>OY015311.1:11120408-11695208 GCA_955612985.1 Cheilosia scutellata | reverse complement strand
AAAAGCATGGTTGTAATGTTTATTTGTCATTGTCTGCAATGGATATAAAAAATTGCTCTCGACATCTGAGGAAGAATAGTCATAAGGAGAGCTCAAGGCAGTTCTTGAAGTAGAATGTGAGCATTATTGAGGGCGCGTTTAAAAATCGAGTAAAAAGTTATTCAATTCAGAATAATGATGAAAACATTTAAGTATTGATAAAGGTAGGTATAAGAAATCATTTGAAGCAATTGCACTGCTCAGTCGTCAAGCATCCGCCTAAGCGAATAGAACCTAAACCGTTACCGCTCTACTAGGAACTGCAACAACCCCCTTTTGAAAGTGCAACAGCCCGTTTTGAAAATACAACAGCCCATTTTGAAAATACAACAGCCCGTTTTACCTGTTATAGAATCCTGCTCAAATATGAATATAGATGAAAAATTATTGAAAAATCTTATAAAAACAAAGAAGGCCTTAAAGAAAAAGTACATGCTCCTAAAGGCGGAAAAAATTATGAGAAAAACCGAATTTGAAGACACTTTTAAGCCCATAATTCAACCACTGAAATCATTTGCTGAAAGCATTAAGACTGAGGCAATCAATAATAAATATGATGATACAGTGGAAGATGAGGAAGAGACCGTCAAACGTCAATTACATTTTCAAAGTCCCTCAGACAAACTTCAAAGTGTAAAGAAGAGCTTGGAATTTTCATCTCCAGAATCAACTCTACCGGAAGAAGAAGATGCTTCATTTAGAACACCAACTAACCAAAGTACCCCATTCAACCAATCGTCATACTCTGAATCTAATGGCGACAAAATCTATGGCCCATATTTCGATATGCAGTCAAACTCTGTGAAATTAGGTAGTGCAAACTTTTCAATTAACGAACACGCGGATTTCGTTATCGATGATGAAATTTTCTCTGGAACGGATGGACTTAAGGAACTAATTTTCCGACAGAAACCTAAAAAAGATAGGTATACCGATTCAGACTTGAATGAATATCTTAGAATATTGCAAAAAACAAAAGCCCACTTAAGAAACCATGATAGTACTCAACAAGTCAACGGTAATAAAGGATACAAGTACAAACATGTTATTCAACCTCTACTAAAGCATCTAACAAAGAAAGTTGGAAAATCATATTCTGTGTACTCTAATAATCCCGTCGATTATGTCTATTGGGATAATGCCAATGAACTAGTTGATAGACTAAGACTTTTGATCGCATCCCAAAAAGTTGGCAATAATAATCATCAGAATGAAATAAATTCTATAGTGGAAGAGCTGCGTGAATCAAACATCATTTATTAATGCCTTTCCCTACAATATACAAAATGAGTGTGGGAAGGCGCTACCGTCGTTTCCCAAGATCAACAATCGGTCCGTACTACGTATAATTTTGTTATAGGTACTCAGCCCCAAATCTATGTCAAGAAGGACTTGCGCATATTATATGAAATTGATTAGAATTAAGAAATTGATGTCAATATATAAAAGGTTACAAATAAAGCCCTATTTTAATGTAATTTTCCTTCGTTTTTTATTCAATATGAGTTAGAGAAATGTGCTGAGAAATTTCAATCGTCGCCGTCGGCGGGTTACCGAAAAAATGTCTTTCATTATTGATGGTTAGGGATTTCGAGGACCGAATAAAAACTTTATCGTCAAGGAAGTAGCTGTACTCCATAATAATCATTGTCATCATTTAATTTTGAAGCCTCCGTCTAAATCTATCCAATTATCATCATCACTAAGAAAACAGGCAAAATGGCTCTATCTTAATCATCACGGCCTAACCTAGGATGGAGGATTTACTGAATTTCGCAAAGTGAAGCAATATCTTCAAAGAGAAATCAAGCATACATCTGTCTATACTAAAGGAAATGAGAAAGTAGATTTTTATATCCTGATAATAAAGAAAACAACATTTACATCTTGTGATTTATTTTATTACAAAATAAAGATTTTTAACTAATTATTTCTCTGCTCGGGGTTTGCATGTTTTTATTTCTGCAACATGTCATGTTCTCGTGTTCGGCGAATATTTTCTGATAAATTTTCAGCGTTTTCAGCATTAAGTATTGATTCCTCAAAAATGTACCTTCTTTACTGCAGAATAATTCAGATTGATCCCTTTGACTTTGCATACACTTTTTTCACCACCGTCTCTAGTACTATAGACTTTGTAGGTGTAACATTTTGGTCCACCACTTACATTGTTACATTGTTACTATGTGACGAAAAGATGAACCAATTTGTTGTTGTAAATTCAGATCAAACGTCAGGATTTTTATTAAGCGGTAGACCTTTAAGAAATAATGGAAACTCCTGCATTTTCAATCATCCGCTCTCTTAAATTCTTAAACAATATTCATAGAAATCAGTCCCTAACCTTCTGGACAAATGGGGATAAAACATCTATCTCGCAGAAAAATCAACATGCAGTTTGACATGTGGAAGATTGTTGGTGCGGCAACTCGATCTATTCATCCTAGAATTTTATACCAACTTCACAGGTTTTCTCCCTCTCACACCAAAACATAATTCAATTTTCCTTCATCCATAAATAATATGAACCCCTCTCCTCCTCCAGCAAATAAACCAATACAAAAAAAAAAATCCAATGCACATCATCCAATTCAAAACCACAAAAACAAAGCAAACAACCAACACAACTCAAAGCCAGAACCGAAAAACACATTGTTGCATATCTCCAAATACCTGATTGTACCCTTTTTAGATCACCACACGTTTACGGCGACAATGTCTTGTTTTAGAAAAGAATCGCGGTGACTTAGCTCTGCTGCTTGTGTGATGAAAAGATAAACCAATTTGTTGTTGGGATCAAACGTTACGTTGCCAACATCTTGGGTCTCATTGTCATAATATGAACAGCAACAAAGCAGCACCAATCCATCCTAACATTACACTCTCTAGCTAATCATCCACAGCATCCCGTAAACAAAGCAACGCCAGTCCATCCACTATCTGACCCTACGCACAGCCAAACTAGCACACCAGCGCACCATCTCTCTCTCTCTCTCTCACCCACAGCGCAAATCGTTCACCCCCTCTCCAGCTCTAGCAAACAAAGCAACACCAGTCTACCAGCTAGCAAACAAAGCAACACAAAAAAACCAACAAGAAAAAAAACCATCCACTACCTGACCCTGCACAAACTAGCACACCATCTCAAAAACCATGCACATGCCCAACCAACCAACTCACAGCCAAAACTAACCCATAAATCTTCTTCCAGCGCACCAATCCCTCCACTACCTGACCCCTACGCACATGCCCAACCAACCAACTCACAGCCAAGCAAAAAATCCTGTCCATTGACCTTACGCACCCAGCCAACCAACTCAAAAACCACCACCTGCGCACCCAACCAACCAACTCACACCCTAGCCACACACCTAATCAATCACCTACCACCTACGCATAGCCACACACCCAGCCACAGCCATCTCACTCTATCTCTCTCGCACATTTTCTGTCTCTTTCTAGCACAGAATTCCCAGGACAAGTCGTCCCAATACCTACTCGCTCGCTGCTCCGTAAAGGTCGGAAATAATCTCACCGAGACCTTTGATGTCAAAAAAGGATTTAGACAAGGTGATGCGCTGTCATGTGACTTTTTCAACATCATACTTGAGAAAATTGTGCGAAACTCGCAAGCCAACACCAGGGGCACAATTTTCCAAAAGTCTGTGCAACTACTTGCATACGCTGACGACATTGACATAATTGGCAGAACGCAGCGAGCTGTTACTGGTGCGTTTGCAAGTATTAGCACAGAAGCGGCAAAAATGGGTTTAGTGGTGAATGAGGGCAAAACAAAGTACATGCTGTCAACAAGAAAGGACACACAACATCGGCGAATCGGACAGAACGTCACGATAGACAGCTATAACTTTGAGGTGGTTAGGGACTTTATCTACCTCGGCTCCGCTATAAACTCTGATAATGACACCACAGCAGAAATCAAACGAAGAGTTACACTTGCCAACCGCTGTTTCTTTGGCCTAAGAAGGCAACTGACTAGTAAGGCCTTGTCAAGAAACACTAAGGAGACTCTATATAAGACCCTCATCATCCCAGTCCTACTCTATGGCGCAGAAGCATGGACGTTAACAAAGGCGGATGAAGATCTTCTTGGTCGTTTCGAACGCAAAATTCTTCGAGTGATTTTCGGTCCCGTTTGCGTTGACGGGCTTTGGAGGAGAAGATTTAACAGCGAACTCTACGAGCTGTACAGCGACATAGACCTGGTCAGAAAAGTGCGTATCAGTCGACTAAGATGGCTAGGACATGTAGAGCGAATGGACACCAACGCTCCGGCCCGAAGAGTCTTCGATTCCAACCCGGAGGGACAACGCAGTAGAGGAAGACCTCGCCTTAGGTGGCGCGCACAAGTGGAAGGGGACCTCAACCAACTTGGAGTGCGCAACTGGAGGCGGTTAGCCAAAGATCGGGCTAACTGGAGAGGCATGTTGGTTGAGGCCCAGGTCCACCCCGGACTGTAGCGCCATCTAAGTAAGTAAGTAAGTATAAACTTATTTTCTAAACACACGTTTGCCGCGAATTGTTAAAGTTTGCAATCCACATCAATAAGCCGCGAACTAGCGAATAACACATTCCTTCGAATTTAACCTCAAATTAGAAATACCAACCGTCTTTGTTTAAAATCGAATCGAAACTCGCCAAATTTTAAGGATTTCAGTCGGCAAATTCACCGATGCCGACCGTCTTTTTTAAATTCGAATCTAAACTAGCTATATTTTAAGGATTTCAGTCGGCAAATTTACAGATTCACCGATTTTAAGGAGTTCATGTGGAACCTTTGAAAATGCCGACTTTTGAATACATTTACAAGTTTAAAAACTTGTAAAAAAACTAATGGAATTCCAAACTTAAGACCTAATTTCTGAAAATGTATCGTTGATTTGCCGACTCTTGAAAAGCATGGGGGGTGCGTCACTCCCCACGCCGCCCACTCGCTACGCCCCTGCTTGTAAGGTTTTTGGTATACAAGACATAGGTGCTGTTGTTTTATTCTCGCGAAAATGAGATCTTCTATACTTTGCAGGTTTATCCACTTTTGATTTGCTATTTAGCACGACCGACAGCTCCCTGTCTAAATTTTGCGAGACCTTTTGCTACTTCTTTTCAATCCAGAAGAGAATGCTACGATAAAATCGACTATCACTCAACGATGGATGTCTTCAAAGTGGATAGTGGCGTTGCGTTGGTGCGGAATGTTTTTCTGATACTTTCAGACTATACAGTTTGATCAGATGTCCTTCTTGACTAAAGCGCCGTTTTAAAGGGAAAAAATGTGCGGTCTGCAGAGATAAAACAGGTAAAACAGGTTGCAATGATGGCACTACCTCACACTGACATCAGCTTTCTCATTGACAGCCAATAGTCTCCATCGCGAAGAGCTATTAGGACGCAACACAAACCAGGACTCTGCTCCGGGTGACCGAATAGAGTGGTGTTCTGGGAAATTAATTAAAAAGCTGATGCGCTCGCATAAAATGCAACTTATTTTGAACTGTAATGAATAAATAATTGGCTCAACAGGCCCATCAAAGACAACAGCCCTAGTTTCTTATTTTCAGGACCTATACCGACTCCAAGCGGCTGAATTTAGAAGCTATATCAGGAAATTTATTCTATTTCCAGACGTTCGCGAGTGGTGTCATAAAAAATCAGCTTACCCAAGTTCTACTCTATGAGAGTCATAACCCCATTGGGTATAATATCCCGTCAGCCATTTTAGCTAACCTAACTTACAATTAAAAATTGGAACCTGATTAGAACAAAAAAAATGGAACATACCAAATTTAATCGGATTAAATTGCGACTCAGTTTTTGAGTTTCTTTACCATCGCAATATTAGAATTGATTATGAACGGAATTCGATATTTTGAGCGATAACTATAGGCCTTGCCTTAACGATATACTACACAGTACCCATCCGCTAGTGTCGAGGCCAGAATTCTGCGTGCAGATGTGCGCCAACACATCCACGGTCTGCCTTGGTTTCCCCGGAATCCATCAGAAGCCACGTGTCTTTTTTGGAGGCATACATATCAGAAAGGTAGTGGCCCGTATGGAGAGCTCACAACTCTCCACTTGAATGTAAGCATCCGCTGTCGCCGCCGCCAGCTCCAATAGATGACTGTTGGATTGTTGGCCCTCTAGTTTTTTGTCAGAAAGGCGTGCAGCTCATGCAAATACAGCTGGGACCACACGAGTCGGTGGCTCTATCTGTTGCAGAAATTCTCTGTTCGACGGTGCAGCTAACTTTTGAGGTCAACGCACCGGCTTCATACAGATCTTGTGTATAAGCAGTTTCACACACAGGGGAGTTTCCAGCAGAAGAGCACACACACTTCTTTTTTTAGGTGCCACACACAGGGTCCACCTCTTCCGTTTTGCCCTGTTTGAGTCAAAAGAACAGAAGGGAGTCCAAGAAATTGGTCGGTTCCGGTTGGTGTACCATCCGTCGACCTCATCCTTTTCCCCTTCGCCACCGGAAGCAAACCGCCTTCAGCGCAGCTTTCGGTGCTTGTTCAGCAGAGGCTTTCCGAAACAAACTATCACCGGCAGCTCTACGACCAACTGCCCGACTATGTTGAGAGAGATTAAGCGTATCGGGTAAAACTTTTCCACCACTTTCTCCTTTATTCTAGTCCATTCTCCCGAATGAGTCGGATAATGAACCGCAGGTATCTTCAGAAGCGAGCACTGGTTAAGGCCTGCAAAATCCTTGCCGCATTCGAAAAAATCACAGATGGTTTTTCAATTTCGGGAGTACCGCACCTGGAGTAATAGAATCCATAGATTCTTCCAAGTTCCAACATACTGATTTTGAGAGGTTTTACGTCGAAGTCAAGACGTGGATTTTAGTCGCCTCTTACGACAGACATGCCTACCTCGGGTATATTCTAACCCCTTCCATTTATCTGGTCATTTTTTAAGTTATATGTACCTACTTCTTACCGGAGTTCGAATAGCTGACACTTTACGGCCTTACACTAAAACTGCTCCATAACAAACATCAGAAAAGGGAAAGAGACTGCGGAAATTTTATTTGTTGAAACTCTTACGCGAGTGGGCCAAATAATACCATTTATCTTTTCCATCGATGTTTTGTCAAAAAAAAAAAACAGCTATGGTTGTATACATATTAAGTACTTCCATTAATTTGTTACCCATCTATAGGAATAGAAACTTATCTTTAATATTTGCGAACGGAGCCGCGGGTCAATTGCTAGTATTTTTTTTATTTTTTTTTATTTATTTTTTTATTTATTTATTTATTTGTAGGCTTGCATTTTAAGATACAATATCTTATAGCAAATACAAGCTTCAGTATTAAAACAATTATAAGCTATTTTAGATTAAAAATTTAAATACATTATAATTTAGCTTATCAAATTATTTTTAAAATCATTTTTCTTTAATATTGTTTCATTGCAAATTTACGTTTCATTTCTATAAACAATTTTACTCTACAATTTTTTGCATTTACTGTATTACATTTATCTACATTATGTATTTATATATTTTTACATATTTTGCTTTGGTTAAAACCACGGATATCAAGGAAAAAACAAAACCCATTTAACAAAAATTAATTCAGGGATAAATGTGCCGCCAGTTGTTTCTTAAAACACCCACCCGAGGTCCCCAATTCGCCTAATATGACGCGGTAGGCAGTTCCATAACCGAGTGGCATTTACAAAAAACTAACGTTCAGAGGTTAAGCTCGAGAATCGAAATTGTGTAATTTGTTGCGATCTACTTGATGAGGACATTTGCAATCTAATGATATCTCTTCATAACAAGGTTGATGTGAATCCATTATTCTAAATAATAAAACTAAGGTTCGATATCGGATGAGATTATCAAATGTAAGATTATATATAGTTTTTGAGAAATATGAGATCCTGTCATATCTTTTTAGGCCGTATATATATCTAGCGATGCTGTTGTATGCAACGTTGAGTTTTCGCCTACTATTAGAGTCGCAATTGCAATATATCTCACATCCATATTTCGATGTAGGTATTAAAAGTGTTTTTGCAAACAATAGTCTGGTTTTTTGGGGAGTATAATATTGCGCTGGCCACAACGAACGGAGCACTCCATAAACTTTCCCTACAACTGAATTAATGTGATTATTCCAGGTAAAATTCAGGTTAAACACCATTCTTAAGATTTTTGCAGTCTCAACATATTCAAGTGGAGCACCGTCAAATATGATTGTTGGAAAGTATGAAGAATCTACCGGTTTTTTTAAATAATAAGACGACTTACTTGGGTTTAAGAAGAGCCCATTACCTTGAGCGAACAATAAAATTTTTCTTAAGTCCTCATTTATATCAAAGACACAGTCTTCAATTAGTCCAAGAGGACAACTTTTGTACATTTGAACATAATCTGCATACATTTGAATGGATGTTCCAGATGATACAGTTTGAGGAAGTTCATTTATATAAAGAGAAAATAAAAGTGGGCCAAGAATTGAGCCTTGTGGAACGCCTCTGTAGGTAGGAAGGAAATTAGAAAGGTTTCCGTTCACCATTACAGCTTGCTTTCTGCCAATAATGTATGAGTTCATCAATTTAGTGGCGGAATATGAAAAGTTATACAACCTTGACAGCTTTTTACAAAGATTTTCATGGTCAACGGTGTCAAAAGCTTTCGAAAAGTCCAGTAGTACTAAAAATGTGACATTTCCATCATCTAAGGCTCCTCTTACATCTTCAATAACATTTATAAGTGCTGTAGAACAGCTGTGTTTTTTCCTAAATCCAGATTGCTTCGGTGATAAAATACTACCCGTTTGGATAAAACAATTAATCTGCTTTTGAACAATTTTTTCAAATACCTTTGATAAAAATGGTACCTAGTATTGAAATGGGTCTGCTGAAGTCAGTAATACTTGAGCTTTTAGCAATCGGTATTATCTTTGCCATTTTCCACTGATCCTGTTGTTAAAATCGTATTGAAAATGTGCGTGATATACGGCAGTAAAATAGGCAAAATTGCCATGATGAACGTTGGGTGTAGTGTATGCCATCTATTCCAACCGCTTTTGACTTAATTGACAAAAAACTTTCCACAACATCTGTGCTCCCTACTCTAGAAAAGGAAAACGTATTGACCAATTCACTTTGCAAATCGGAAACCTCATTTTCACGAAAGGGAGACGCTATAGACAGCGGGGAGGAAGGTAAAGTAACAAATTGTTGATTAAGATCATTACCATCTACATCATCAAAATTTTCTGAGCCCTTTTTCTTTGCGACTCCTATCTCACGTAGATTATTCCACAACTGCCGCCCACTCAAAGATTGGCTTAAATGGTGAGAGTAAAACAATTTTTTTTCGGATCGTATTTTATTTGTAACTAGGTTACGTAGGCTTCGATAGTTTTCTTTATATTCCTCAATTCTATAACGTTTCCAATTATCAAACGCTCGATTTCTTTGCTTTATAAGTTGATGAAGCTGATGTGTAAACCATGGCCGTTGGTAATGTTTACGCGTTTTTGTAATCAGTGGCACATGAGTGTTAAAAAGTGATAATATTTCACAATTAATGTAGCTAATTTGATCATTCGTGGAAGGTAAATAATAAATGAAGTCCCAATCGACGTTTCGAACACTTTGTTCCAATGCAGCATAGTCGATTCGCTTAAAATCCCTTTATTTAGACGAAATATCTGAACACTGAATATCAAAATCAAATGTAATATAAACAAGTAAAAGTGTTTGCCATGCCATATTGGTTTGGTATAGGAGGTACCAGAACTACTTGACCGACATAGAAAATTTTCAATACAAACCTGACGACGGTAAAAAGAAGTCCTCTCACAAAATTTTATTCGCCTAGATCGATTCGTTTGGACGCTATCCTGATTTCAACAGACAGAGAGACACATGGGTCTAATAGTGGTTTTGTATGGGAGGTACCAGAACTACCTGACCGACATATCCCATTTTCAATACCAACCTGAGGACCGTAAAAATAAGATCTCTCACAAAATTTCAGTTGACTAAGTCGATTCGTTTGGACGCTATCGTGATTTCAACAGACGTAGATACACATGGGTCTAATAGTGGTTTTGTATGGGAGGTACCAGAACTACTTGACCGACATAGCCCATTTTCAATACCAACCTGACGACGGTAAAAATAAGTCCTCTCACAAAATTTCATTCCCCTAGGTCAATTCGTTTGGAAGCTATCGTGCTTTCAACAGACGGACAGACAGACAGACAGACAGACAGACAGACGGACATGGCTAAATCGATTTAGAATGTGATCCTGATTCAGAATATATATACTTTATAGGGTCTCCGGTGAATCCTTCTTGGCGTTACAAATGTAATGACAAAGTGAATATACCTTCCTGTGGAGGGTATAATAAGATCATGCTTCGAAAACCCTGGTGGTATTTACATAGATTGTTCTCGAAAGTGGTTCCGTGCAGTTTTTACTTATTGAACATTAAATCTCATGAGATCTCGAGTACTATTCTAAATCAAAGTTAGATATAGCTACTCGAATAATGATAGCTACTCTATCGCTTTTTATTTATTTCTGACTCTGGCTATTCATTATAATCAACCTATAGGAATTTTTCAATTCGCTGCATGATTAGCGAAGTGGTTATCGGATTTATTTCTGACATTCAAATTATTTTGTTTTCCTCTGGAGCCATAAAATATGATGGCACGCGACTAATTGTTTTTTTTTTTTTTTTTTTTTCTATTTTGATTTGTTAAATTGTTTTCATTAACACTTTGTTTTTATTTTTATTGTGCAAATGGCAGAAGAATAAAAAAAAACCATCGCAATAAATATACCAAAACAACAATAAATAAAGATAACACAAAATAATAATAATAATAGCGGCTCTAATCGAAAAGGGGCTAAAGGTTCGTCGCAGTACAAAAACACCATGTAGATGTAGGTAGTAGATATTTTAATCTTGACGATTAGATAAGGGCTTAGTTTTCCATTTGTAAATAGGTGCTGAGAATATAGTTTTTTTTTTTTTCAAATGCGTTCTCAATAAAATTATTGTCGATTTGTAAACAAACTTGTATTCCAGTCATCAGCACCGCCGACCCGACTGTTTTAAAGACTCCGACTCCGATTCCGACTCTGGCAACGTGATGCGCTGATTCTCGTATAAAAGTAATCACCGCAATCAATTAAGTTTACAATTGAAAGGTGTACGATGCGACAACGACGACGACGAGGCAATTGTGTTCAAACATCAAAGGCTTGAGTCACTGGACTCGGAATGGGTTTTGATGATTCAAGAGTTAATTGGATTTTTTTGTGTAAGGAAGAAATTATATGTTTACACTTGGGTCACATAATTCTTATCGATGTTTTTGCGTTGCAGAGATGTCGATGCCGACACAATAAGTTTTTAATGCCTTTGGGGGGATTTACTGTGATACAACGTTACACTTTACATGCCAATGACGAAGTCTGAAAACTGAAAACAATGTGTACTTAGAGTGTTAGATGGATGGTTTGTTTTGGAAAGGTGACAGGCTATACGTGAACGTGACGAAGGATTTTGTGGTTGTCGAAAATTTGTTAAAATTCTCACGTATCTTGTCAACGTGTCAACAGTTAACAGCAATCTTTATAATGGGGATGGGGGGGGGGGTCTTAAAATATACTCACTCACTGTGGCTATTTATTCGATGCCGAACCAAAGGTGTGCCTGAAATTGATGAAGAAATGTGTTTGTCCATGAAAGTTGTTGGCAGGTTGAGGGTTTAACAGAAATTCCAATGTAATTCAGTCTTAAGAACTTACTATGCTTTAATGACTGAGGGCCCTTTGAGCTGATACGGCTCATAACGATTTAAGTTCTACTTATGGGCTACTTTTTGTATTGCACAAACTGTCACATAAGAGTTTGTGTCAAACTTAAATCTCTAGGTATGTGCCGTATCAGCAGATGGCCCTTTAACTCTTAAAATGTCTTAGAAATGTCTTAAGTGATCAATTTGGTGGGATTCGCCGGGATATATGGAATGAAGCGGAATAGTTGCGAAGCCGATGACGTCAAGTCTTATATATAAGTGTTTCGTTCTTAAACCTATGCAAGGTGTTCAGTGGGCTTGAGATGGATAATTTCATTGCGGTCAAAGATGAAGCAATACTACGCATGGTACAATCAATAAAATCATAGCGGCGAAGAGAAAAACTAAATGTAGCCTTTCAATGACATCTATGGAGGTCGTGTATAGATAAACCTTCGAACACTCATCTGTGGCTATATCATACCCATACAACTCATCTTTGAGACAACATCGATGAGACAACTGAACGCAAGATCAACTCATCCATGGTACATTTCATCCATCTTCATTTTCGAGGTAGTTGACTCGTATCGCTCGCAGACTTTCAGACATTAGCTATAGGTACCAACGATTGGCACTAGCCTTTTTGCCAAAAAACGTATTCCTATGAAATAATAAAATGTAGATAAGATGTCCATGGATGAGTTGTCCTCAAGCTCAGTTGCCTCATGTCATACATAGTTTGTATGGGTATGAGATGTACATAGATGAGTTGGCTGTGGATGGGTTGCGTTGACAAATTTTTTATTTCAGATAGCGTCATTCACACTCGCAGTATTTGAATATATTTCTGAAGAAGAAGGACGCTACCTAGTCAGGTGTGTATAAAATCCATGGTGTCAGTTGTGTAAAAATCAAGACCTGCTATTAATATTTGAAAGAATTATTACTTTATACCAACACGGTAGCAGATGAACTTGAAAGGAATTGATCAAAAATGCATGCATCTAAGGCCCAGCCAATTGACGTTGAAGTCATGTGTAGAACAAATCTACGTTGGAGCGACAAGCCGACAATACCGACAACTGGAGTTCTTACAACTACAACACACTGCGCGATAAGTTTACATTTGGTGCTGCTTTCTATAAAATACTAGCATTTATCCGCGTCTTCGATTTCGTTGCTGAAGTACCTTCTTTGCGAGCGCGTATCAAGCTCGATAGGATGAAAAAAAATGTCCTTGGCGTTGCTTATATAAACAAGGGTCGAATCGCCGCTCAGTTCGTTCACGAAATTATCCGATTTTACACACGACGATTTTACACGACAGACAGATTCGGCCCCTGAATCCTCCATTTCCAATCGCTAATACATAAATTGGGGCCCAAGCTAAATTTCCAAAATCAGGTTAACTATTTTATTTATTTCTTACATGGAAAATATGAATTTTCCTGTATAAAATGTGACGCTCCCTTTTGGAGTTTGGGGCTTCTAAGTGATCCATTTGAGGATAAAAGGAAATTTGTCTGCTTTCTAGCTCTTACCGTGTGGACTGGGCGTTGATCAGCAATTTTATACATGAGAAGGTGACGACTACTGGAACAGTTATTTAAATTTAACAGTATTTAACAGTTATTTATATTTATTTAAATCGGCTATAGTCTATCCGTCGCCTAATTTACGAGTGCCAACCGTTCTTAGCTACTTCTAGAAGATATGGACACTTCAGTAAAACTTAAAAGAATCTTAACTTTTAAGAACTAAGGCAGAATGAAAGGGTGCTTGATCTTGACACCCCAAAAGCTTAAACATATTTTTAAGAGTTCTGTAAAGCTGGGTAAGAGTTTTGGAGTTCTTGATAAAAAATTTAGAGTTCTGCACATCTGGTAAGTTTATTTAATTTTTTTAGAACATAGGGTACTAAGTTGTACTAATCCATCTATTTAAGAATATATAGACATTTTATTTAATTATTTTTTCGTATAAAATCGGCACAGTTCTAGATTTTCTGTAAGTTAAAAAAAAACCAGTAAGACAATTATCTTCGACTATGCCGAAGCTCAAATACCCGGTACTATATTATTGTAAAAAAAAAAATATTTTAGTATTAAAAAATTATATAATTTGTATGGGAGGTATGGGTAGGTTTTATTCGACCAAGCTCATTTTTTGTCAACAATTTTTAAATATTATTAAAATAATATGTGCAAAGTTTAAACTTGCTATCTTTACTGTAGCTATTTAAATTTAATTTTTAACACAAAAAGCTATATAAATCTGATATTTTTGTATGGGAGGTAGTAGTAGTTTTCATCCGATCTTGCTCATCTGCGAACTTAGCCTCAGTCTGGTGGATAAAAGCTTACGTACCAAATTTCAAGTCGATAGCTCTTAAATTACGGCCGTAATCGTGCGGACAGACAGACGGACAGACAGACGGACATCGCTAGATCGACTAAGAAAGTGATGCTGATCAATAATATATATAGTTTGTCATACCTACAACGCCTCCTTATGGGCGTTACAAATGGAATGACAAAGTGAATATACCCTCACCACAGTGTGGTACCGGGTATAAAAAAGTTCCGCCAAATGGGGACAACGCAAAATTTTATTTTAACAACTTTTTTTTTTTTTTTTTTTATTTAAGTTTAAACGATTTCGGAGAATACTGTGGAGACTTTGGACAAGTTTCCGGGACTGTAAATAAAAATTAAGTGAAATTTTAATTTTTCAAATTTTCTAATTGGCTCAAATTTTTTTTTCTTCGAATTTAGGATATAAACATTTTTTTAGTTGAATTTCTTGACCACATTACAGAGCTCTAATAATTTTTTGATATTTTCAGAGTTACATAGATTTAGAAAAACATTTTTTTTTAGGAAACTCCAGAAATATTTGAGTAAAAAATTTAGTTTGTCGAAACTAGCCGTACTTTGACGGGATTTAAACAAAAAAAAAAAACGATTAGGAACTCAAGAAGTAGGTATATCTGGTCTTTACGAAAACAAAAAATTAAAATCCACTATTTTCGCAAATGAAGCAAAAATCTTAAGCTTAGTAATTTACAGAAAAAAAGTGCCTTAATCAACAGACAATTTTTTTTTTAAATAATTATCGAGAACT
The DNA here is from genome assembly GCA_955612985.1 of Cheilosia scutellata. NCBI lineage: Eukaryota > Metazoa > Arthropoda > Insecta > Diptera > Syrphidae > Cheilosia > Cheilosia scutellata. The sequence goes on along the minus strand of OY015311.1, from coordinate 11,680,237 downwards.
CTAAAGAGTATAGAGATGTCTACATATATAAATTAAATTTTGTTTAAGCTATAATTTGTAATGTTAGCACCCATTTTTCGAATTATTTTTCCCTACATAAAAAAAGGCTCAATGGAGCCAAGTCGCTGGTCTAAGAGAGCCGTGATGATGATGTCACTGGGCCTATCCATTTGCTTACCTCTATTTCTACGTACCTGACACAAATACAAGACAAGTTCTTAGAAATAACTTGTGTTAACTAATTTATCTCATTGTTTCTATTTTCATCATTTGTAAATTGTGCGGTATATACAATTTAAGTTCACTATGTCAAAGTGCGTCTTTCTTCATATGCTGATGGTAGAAAAAACATCTTCATGACAAATATACGAACCTATTCAAGGAGACATGGTTGAATGTAAGTAAACATATTTCCCTAACGAATCTTTGCTGGGCAAACGTGTATTAAGACATATTTCCAAGGTAAATCTCCTTACGGACGAAATGAGTTAATATCGCATTAAACTTACTGAACGCTTATTTCCAAAATCGTACAAATTTCGTATACCTATGCAAAGCCCTGTCTCCTGTCTTCCTATACTAATAGGGGTACCATTTAAAAAGCATTCCCTAGAACGTGACTTTCATAAGAGCCTACCCAAGACCCGCTGTACAAATATTTCTCAAAATATCATCAAAGATTTCATTCCACCATTAAAAGCTAAATGCGCAGCGAGTTTTTATAAATGGGCTGCCAAAAATCTAAAGGGTGGTCCAAGAGACGCCTTTTTATTATTTGTTTACGACCGGAAACAAATAAAATAAAAATGTTGGACTTTTTCGACTACTATTTCAAGTATGACAAACACGAGTCATTCTATTTTAGATTTTTCTGCGTTAGAAGTCTTTCCGATTTTTTTTTTATGGGTTCAGATAGAATCAAAGTAAAACAATTTTTATGTCTTTGATCGGGTCAAGGCTATGGAATATTTTTGGTTGCGCATGAGAATGAGAATGAGAATGAAAATCTTATCTAAGTGTCTTGTATTATCTGGCTGACATGTACAGTACAATGAGTTGGCAAAAAGCAAAATATTCCGATTCACGTGTATGTTTTTGCTGATAGATAAGGCAATCAGACCTGATATGTATATATATGGTGGACCCATATTTATATCACATGACAGATATGGAATTTGCATTACATTTGTAGAGAGCTGTTATCGGGTACTTGAAATGCGATGAATAGTATTTTTGAAAATTACTTGAGAATCACTTGTTTAGAAAGTAAAATTAGATCCTTCTTAGGCAGGTATTTATCGATGAATCTTAAACCTATTCACAAACGGAATTTAGCGTCGATTTGTTAGTGCTTAAGATATTCCTGTTATCCAACTCTCCTTTGATGTTATAAGATCGATCGTAGTTTAGGTAGGCAGCTGTCTTAAAAGACACACTTTGACCAGAGTTATAGGTTACATTGTGATAGTGCATAAGTGAGGGAAAAATATATGGCAAAAAAAAAACTGTGGACCGAACATCCGTCAATAATGGCTTGTTGAATGGCCAAAAGTGTGACTAAAACAATCAACCCAACTGCTTACATATTTAAGATTAGGAAGGGTTAAGGTGGAGGTGACTGACAGTTCGTATATCCGGATAACGCTTTGTCTTTAAGTGACTCTTAGGATGAAAAGAACGTGACATAGATAGCTGTCTTAAAGGAACATCTGGTAAATGAATATTCATTTTAGGAAAATATCCTTACAGCCGAAGGCGGTCAATTTGAAAAGTATAAATTAAAGCCTTACTCAAATCAGTTGCAATCGACATCCCTACAGCTTCCTTAATAAAAGCTCTCCCAATATGAGAAAAAGAAACTTGCCCTCAGCTAGAGGAGAGGCTTCGTGCATAATACTTTTGAGGAGTAGATACCTAAGAGAACGTTTAGCTGTGAGGCGTTAATTAAGTAGGTTCTTCGCCTTTTAATATCTTTTTATGTATTCTTCTTTTTTCTTCGTCGGAGGTTGCTACTATCCGATGGAGCACTCAGACACAACTACTGGTCCATTTTACTGCCAAACAGACACCTTACTTTACTGTATACTTAGTTTTCACGTCTTTCGAAGAAAGATGAGGAGGAGCTTCAGTGATGAAGAGCTTAGATTTTCGGCACTCACCACGTCAGCCCCAAAGATCCGCCACCTGATGCGAGCGAAGGCATTACAACTACAGAGCAAGTGTTCCGCTGTATCGTCGTCCTACATACATTTAAGTGTTTGGTAAAAGCTTAGTGGCCCGAAAGGACGCCCACAAGCAGTTTGCAGTCGATTTTCCTGACAGACAGAAGGTAAGACGCGGATGTCTGGCTGCATTGCACATGCTATCAAAGGTCGCATTGTCAAAAGCACCCTCAATATCGACGAAAATGCCCATCGCGTACTCTGAAGTACTTCTGAAGCGCAGTTTCACAGGACTTTCCGCGATGTTAGGCATGTTGCATCTCTGAAAGAGGATGCGATCGAAGAGCAATATTGCGCACGTCCAGATCAACCAGTCTCTCTAAGCTTTTCAGCATGAAGGAAGACAGACTTATGGTTCTGAAACTTTTGACGAGAGTGTAGTCAGTCTTACCGATTTTTACTATGAATACGACTTTAACCATACGGCAAGGAGAAGGTATGTAGGTCAAGGCCAAGCCTTCGGTGAAAATTATTTCCAACGTCGGCATGAGCTGACTAAAACCTTGTTTCAGCATAGCTGGATAAATTCCATCCGGACCAGGTGACTTGAAACTCTGAAACGATGCAATTGCATATTTGATAGCGTCATCCGTCACCACACTGAAGAGCACGTAGTGACCTGATTTCCCGGGAAGTAAGTCTCCGCCTTTGTCTCAGTGTAGGTACCATCAGATTTTTGGAGCTATTCCACAGTTTACTTGGTCTGTCCCTTTTGAGGACTTTCCTACTGGTTGCACTTAGTGATTCGACGTCCTAACAAAATTTCCAATAAGAGTCATTTTTCGATTTACGAATTAGTCTCTTAAATTATTTTTATTTCGATCGGTACAAATTCCAGTCTTCTTCTAAGTTGGTTTTTAAAGACCGATTTAGGAGCTTCCTGATTTCTCTGCGAATACACTGCATTTCGGTATTCCACCAAGGTACAGGTTTTCTAGAGGAGTTTTTTTGTAACTGGACACGCTTGTTCAAATCAACGGATAAGGACGCTGTTCAGATCCTGAGCAGACCTCTCTACCCCTTGTATTGATCTTAATTTAAGTGTAGCTTTAATAGAGTTGCCAAGTTCCTCCCTAAACCGAGTGTAATTCGTTTTTCTCGGATTTCTCCTCTCTTGCGAAGGTGAAACTTCACAGTAGATTTGAAATTCAATGTATTTGTTGTCTGACAAGGTGCTATCTGGGGATACCCTCCAATTGATGATAGTCTTGGAATGCCTGTTGGACAGGGTAATATCGATTACCTACTTGCTGTCTCCTGGCTGTAACAAATGTAGGTCGACAACCTACATTGTTGATGGTGATGTCAGACGATAAGATGAAGTCCAGAAGACCATCCCCTCGTATATTACATTTGTTGCTGCTCCAAACAGTGTTTTGGGCATTAGCATCGCAACATAAGTTAAGACCTAGCTTTTTGGACTCGAAGTACTCTATGAGCTCAACAACTGCCTTTGGTGGTGGAAGAATTAAAGAGTCGTAGGGAAAGTAACCCGATGCAACAACAAAGCTTTCCCAATTGCCGTTTGAATAGTAAGTAATAGTTGCAGCAACTAAATCTTGGCAACAAACCCCTGATTTTTCAATCGGAGTTATGTATCTCTTTTTCAACAGAGATTTCTTGGTTTATGCTATATGTATGTATATTTTCCAGGTATCAACCTTATTCAACATAGAAATTATAAAAAAAAATGTTTGAGGGTTCAAAGTTTGTTCACCAAAAAAATGTAATGACCAAAAATTGGAGCACACGATAGCGCCGCTGTAAAAAAACCCGCGGTGGATATTTGAATGTCATCTTGTTTCGACCATAACTGCATTGTCCAGTATCCAAAATAAAGTAAGCAGATATATCAAACGAATCTCTTCATTTTGGGTGGCAATTTGCTACTGGTATTTGAATATTCCAAAATTTGCTACCTAATTCGATTGTTCCTCCAAGTTTTCTAACTCCATTCGTGTAGAGTAGACTATAGTAAATGTCATCACATCTACTACCATTATACAGCGAAACCTATTTAGCATGCAATCCATACAACATTTCTCTCTCTCTCTCTCACTCATAATTATCCGATAACTATCCAATCCATCCAAAACCCGGTACCATATTTTTTGTCTTTGGGTCGTTTTATCGTTTTAATTGCGTTATTTCTCTTCGTCGAGTATGATGGGATTTTCCAAAACAAGTCATGAAAATTCCAATCACATCCGGTTCCTCAGCATTCACGAAACTCTTCACACGACAATTAAAACAACGACCGACTACGAGGCTTTGACTGACTCACGGTAACGCGAAATCTTTTTCTTTTTTTTTTTTCTAGATTTGAATGGAATACTAAATCTGCATGGAAAGTTATTTTTCGCAATTATACCGTATACACTCTTCCTTTGCACGTTCATTCGTTTGTGTCGTACTTAGTCCGTAATATCGTATAGTCCGCTGTAGTACGCTGAGTATCTCATAGTACTCCTCTCATCGTCGTCGTGTATCTATAGTATAGTATAGTAAAAAAAAAAAAAAAACAGAAAATTCATTCATAAAAAAAGTGAACGGAAATTGAATGGGAAGTGGAAGTAGTTTCGTAGATTTGCAAGTGCACTCTACCGAGAGATAGTGGGAACGAACGACAAATGTGTGTAACGTCGTTAATTACTACGAGTGCCGAAGCCGATGCCGACCTCCAACAACAAAATTGTTTACACGAGGCGGTGCGCGGTGGGATGTGCTATCTCTGATGTAGGTATCTGTGAGATGCGGCGCAACCCGTCGCCACTTTGAAACGGAAAAACGAAATTAAGTAATACCCGTGAAAATGCTTGCAACCCCTCCACCACAGACGACAGCCAGTTGAGGTGGGCAGAGGGCAGAGGGCAGGTTTAAAAAACGTACGAGTATCTCTATAAAATAGAAATTAATTCATTCCGCAACCTTGTCAATTGCATAGCGGGCTGTATAGAAAAAAAAACCAACAACTACTTACACACATTCCATCCGCGAGGAGAGAGAAGTTTATTGGCAGCATGTGTTAGCGATCTTAACTCATCCGCAAAGTGATAAATTTTATGTTCGAAACGAGCCAGCAGCGAAAGGAAAACCCGAAATCCATCAAATTAAAAATTAAAATCAAAACCAAAGAACACAAAACGAAAACAACAATCAAAACAAACACATAATTAGGGGTTTCACTGGCTTGGGAGGGGGCGTATCATCGAACTCAAAATAGAAATTCCCTCTAATGAGTGTGTTTTGGATGTGACTCATACAACCGTGACGATTCGTTATGTACGAATGGACAGCCAGCAATGAACAGAGGCTATCACTCCCAAGCAAAGTGATCGTCCTTAATAGTGAGTTGTGTTTCGAGAGCTGAGAGATTTTTTTTTTGTTGTTTTCATTGAAATCATAATCAAGGGCTAGCATTGGAGATTATGCGGTGACATTGATCATGTGGCCAGTGCATGTTGACGCGTTCCCGCCGTAGATGCGTGATAAATGCGTGATACTTGATCTCTGGTACAGAGTATGAATGGTTTTTTTTTTTAATTGCCTGAATCAACATTGTCTGTTACAGGCAACGATATAATCGATAGCATGTCTAGCACTAGATACACGTTTTCAAAATTTTTGAATCACAACCATGATTGTTCTGACTAATCACCAATCTGATGTTGATACAACTCAATAGATATGGATGGCGTTACTGAGTGCGAGAAGGAGCTACTTAGTCGAAAAGATGGGCCCACTAAGGTGCCTATAGTGTCTTTGTGACGGTTCTCCCCACAACATAACCCTTTCGAAAGATTTCGAGAAACATTCTATCGATAAATCAATCAGTCCAAGGGGGACGGACGTTCGGCGAATAAATTCGAATTAAAGGCGTCGTCAACAGTCCGGATTACAGATACTTCACGAGAGATGGTGGCGGATAAACCGTCTGAGGACCAACGGAAACTCTCATATCCCCGAAGTGGGTTACTGGCACCAACTTTTCCAGGGACAGCCCCATAAAATGAATCCTCTTAAACGGCAACTAAGGTGATAATGTATATATTTAAACAGTTACTGAATATAGGTAGAGGTACCATGTAGACGGAGTCCTAGAAAAAGAAGAACTAGTGCCACCGCGACCGCACCAAGCATAAAAGAGATTGACAAAAAACATAAGAGCAACAAGTCTTCGTGTTCTGATGGCTTGCCAAATACACAGGTGCTGTTACGTGCTCCAACCGTGAGTATGAGTGAATTTCAGGCACGCCCGTAGACTGAAAAAAAGCTCCATATTTACCATCTACGATCGTATGTAGTTATATTATACAGTAACTGCTTATAGCGTCGCAGGTAAAGGCTCTTGTATGCACCAAATATTGGGTAGGAGATGCGCTTACATGGGGCTTCTTCTAAAGTCGATAGGGCGCAAAAGAGGAGGTGGCAACACGGAAGGCAAGAGTCTTTGACAGATTCGTCCAGCTGCTGTGGTATGGCCTTGATAAGGATATCATCGGGTGCTCAAAGGAGGCCGTAATAGAGGGTTTCATTGCAATTGAGGAACATCCGAAATTGGTCGACCTAGAAGTAACCGAGGACAAGACTAAATATGTGCCATTAACGAACAAACAAACACTGTCAATTGTCTACCACAAAACCGACACAATTGATAGGAGAAACCTCGAGGTATACCTATCTAAGGAGTTCATCCTTTAAGCATCCTTTCACAAGAGACACATATTACATCTTTACAGAGCCTACATAATGTACAATGGTCTCTCTATAGAGAAAGCATTAGTTGTCGTCAGACGGTCCTGTTTTCTTAAAATAACATCTCTACGGTCAGCGAGACGTAAGAAAGCCATTTCGAATCGTTAGGTCCCCTTTGTTGTGCTGAAGTGAACTTTTTGCTGTGCAACGAGCTGGGCTTATGAATGTCTTCTTAGCTTGTATCGTTTTTTGGTATTTTGTTGGCAAGTTTTTCTTCTTTTCATTTCCTATTTTAGTGTATGTGACTCGAAGGCACCCCGAAGAAGGCTTCAGAACCAGTAAAGGGACCACAGTCTCATTTCTCAAAGCCCTAATGACCTGTTATCGAAGCAACTATACAACAGCTGTAAGAAGAAATTGAAATAGTGCCAAGCCAGTATGTGCCTCAAGGATACCACGAAGGTATGGAGTGGTGAGCATGCGGAATGCGTCTCTTTTCGCTCGAAAATCTGCGTATGTGTAAGCGACAATGCTCTAATGACCTAGTATTGATAATTTAAGCGACCTTATCCAAAATTTAACGAATATCTTGAACAAGCGGATTTTTTAAAGCATTGTGTCTTATACTTTGAGCATAGGATCTATTTTAAGATCATCAAATTTACCGTGAAGTTGCCTACTTTAAGGTGTGATATATTGGAAATACTGGGGGCTATGATTAGTTTCAGAAATATGCAGCAGCAGTTCAATTACCTGCATAGTGCATACGCCGAGGATATTGACATAGCGAGCTGTCACTGACTGGTGCATTTTGGAGTATAGAAACTGAAGCCACTAAAATCGGTTTAGCAAATAACGAGGCCAAAACTTAGTAAACTCTGTCCACAAAAAGGGTCAACCAACATTGACGAATTGGCCAAAACGATACAATAGACAGCTATAACTTTGACGTTGTAAGGGACTTTGTCCACCCAGACTCTGCTATTACATCTGAAAACGTCAACTCATCTAAAACGAGACGAAGAATAAATTTTGTCAATCGCTGTTTCTTTGGGCTCCATGTAGGTACTTAATCGTAAGACCTTAATTTTGTTTTTTTCTAACTTAAGTCATTCCTTTTTCAATTTCTATCCTACTCGAATTCAGCCAAAAGGATCTACCCTTAAATTTATTGAAATAAAAATAAAATAAATCAGGAGCACAACACACACTCTTTACGACACCATGGTTCATGTTTATTTATTTCACCCCTCCTCTGGGTTCTTGTCATAGACGATATACTTAAAGAACTCAGCAACACAGGGTTTAGCGTAACCGCTTACGCGGATGATGTGGCGATTCTAGTTCGGGGTAAATTCTTGAACACATTGAGTGAAACCATGGAATCAGCCCTCAACAAGCTCAGAAAGTGGGCTGAAGGGTGTGGACTTCGTGTCAACCCGGAAAAGACAGAACTAGTACTTTTTAGTACAAAATACAAGATACCTCCCTTCAAACTACCCAGGATTGGTGGAGTGGAGCTCTCCCTCTCGGAGAGCGCAAGATATCTTGGTACGGTCCTGGATAAAAAACTGAATTGGAAACTTAATGTTCAGGAAAGAGTCCGAAAGGCTCATAATGCTCTCTTCGTCTGTAAGAGAACAGCAGGAAAAAAGTGGGGATTGAGTCCTACAATGATGCATTGGCTATACATCATGGTGGTTAGACCCATCCTTACCTATGGGGCTCTTGTTTGGTGGAAAGCCACAAATAAGTTATATATACGGGATATGTTGGCCAAGGTACAAAGAACAGCCTGCACTGCCATAACTGGTGCTTTACGCACCACACCTACAGCTGCACTTGAGGCGTTTATGTATCTTTTACCTTTGGACCTACAAATAAAACTTCAAGCAGGTAATAGTGCGCTTCGGCTAACTAACGCAGGGTTTTTCAAAACCAGACAGGTAGGACATAGCTCCATACTAATGGAATCCTTCTCCAACATCCCCGATAAAACGGATGAAAGTTTGGGTGAACTCGACTTCGAAACACCGTACGAAGTACAATATCCAGATAGGGAGGACTGGCAAAAGAATAAGGTTTCGAACGATAATGAAATTTCGATTTATACGGATGGTTCCAAAACTAAGGAGGGTACAGGGTCAGGTATATACTCTAGGGATATAGACCTACACGTGTCCTTAAGACTTCCGGATACATGCAGTGTGTTCCAGGCAGAAGTTCTGGCCGTGCTCAAAGCGGCGTATCTACTTGATATGGGATCAATATCCAACAAGAATATCGCTATCTACATTGATAGTCAGGCTGCGCTAAAGGCGCTAGAGTCCTTCATCATCAAATCTGAACTAGTCAGGAGCTGCCGCACAATGCTCAGAGCATTATGCGCACAGAACCGAGTCAGATTGTGTTGGGTGCCCGGACACTGCGATATTGAGGGCAACGAAAGGGCTGATGTTCTGGCCAAAACCGGAGCAGAGCTTCCACCTAATGAAACAATTGAGGGTATAAGACCACCAATAGCCGTGGCCAAGAGAATTATTCTCGAGAATACTAAAAATAGGGCAGATCAGAGATGGGCGGATATAGTAGGGCACAGGGTCTCAAAGGCTCTGTGGCCTAAGCTAGATCGGAAAAAATCGGCTGAACTACTTAAGCTTAGTAGACCGAGGCTACGGATGGCAGTAGGTGTGCTCTCCGGGCACTGTCTTCTAAGGAAGCACGCTAAGAGAATAGGTCTAACAGATACGGACATATGCAGGTATTGCGAAGACTTACATGTCGCAGAGGATATAACTCATCTCCTCTGTGAATGTCAAGCTATTGCACGGTACAGGAGGAAATACCTTGGCAGGTACTTCTTTGATAACTTGGAGGAGGTTGGCCTCGGAAACAAAATTGCAACAATTTTCAGATTCTGTAGGGAAATTAATTGTTTGGGCGAAGTGGTTTAGGTTTTTTGACCGTTAAGGTTCCCCAGGGATGGCGATGGGTCCAATATGGTGCCTAGTCCTATGTGATGAACTCACACCCTATTCAACCTAACCTAACCTAACCTAACCTATGGTTCATGTTTTTCTTGCCGTTCTCGTATTTCGCAATTGTGGGCGGGAACACAATAAGTAGTTCTTCATTTGAGAATTACCTTTCCTGAAACTGATTAATGTGGGAATTTGGGACATAAAATCAATCTTTCTTTTGATCCGGATCACTTTTCATGTTCCATTGGGGCAAAAAATAAATCGTTTTTTTGATTCGGATCACTTTTTGCAGATCTCGATAATTTTCGAGATTTACACATATTCTCACTAATACCAATATACCTTGCACAGCTGTTTTATGTCATTCAGAATTTTTTTTCAAAACAAAATTACGAAAAGCCTCGTGAAAAGCAATTATTCAGAACAAAAACGTAAATAATGGACATGGACTTAATATTGGAGCAATTACTATCATCTTCGTCATCTTCTTCTTCTTCCTCGTCATTTGTGGATTTCGATTCTTCGTCGATATGATTATCCATATGAAGTTCGTATGTTTCCATCGACAAACGAAAACAATTTGCACAGCTGATGTGCTGTCAAACATTACACTAATACATTTATAAAAGCAGATCAATCTGCTTTCATGTTCCATTCGCCACGAAAAATCTGAGATCTGAAATAAAAATCTGATGGTCCCAATGGAAAACGACATAAGATTTTGGTGTCAAAAATGGATTTTATATAATTTAAAGACTCAAACTCCTTGAAATTCCTCCACCACTAACCCCATAGTTTACGACGAGATAATTTCAATCAGATAAGTGCATGTTATTGTTTTTGAAAAACCCATTATGCACATTAAACAAAACCGCCGACCCGCTTCCGTTGAAAGTTCAAATTCCTTCAATTACGTCTCTATATTTGTTTACAATCGGAACATACGAGTGGAGTATACACACGTTGCCATAAAACTGCGTGCCAGCGAAAACACTCGCCTTTTGAGAAAATAATGAATGCTTATAGTGAATCAAACATCTCGTTATAATGTTCACGACACTAGAGCGTGCCATTCGATAGAAAAACATGGTTATCGAACGCCTATTAGAAATTAACTGGCGCTTCTAAGAAATGCAAGCCAGTTGGACTTTGCTGAAACGGCTGCAACTGCATCAATATATTGGATTTAAAATTTACCTAGGGCCATGTCCGGGACTTAGATTGATCTACTGAGATCAATTTGGGCGGTGTCATCTTATAAAGCCACTAAATGGCGCCAACTTGATTTGTTTACTCATCATGCCGCCATAACACCGGATGTTAAGCGCCATTCTACTGATAAGAATCTTCTCTCAATCTATATGTGCTATAAAACTCAAACATCAAGGTCATGAAGTCAATGAATTTCACGTCCATAATCACGACGACCACCAACTGGGGAATCTCAGCGGCGGCGAGCTAAAGCAATTAATTTGTTTGTTTACTTTTTACAACGCGATGGTGTGTAGGTATAGGAGTTGCAATTACACACGCAACAAATCTGGAAATGACACCCTCAATTGCAGCCAGCGACTAGACTGGGCGATTCAAATAAAAGTCCAAACATGTACCAGGCACACTCGTGGGCGTATATACGCTTAAGTGTTTTCTGCGCGCCGCTCCGCACGACATCATCATCATCCGAAACAGAACAGAAGCATCATCAATGCGACAGACTACAGACTATAGTATAGCCGTACCCGGTTGTTCATTGTACCGCAAGTTGGACCGTTAGTTATGGTTTACTTGATTGTTAATAACTTAGCATTTGTATTGTATAAATGTTTGAGATAAAGATTTTTAAATCGAATGTGGAGTGATCGCGAGTCAGAGGAGACGATTTTAGGAAATTTCGCAGAGATTTTGAAATAAGAAATTCAAAAAGAAGAAGCGTGGAACGAGGTTTGCTAATTATCCCTTCATATTAATTGGTATTAGATAGAGATAAATATTGCCTAAAAAAGTATCTAAATACAGAGTTCTTCAATTTCTAGAATCGATATTAGGTCTAAAATTTAAAGCAAGTTGACTTACCTAACCCCAAATACATATATGTACATTTGCCAGGGAATTACAACTTCTTGACTCCATAGTTCACATCAAGAAACAGTCCTTTTAGAATTTGCTGAAGATTTCAGAAATTTTTATTTAAATTTTATTTGTGACACAGATGCGACTGCGTAGGCAAAAATATTTGATTCGAAGTATTTAAAACAGAAGAATTGATTTTTACTATAATTTATTTTTCTATAAACAGGTTGCAAATGACAGCTAATGACAGGGTATCCTGCTGGCTCATTATTTGCTTCGATTCGATATATTTTGTAAGTGCAAATAGCTAGTAAAAGGTGTTTTATTTTTATTTTTATTATTTAATTAATTTACAAGCCACGTATAGCTAACAGATATTTCCAGCCGTATTTATAAACGTGTCGTAGAGCCTGCTTAACTTTACGCGTCCCTTAAAATGTCCATACGCAGGAAAACCTTATTTATAAACAACTAGCTGACCCGGCAAACATTGTTCTGCCTAAAATAGTTATTTTAAATATTTCAAGATTTATTTTGATATTTTTGTTCAATTATTTCGTTTAATAGGAATGAAGGCGGATAGCTTCAGTGGCTCAGCGGCCATTATCGAACTTACATACGCACCAACGTTTTAATATAGGTAATGTATTATAACTGTACCCACCCGGCTTTGCCCGTGCACATAAGTTGTATTGCTTATGTCTTCGATAATGCGAAAAATGAGAATAAATCGATCTTCTGGAATTTTATTTCTGCGTAAACCTGAAATACAGCAATACGAACAAAACAAAAAAAGAATCATGAGAATCGCCCCAGCGGTTATTTCGGCGGCTTTGTAGGTACAAGATTTTGAATGTTTTTTTTTATGGGCTGTGCCACTCCTCTTTGTCCAATTTTGACCAATCTTCACAGGTGCACTTCTGAAATAATACCTAAGATTATCTGTAAATTTGAGCTCAATCGATTTGGCAGTTTTCGAGATATAAGATTTTGAATGTTTTTTTTGTATGGGAGGTGCCAAGCCCCTTTGTCCAATTATGACCAATCTTCACAGTAACACCCCTTGGCCAATAGCTAGGATTGTCTGGAAGTTCTATCTCAATTGATTGCGCGGTTTTCGAGATATAAGATTTTGAATGTTTTTTTTTTGTATGGGAGGTGCCACGCTCCTTTGTCCAATGTTGATCAATCTTCACAGGAATACTCCTGGGCCGATACCTAAGATCGTATGTAAATTTGAACTCAATCGATTCAGTGGTTTTCGAGATATAAGATTTATTTTGTATGGGAGGTGCCACGCCCCTTGGTCCAATGTTTCTTTTTTTTTTAAAACCCGTACTGAGAAAATACCTTTCCAACAAAGTATAAATCATCAAAATCGGTTCGGCCAACCTCGAGTTATGGGATTACATGGGTTCGGACACCCATATATAAGATTTTCGATTGTAAGGCCGCGTAACTTAAACACAAATTTGCGTTTACAGGCTGCGTAGAGCTCAGCTCAGCTAGCTATGTTGCAAGCTAGATGGGACAATACTACAAAAGGCAGATGGACCTATAAGTTGATTCCTATCATTGAAGTGTGGACAAGCCGATCACACGGCAGCTGCAACTACCACCTTATACACAGTTCCTGTTTGGGCACGGTGGCTATCGGAAATACTTTCACCGATTTGGACATGATAGCTCACCCCTTTTATCCAGAATGCTCAGATGAAGAAGAAGATACGGAGCACGCTGTGTTCTATTGCGAACGCTTCCAACAATGGAGAAATAACTTGCCCAGTCCGCCACTAATTATAAACGAGATGTAGGTTGCGTAAATTCTTACGCGATCTAAACAAGCTCTCAGAGACATTTTAAGGAAATCTACGAAATACGGCCCTTCATGTATAATAATTCATTAAAATAAAAAAACATACAATAGCATTATCTTAAATGTATCCCTGTAGACAACCATAAATTAAAATTACTCCAGGGTTCATTGAAAGATATGATTGCCCTAAACCGGTGTGGTTCCTAACTTTTCAATCTTGTTACCCTGGTTGACCTATTAGGAAAACTGTTTTTACCTGATTTTTGTAGACGGTTTCTAGCCTTTGTTATTAGTGTTACTGAAGTTGAGGCTTGAGAATCTATCCTCGCATTTATCCTGTCAGCTATAACAGGATATTCGGTACCTACTTTTCGAAAAAAGTACGGAGTTCATCAATTTGAAATTCAACTTGGAACGCGTTATATTCTCGCGTAGTCCAAAAACTTGTCCTTTGGCTGACAAACCTTCTTCTTTAAAAATGCCATCTTTCGTAGAAAACGGTCTTAATATCCAAGAGTTGAACTGACGATTATCCCTGTCCGGAAAATATTACTTAGATAAGTGTAGTTATCTTGACATGATTGTTTCGAGTGATTTTCGGTCCAGGTATCGATGGAGTGTGGAGAAGGAGATTCAATGAAACATAGCTACATCGCCAAATTGAACTCTGCGTCGCTAAAATTATAATTTAGGTATAAAACTTCTAATTTTATCCTGCGCTGTCAAGATATTCGTCATAATTCCAGGCATGAGATATTCAGACTATTACTTTCACTTAAAAAACAGCAAGATACAGCAGCATTTCGACAAAAAATGTTTTATTTTTTATTAAAATTCTACTTTTTTCATTCATATTTTTTCATGGATCTCATAAAGCTTGTTAAAAAGGTTCCCTCTTGACAACCAGGGTACCTCTGTGTGGTACAAAATGGCACCAACTTCACTAGTTAACACTTTAAATAATCTGGGATTTGTAGCGATACTACTGCTATCAATATGATTCACAATTGTTGCTTAGTAAATCTGCAGAAAACTTCTTAAGGAAGGGTCTAGTCTAGACAGAGGTTCATTACTCCCGAATTTCGTTCTGTGCACTTACTGAAAAAAAAAAATCGATTGTTCTAAGTGATTTAGTGCATAGATAAGTACCATTGAAAGAATGGGTGGGCAGGGCATCTAAAAGTATAGCTACTGTTACAAATATTACACCATGAATGGCTCGCCTCGATTTTAAAGGTTTAATTTCAAGGAATTGGACACCTGGCAAAATACACTCAACAGAAGTTCCATCGCATTTTGAAAGAAATAGTCTAGACACTCTACTGAAACGCCTTTGTATTCTTTCAACGCGATTGGAGTGAGTATAAACGTAGGGCTACAAATGACATCGGCATGCCAAGTAAATCTATAAAGTCCAGAGGGCATATGGGTCCGTAAAGCCTTTACAATTTCTATACATAAATCTAATGGCAGAATTGGCTCTTAAACGTCTATAGGACTTTTTAAAGTGAATTTCGAATCAAGGATAACACCTAAATCAAGCTAAATTTTGACAGATCGTGCTGTTTTTTTTTCTGTTTTGTTTTTATATTGTGGAAAAGTAGGTAAATAAGGATCAGTTTTTGCAATGAATGCGTTGACGAGGAATCCCTTTAAAGTGAATAATTTGGGATCAAAAAATAGCAGACAAGGAAAGAAAATGCAACGAAAATAAAACATTTTTCCGTGTCGATACATTTTTGAAGGTAATTATTTTTAACGAATAACTATTTTCTGTGACACTTATATCCACAAAACACTTGTCAAAATTTAGCTATGGTTTTAACTAGTATTTGAAGAGAAAAATTGGCGAGCAGCTAAAATTTAGTTTAGCTCGAGCTGCGTACTTAGCTTGAGCCTTTAATCATTGGAGTTACATCAGTCTGAAATAGAATTTAGGTCTACCCGTATAAAAAGTGACAGTCTTCGAAGTTTCTAATTTCTAGATATGGTTTTAGATCGTCGGCGTCTATAACAGACATAGACAGAGTTTAATCTTAATATTACTGATGAAAATTATGAACAGCGATGGACCTAAATGGATGCCTTGATGATCAAATTCCCCTATAGTTCTCAACAATATTTTTAGAGCCAGGCTTATAGATGTGAATAAGAAATGAAGTCTTCCATTTCCGAAAGAAGATACCGTCTGAAAGAGACTAGGTGAGACCACACGATCGGGGAGGCCAGTTCACAGGTCCATTGCTCATTGAATGTTTTTCGCAATAAATTGATGGTATCGAGTGCTTTTTGGCATGTGACGCGATCTTGTTTGGAATCAAAACCATTTTACGTCAACGCCATTCGATTGAGGGATGAAAATGTTAGCAAACATTGCCCTAGAGCGCTCTCGATTGACTGTAACATTCTGGTCGGTATAAGCTTTGAAGAAATATGAATCAACGATTTTACGTCCACCTGCACATAAAGTACACCAAACAGTGACTTTTAGTGGATTCAAAATCGCCCGTGTCAAAAAAAACTGCTGTACTTTTTCTACCCCATATCCGGCAATTCTTCTTATTGACGTATAGCCGTTCAACCAAATATGAGACTCATCGCTGAACAAAACGTTGCACTGAAAATGAGCATCGTATATGTCCAGATGTTTTATAAAGTGGATTCTAATAGCTGTTCAAGATGGCTATCAACTCATTCGGGTCTTCCTCAACACTACGCTCGACGAACCACGGGTGCAGCCAGGGGCTGACTAAGAGGCAGTGGCACTCGGGGCGGTAAAACAAGCTTACACCCCTTAAAAAATTTAAGAAAAACACACGAACAGAGATTTTATTTAAAGGTGCTTTCGAGCTTTTATTGCACTGAATGTTTCGATTAAATCATTAAAATCTATAATTTTTGTGTGCTCCTTTTCGATTGAAAGTATAGCCAGATTAGTCAACCTATTTTGGTCTATTGTTGATCGATAACATAAGTCTTAATTAATTTTAATTTTGAAAAGCTGCGTTCACACGATGCCACTGAAACGCAAATTGTTAAATAAATTTTCATCGCCAATGACAGACTCGGTAACGAGTCTGAAAAGTCCCACTTAACAATTAAGCTTAATACTACTGTTGTTTAGTTCTGTAAATGTCGAGGTAAGCATTGGAACAACAGCACTCAGTTCTTCTGCCTTATCTACCATATAGCAATATTTTTGGTTGAAGAGCTGAGAAAACTAACGCAATGTCTTCCATGGCCTTAGACCGATGAATAAGTTCAGTGGAAAATGTATCCCGACATTCTAAAATGGATCTTAGTGTTTCCTATTCTAACGTCAAACCAGCATCTTGAGCCTTTTCGCTTGACATAATTTTCTTCTTTTTTTTTTTTCTTCCCCGCCTTTCAATTCAAATTTCTAGCCAGTACATTGTTCTCTTGCGTATATTATGGCCTGTTTCATGTTTTCATCCCGATGTTCATGAAGAAAACTCTCGAGCGCCTCAAGTTTTAATACACTTTTTTTCTAAAGTGAGCCCGGAATTTGCAAGTATTTCTGTGCTGCATCAACTTCTTCCAAAATATTGCAACACAAATTGAAAATATTGCAACACAAAAATATACAAAGATAACACAATTACGTAAAGTCGCATACAGCATAGATAAGAGTATGGTTGCAGCACCTCTTGTATCCAAATTTTGCGTTTGAGGATCACAAAGGAGTTCAAGAGTTGAGACTATCTTCACGAAATTTTCCTTCAATGGCTTAACAGGCTCGTGATGAGCCCTCCATCTAGTGTCTACAAGTCTCTTGACTGACAACCTACATTTTTTTTGAGAATATCTCAATGATGCGTAGATGCTGAGAAAAATGTGTAAAGTCTTTCCAGTGTCCCAAAAAAAGGTGTACTTGAAGGAGTGCTTCCCAAAGAGTGAACTCCACAAAGGTTTCTTTAAAGAATGGTTTGCATATGGCGTAAACAAACCCGCCATAGTCGCAGCATTATCATATCCCTGCCCTGAAACCGGCAAAGGTTAATGTCAAGACCATCGTCGTTGAGTTGCTTTAAAATATCGTCTGTAAGTTCTTTGGCAGTTTTGCCAGATGTAGGAAAAAATAAAATAAAGTCTTATGCAAAAAGGTTCAAAACGTAATTTTGGACTTTATTGCACTCATCAGCTATTTAAAAGATAACCACGGATAGAATAAAAAAGAAAATATTTTCCACTGACAGTGGTCCTATTTACTTGTATTTTTTTTTATATTCACCCACTCCAAATCCTACAGTGACCCCAGCAGGGGGGTTGCAGGTGGGCAGCACCCCCCCCCCCCCCCCATTGTGAATTGTGGATATAATATAGTATATATACCAGTGGGATATGTATGGGGGCAAGCTCCCCTCTGCAACCCCTTGCTTGTGGTCGCTGAAGAATTTGGAGTGGGTGCGTAGTTTTTTGTATGTTTAGTTCGGAACTGCACCCTGATTTGGACTTTATTATGCACTTTTGAAAATGACATAAAGACCAAAACTCGTTTTATTGTTTTATTTGTGTTTTTATTTTGTGTAATGTGCAAAATAGTTATTTTGCTGTTACTGATGGCACCCCCTATTAGTCTGCCACCCGGGGCGGACCGCCCCCCCCCCCCCCTTAGTCCGCCACTGGGTGCAGCAACAACTTCTTCGGTACGCACTATATACCGCGGGGCATTTCCGTGGATGCGTAACGTATATTAAAGTGAACTTTATTTGAAAACGATTCATGAGCGATTTGAAGTCATAGGTATTCACAGAGAGGCTACGTGAATTGGCCACCGAGATCTTGTCCCCGATAAACTTTTTCCTTTAAAGTTTCCTAAAGTGGTAGGTCTGTGGTCTGAAGCCGCAAACGACCGGTGGCTTCAAAACTCAACATAACCCGCGTCATCGCTCTAATTTGGATTGATCTATGCGCAAGAGTCATCGAAAATTAGTCCCCTCGGATGCGTGACATCACCAAAGCTTCGGCGGCCATTTGAACGGTCTAATAGTCCACACATAATGTCATTGATAAACCTTTCGTCGGTATCTCACGCAGAATTTGTTTCACTCAATTTTTAGATCTACCCTTTAGATTCATGCGTGACATTGCAAGGGACCTCATAAGTCATAATGGTCTAACTGTGCGTCGGCTTTTCCCGGCAGCCCCTAACCTAACCCACTTCCTGTATGTTATATGTACTTCGGTTATCCCTTCAAGAATGTGGGTCATATCTATGGCATTCTTCAGTTTTGCAAATAGCGTGCTGCAGAAGACCACCCCGTTTTCAGAAATCGATGTACGTACCTAATACTCAAATGTTGCACCGCCAAGACTAATAATTCAGCGGCATCGATACGTTGGCGCCACAATTCCAAAAAATGATTGCGATAGCGTGTCTCTGTTTATAGACCCAAAAAAGGCGCTCGTTGTACACCCATTACCGTGGCAAAGTTTAACAAATACCTAAACTGAGTATAGGATACGAAACTGCAAGCAAATATTAGTTTATTGCCATTTATAGGCAACGTATACAGTAGCACAGTGCGCCCCCAACCCACCTCAGACCTCACCAATAATGTGATTCGGCTTCCTCTCCTAGACTTAGGCCTAGCTATATGTACATCGAAGACATATGAATACCGAATTACTCATAGTTTTGCAATTACCTATTCCTGCGCGCTGCAACGGGTGTGTTTTTGTGACAGACTTCGCTTCATCGTCGTTGTTCTATTTATAAAACTCCGCCAGCTTAATGGAGCCCGTCCAATGGAGCAGGCCAAGTCAATATTTCTGGCGCCGTTTTCAGTGGCACTTTGGGTGCTTACTGCATGATGCCCGGCGTTTCAGCAATTTGTTTGCCATTTTCACACACACACACACACTGTGACAGCTTCGGCGACAGCTCCCCAACTCGTTTCCCATTCAAAATCAACTCGTACGTTGACTAATTTTCATGAATGAATTTTCGAAGCACATCGTCGCGTCGTCGTTGTCGTCGCTTCGCTCTTTGTGAGTGAGTGGGTTCGGTCGGCGTCGTCGTCGTTGAGTATTCAAAACACTTTCCATTACAAATACTCGTACATCAACCGAGAGTGCTGGTGTAGATGAATGGATCGGTACGGTAGCCATAGGCACAATGAAATGCGTTACCGCACTTTAAAGCCAGGGCAGAGGCAGGGGGGCGTCCTCTTTGACAAGTCCCACCGCCATCCAGCGCAAGAGAATGATGGCATTTCAAGAAATAGCCGTGGTGCATGTTAAACAGTCCGATTGTTGGTAATGGCATTTTGGTCAGCAAAGAGAAGCGTTTACATCATGTAAGACTGTTGTGGGACAACCATATTTGGTGGTCCTAAAGTGTCAGCGTCTGGTGCGGTGTTGTTGTCATCGAACATATGGTGCTAAGTTATGAGCGTTATGACAGTGAGTGTTGGCCCGGCGATGACGCAGGTGGGATTACTCATCGAATTCATCAATCGTTACAGCTTGGCTTGAACTGCCATGAAAGGAACACTGAACAATGGCCTACGTGCTTGGCCATATTTGTGCGTCGTCGCTGACGAAGAAGACAGGTGGTTGTGGCCCACAGTGACGTGTGGGCTTTTGTGAAACAAGAACAAATGTGGGTCTCACGGTGGGCTCACGCTCAGCTCAGACTGGTGGAAAGGAAGTCTCCGATCTAATTTGGGAAATCTGTGTTGCATATGGTCAATCGGAAGGAAGGAAGCTAGCTAAGCCGCAAGTTCCGGTTTATATAGCTGGCGCGAGGGAGTTTTGGATATTGCTAATTTGGAGATCGGATTTCCTTTGCCATTTTAGAACGCACGTGGAATAACAGCGCTCTACTTATGGCAATAAGTGAAAGGCTTGCTAGTGATTGGTTCGGCTTAAATGGGACTATGATGGGTCTACCGGCTTCCTTAACTCATTTATTTAAGTCTGTCATATTGGGATAACTGTCTGGGAAAGACATTC
The DNA here is from genome assembly GCA_955612985.1 of Cheilosia scutellata. Lineage (NCBI taxonomy): Eukaryota > Metazoa > Arthropoda > Insecta > Diptera > Syrphidae > Cheilosia > Cheilosia scutellata. The sequence continues at coordinate 11,659,475 of OY015311.1, read as the reverse complement.
TCATTCTCATTGAGATGCTTTGGTTATCGGAGAGCTGTCACTTGTGAATTTGTTTGCAGCAGATATACCTGCAGAAGAGTTTATTTCGTCAACAGCAAAGTTGTCGGTACACTGTATTGCAGTAAGGCAAAAATAAGGGGCTACCATAACCTAAGCCTTCTTGGAGAAAGAGTTGTGATGCATATTTCATTGAACTTCTCGTTTAGCCACCCGTTTGTGTGCAATGCGCTCAATGTTCGTTTTGAGCTAAGTATAGCCTCTGAAAGATAGGTAACTTATTCAACAATGCTCTAATAATTCTAAGATCCTAAATTCTGTTTCATAAGCTTTATGTCTTTCATAAGCATAAGCATGTCGAACATAGAATTAAGGTCTTGAGATGTTTCGATTATTTTGGAATAGGACAATCGCTGAACATGAGTCAGATAATGTTGTTAGCTTGATTGTCGGTCTTTTAGGTATAAGAAATGCTGCAGGCCTACAGTTTTTGTCTGTGCCTTTGTGCATGGACAAGTTTGTGTTAAACTGACCAAAGAAGGAAAGAAATATATCAAATAAAGGCTTGGGTACCAATTTGCAACTCTGAAGACTCTTTGACTATATTCATCCCGTGCTTCTCATGATCGTGTGCGTCGACCCAGATATCAAAATCATACCAGTGAATGAGCAGTCGTTAGCCTTTGTCCGCCTATGTCGGCTCACACAGATCCCGGATCCGGACTCTATATGTTACCAGAGAGTGAGATTAAAATATAGCGCCAAGGAAGTACTGCAATCTTTCTAGTTATAATTTCAGAGCTCGACATCATCAAAATATTTTTCATAGTCAAGACCACTATTCCTTTCTTTTAGGCAGTGATTTTCCATCCAGACGCGAGTACCTAATGATTCTTAAATATTGCACATAGGTACCACGATTGAGCTCAATCATTTATTTCCATTTTATGGGGTCCACCCGGCTTATCGTATAAATTAGCTCCTGCTATTTGATATAGTACTTTATTTATAATACGCAGGGGAAGTTGCGGTACCCTGAAAGTATTCTCATGGAAGTTAAACATAACATTTCAGTTAAAGGAATTTCTCAATTCTATGTCTGCCACAACGACAATTTTGTTTAGCTGGCCTGTTTAGCAGTTTATACCACTTATTGGACTGTTCCTATTGTAGAGTAGCTTCTTTTGAATTCGTATAAGCCTTCGGATAGGCCACCTGCTCTCTGAATTGCGGATGGCGTTTTCAGCATCTTTTCTGTTTGTTCAGCATACACAAGTGCTTGAAGGCTGTTTGAAAATCTGAGTCCGCGTAATTAGAGCAAAGCGTCGGTTCTTCCAGCTTTTATGAAAGATTCCGGCTTCCGCTGGTATATGCCTTCAGATATTCAACGGCCTTCTTATTTTACAGCGTGCTCACCGCCGGCCGCTACCAGGAGACAGATCAAATCGATCCAACGACATCGTTTTGACAATAGCCGGTCTCTCTCCATTGTCGCAAATATACCTAATAGAAATGGCGTTAAAAGGTCTTCGTTGAGCTCGTTCGCCTTCCATCTTGGTGCTCAGGCTCACCTCTGGTTTCTAAAAGGAGTACGTCGCGCCGGTCGGTCTGGCTTGTAGGTTGAAAATAATGTATCGATCATCGCTTCTAGTATAATGCACGACGACTCTCCAGTTCGATATGGAAACTGCATACGTCCGAAATCGTTCCGTCATTTTCGGGAGCTTGGCAGTCGATTTGTTGCCGATGTTCATCAAATTTAGCCCAGTAGTCGGTCACTCATGACGCGGCTATGGCCGTACTTGTTCGTTTTTCAGACTAAGCAGTGCTAGACTTTTTCTCTGAGGCTATCTAAAAACTAGAGATTTACTAGAATGATCCTTAAACCCTTGGAAGTCTGAAAGGAATGAATTTAATATTGTTCCCTTGGAGCTCGGTCCCAAAAAGTTCTCCTAAAAAGGGTTCCTGCGTCATCATCAAATTGACACCGAAGACTGGTCGCGCTGACTTATGCCCGATTTAACCAGATTACTTCTCACAATGCGACTTTTGAGGGCCCTAAAAAACAAGACAACCGACGGGACATCACTTTTCCAAAACTCACCACCGACAAGCAGCCTTTGGAGCTCGCTTCCTGGTGACATATTTGCAGTTTTCAGATGACTTTATCTTACAACAATTCTACATCAATCTGCAGGCATCTTGGGTCGCTTGTTCAACTCGTTATAGCTTCGCCTTTCCTTAGAGGAGTGATGTTTAAAAAACGATATAAAATGGGCAAATTAATGTTATACCTTTTACAAGGTAGAAGGTACCTATTACTAAGTGTTCGATGGTTGCTATACCTCCCTTGGTTAAGGCGTGATCTGATCACACTCTGTTGCATTCCTGTTCCACAGTTTATGCCAGAAAATCCGCCCCGCATGCATTCCCAGGAAATGGAATTTCCACACAATTAAAACAATTCGTAATAACCTCACCACATATTTAGTCAATCACTGACAGATTAATAGAATTCAAACAATGTGTTACAATCCATTAAACGGCTCATGCCACTCCCCTGTGAAAGTCATTAATAAATTTGATTAATGCACCAGGATAGGGAGAACGTAGAAATTACATTTCCAACACACTGGTATACTGTGTGCACTCCCCTATTAAATTTAATGTTGCGCATTCAATATGCAACGGCAACCAAACCAATCCCTGCTGCAATCCGTGGCAAAATAGTCACGTATCTGATCCGAAAGTCGAACGCGTATCTATAAGTAATTCTCCACAAACACCCCGGCCTGGCATGGCACTAATCGAAAACACATTTTGACAAAGACGAATGTGTCCAGTGCCAGTCCACAGTATGTGTCAATATAGACGTTGAATTCCAAAGCGTTCACGAAGGTTTCTAATTTTCTATCCCACAGAACTTCATTGGGCTTCGATACATTCTTAATCGCACAGGGTGTATGTACACAAGTCCATACTGTACACTGTACACACAATGACAGTATATTCCAGATACACCCAATCCATTCACCGAAAGGCCGTTTGTCCCGTCGCGTCCGTCCTTCTACTGTAGGTATACACGCACGTTCGATGATTAACGATCGTGGACAGTGTGTGACAAACAAATTAGTACGAAAACGTTTTATTGGTTCTGTGTACTATATGGAGTAAGCGAACGCACTCAGTGCTGTTTGTCAATTGTCAATCGGGTGTGGATTTCAGTTTAATTTTTTCCCATTAATGGCGGGCCTTTGAGAAATGTGAATGAATTATTTGTGACAGAGACGAGGGCACAATAATGCTGGTCTGGTCTCTGGTCGTCCGTTTAGGCAGGGCAGACTCAACTGGCGAGCGAGGGGGAGTGACGAATGAATATGCATAAATCAGTGGGTACAATCATTTAGACTGGCAAATTGTGACAAATCGAAAGGGAGCCAATGCAATGACTACGACTACGATTGCATGGAATGCGAATGTAAATGCAGGAGTAGCTGATTCGTTGGTCTAGCAATATTGATTTGTGAATGAGGGGACATGGAAAGGTGTCCTTGTAAGTTGGAAAGTCAATTTGGGACCATGCTCCCATAGAAATATGCCTACATATGTAGACGACTGGTTGCATTTTATGAATGAATATGAGACTAACGATGTTCGGTATTCGAGTTCGACAGTTCAATAATTCAAGAGGAAAATACCTACATTTTGTGGGTGTAGAGATTTCGACAACTCGTCGACAGATTTCTTTTGTAAGCGATGCTATGTAGATATACTATTGCCAATTACTCCCACTTTTAGACTCTTAAAGCTAGAGATATTCTCGGAGTAACTGATGTAGTCCGTTTATCTGTCAGAAATACACAGTAACTGTTGGGAATCTTCAGTCTATTGCACTTAGGGGCTGAGCATTCGCAAAATAGGTGACCAATATATTCAACTTTTCCTACGCCCCCACAGCTTCTGCAATAGCAGTTATTACCAGCCCTTCCGCGTGTTAGCCTATCGCACAGTGGTCAATAATGATCCCCTTGTGTGTTCGAATGTCTTTACGACTCGGTCCGATCATTAATTTAGAACTCTTTTGGCTCAAATCTTTAGAATGTATTTGCGGCTTATCCCGATCATAAATTTAAGGTATCTTTTGGCTCACATCTGGCAAGAGTTCTTTTGTGTGACTGTGTATATTGATATTGGTCAAGCGTATGTTTGTTCTATTAAAAGATTCAATATCCATCATCCGTACAAGAGTACTCACCCGAGTTCTTATGGATTTTTTCAGGTTAAAGGAGCGTCTAAGCCCATTCGCCCGGAATCTTGATATGCCCATTATAGGGTCACCGCGTTAGCAAGTATTTCTTGCATTGTTTTACTGTACCTTGACTTCACCACGACTGATTCCATATGGCTCTTATGGCGGCTTAGTTGGCAGAGTATAGAATGTGATAATGTTTTTGCCGACATAGCAGCGTTCTTCAAGTCTTTCGCAGGTTTCTCTGCCTGAAAACCTACAGAAGTAATCATCGTTGATTCTAAATAATTCTCACAGACCCAAGACTTCGCTGAAGATACCGACTCCTGTACCGATTTTCATCTTGGAGTCGTCGGTATAGAGGGCTATCTCATCCTTTTCAGTAACTTCTTCGTTCGCTTCTGTTAGGAATTCTGGTATTGAATTTCCTTTCAAAGACGAGAGTGGGACTAGGTATAGTCCAGTCATTTTCGGCTTAGACGTGACCATAAGATTTGAATGACTAGAGTCCAGACTCACTTAAAAATACTTGACAAGAAGGTACATATTCTAAGTTCTGAACTGATTCAGTGTTTGTATCATTGTTATGTGTTGAGCTCGTATTTGGTTTAGGTGACGTCGACAAGAGACAGAAATCGTATTGACCAAATGCATATATTCGTCTTCCCAGATTCTTTTTGATTACGGCGGCAATACATCTCGTCTTTCAGCCATACTGCCAGCTGGAGTATCTATTCTTTATAGGAAAACTGTTGGCTTTAGTTATGAGGAATCATTGAAATTCTTCTCGATCCTAGGCCACCAAAAGCGATGGGCCCCAATGGACATGGTGCAAAAGATTCACCACCTTCTTGTGCAGTTCCATACGTGTTAACTTCGCTATAAGATAGAAGAATTTTCTCGAACTGGCTATCTGGATAGACAGATATGCAAGATGACGGCTCCAATACCAAATTACGATGCATCCATTTCCAATGTGATCAGTACTAATATATACCAGCTTGTATATAGGATACCCTTAATATGAATTCTTTAAAGTGCTCCAAAGCCAGTTTTCGTGCTTTACCCACATACGAAAGTCCCGGGTGGCAGACTAATAGAGTAAAGGGTGGCAGCCATCAGTAGCAGCAAAATAACTATTTTGCACATTACACAAAATAAAAACACAAATAAAACAATAAAACGAGTTTTGGGCTTTATGTCATTTTCAAAAGTGCAATAAAGTCCAAATCGAAGTGGAAATAAAATCCAAACAACAAATATATGAGGAGAATTGAAAGAAACAGGGTGCAGTTAAAAACTTTACATACAAAAAACCTCTCACCCACTCCAAATCTTACAACGACCCCAAGCAGGGGGTAGCGTGGGGGGTGCTGCCCAACAACAACCTCCCTGGTTGGGATTTGGAGTGGGTGAATATGAAAAAAAAAAAGCAAGTAAATAAGACTAGTGGAAAATATTTTCTTTTTTATTCTGTTCGTGGTTATCTTTTAAATAGCTGAGTGCAATAAAGTCCAGAATTGCGTTTTGACCCTTTTTGCATAAGTCTTTATTTCATGGCACCGTTTTTTCCTACATCTGGAAAGACCTCCAAAGAACTTACAAACACAAATATTTTAAAGCAACTCGATGAAGATAGACTTGCCATTAACCTTTGCCGGGCTCAGGGATATGATAATGATGGCGGGTATTCATGGAGGCGTTCAAAAATGAATTTGGCAAATTAATCCAAAAGCATTTTTTACGCCATGTGCAAACCATTCTTTAAACCTTTGTGGAGTTCACTCTTTGGGAAGCACTCCAACGATAGTGGACAGACTTTACACATTTTTCTCAGCATCTACGCATCGTTGGGATATTCTAAAAAAAAATGTAGGTTGTCAGTCAAGAGACTTGTAGACACTAGATGGAGCGCTCATCACGAGGCTGTTAACCCATTGAAGGAAAATTTCGGTAAGATAGTTTCAACTCCTTTGTGATCCTCAAAAGGAAAATTTGGATACAATAGGTGCTGCAACCATACTCTTATCTGCTGTATGCGACTTTACGTTTTTGTGTTATCTTTCATTCTGGTGCGATATTTTGGAAGAAGTTGATGCAGCACAATAATACTTGCAAAAATCCGGGCTCACTTTAGAAAAAACTGTATTAAAACTTGAGGCGCTCGCGAGTTTTCTTCATGAATATCGTGATGGAACCAGGAAAGAGGCCATTATATACGCAAGAGAACAATGTACTGGCTAGAATTTCAATTGAAAGGCGGGGAAGAACAAAAAAGAAGACAATTATGCCAGGCGAAAAGGCTCAAGATGCTGGTTTGACGTTGGAATAGGAAACACGAAGATCCATTTTAGAATTTCGCGATACATTTTGCACTGAACTTATTCATCCGTCTAAGGCCATGGAAGACATTGCGTTAGTTTTCTCAGCTCTTCAACCAAGAATATTGCTGTATGGTAGAAAATGAAGAAGAACTGAGTACTGTTGTTCCAATGCTTACCTCGACATTTACAGAACTAAACAACAGTATCATATTGGAAATCGGGCGAATACGGAGTCACATGGTAGCTGCAAAAATAAATTTAAAAGATGCAGAAATTTGGACAGCCTTTGCATTTTTAAGCTACATTGTTAAGTGGGACTTTTCACACTCGTTACCGAGTCTGTCATTGGTGATGAGAATTTAGTTAACGATTTGAGTCTGAAACGAAGCTTTTCAAATAAGATCAACAATGAGCCAAAATAGGTTGACTAATCTGGCTATACTTTCAATCGAAAAGGAGTACACAAAATTTATAGATTTTAATGATTTAATTGAAACATTCAGTGCAATAAAAGCTCGAAAGTAGATACCAACGTTTAAAAAAAATCTTTTATTTTTTTTCTTAAATTTCTTAAGGGGTGTAAGTTTGTTTTACCGCCCCGGGTGCCAGTGCCTCTTAGTCCGCCCCTGTTTCTCAAAGAGCTCTAACAAAGTTTGCAGACACAATTATATGTCGTCGAGATAGGATCTACAAAATTCCATGTCACCCGTCAACTGCTCAATATAGGTATGGCTGAAAAATGCTCAAGCACCGATTAAAATCAAACAAGTGCGATTTTTATTGTGGGGAAAATATGGTTAAAAACCCCACATTTATTCAATCTCCTGTTAGCTCAGTGCTTGAGCTCTCTCTTGCTCCACCCTCCACAGACGGAGCAAGACTGAATTATACAATTCGTTTTACATTTTAATTCTCGAATGGCGAGAGTTGCCATTTGTAACAGAGTAATCGTGGCCGTGGGTATTCGAATTTGAAGAGTCCAAATTCGGTGTTGATCAAATACAATTTTCTCGACTCGAATTTTGAGGTACGAATATGAATCACGGGAAATACCGTCGGCCTTGTTGTTTATGAAAAAGTTTTTGTATGCGAAGAACAGGATGGATCATTGAGAGACTGTCATTCTGAATTCTGTAATAGCCCCAAATTCTTAAATTAGATTTTCCTACCATAACAATAGGTGCTAGCTCGTTTTGGAAGAACGCTGAATAAACGACTGTCCTGTCATAATCGGTCAAACACCTCCTTTTTGAGCACAAGGCAGCGGGCTATATTTAAAATACATTCGGATACATTCTGTTCGGTTTTGGGCTTTGTGCGATGACCCACAACACAACCACTTTCCTGGCATTTATTAATGAATGAATGAATGAAACCCGATAATGACTCCGTCTAATCAATCTCAATCGCTTAAATTCAACCGCAAAAAATGTTGCCAAAATAAATTTTGTAAAACTTTAATAAAACGCCTCATCAATGATAGGCTATATACAGATACAGAATAATGCCTCTAGCTAAGTGCTTTATGAAATCTTGCTTAGTTTTGCATTATAATAGAAATTCTTATGTTAAACGGTTTAATCAATGTTGTCCAATTTTTTGTTCCCTTTTTCTATAGTGGCTTCTGAAGCGAAATAAAATTCGTTGACACTAATCGGGTCAAACTGGTCATATATCTATTCAAATCAAGTCGAACAAAAATGTCTCGAGACACAAATCTATGATGAACCCTAAGTTGTACGCCATAAACGTTTGACTTTTGGGGATTGTCGCCATGTAGATACTTATGTATTTAATTTACATAATCGCTTACTATATGCTATAATTCGATAAACATATTTTTAATCTTATTGTGTTGTTAATTTATTTCAAAAATGTTTTGCTAAAATCAAAATTGAAAGTCACTTTGGGGATGGTTTACGACGGGGATATTTTGTTCTTGATTTTTTTGCCAGCTATTTAGCATTTGGTGATGATAGGGCGTTAACTCTTAGGAATGTCACGGCACAAGCTGGCTTAACAATCCTATATAATAGAGAATAGAAATCAAGTTTTTTAATGTTTCCATGGTACTAAATTTGCTGAATTGATTTGGATTGAAGCAAGCACCTTCCTATATCCATCAAGTGGATTTTTGTTGTACATAGTTAACACATTTTTTTATAGAATAAAAGTTGCTTTATTGCACCTCTTAATCATCGAGATGTGAACAGAGAATTTGTTATTGCTATATATACAGGTACTAATAAATTTGTTTAAATAAATAAACGCGCGTGAGTTCTCGGACGGATGTGTGCATAATACCACTCCTCTATACGCAATTTCATTATTTGCCGCCCATTTCAAGCCCCCTATCTATCCACATTTACACTAGCGACACTAATCTTTATATCTTTGCTAGCGGGCCCGGCAAACGTTGTTTTGCCTGCTCGTACATTTTCGTTGTCCGTCAATTGTTCTGCGGCCGTTTTATTTTTTGAAATTTTATTTATGATTTTTTTTTTTAGTGTTTATTGCTTGAAATTTTATCCATGATTTTTTTGTTGAGTGTATATTATTTGAAATTGTATTCATGAGCTTATTCTTGCTTTTTACATTTATTTTATCGGATCGCAGCGCCACCTACCGGGTCCAATTGTAAATTTAAACCATCCTTAGACCCATTCAAACACACACACAAAATTTCATTAAAATCGGTCCAGCCGTTTAGGAGGAATTCGGTTACAAACACGTACAGAAGAATTATAATGTATATATATAAAACTGCATGAATTTTCTTTGTTACCTCAAAGCATAAAAACTACTGGACAGACTTTAATGAAACTTTTTTTGAAATGTTTCTTAAGACTGCGAGATGGTTTTAGGCTATGTCGTTCATTGTAACGATCAACAGCGACGAAATGCGCAGATTGCTGGTGAGATGAAATGGAACAACTGAAAGTGTGGTTGTGTGAATACAATTTGAGCGTTTCCCCAGGTTTTTGAAAGAAATACTCGATTTAGGTTGAGTTTTAAAGGGTGGCCCATTATTCACGCAAAATGTAATTTTGTTAGAAAATACAGATTTTCAATTAGAAATCTTAAATTTTTTAGTAATTCATAGAGTATACAGATTGGGGTAATGTATGGAATAGCACATCGGATAAAGTACGTAGTCTTTTATTGAAATTTTCTATGACCGTTTCGCATAAATGTGACTGAATTTCATTAATACAGCTCACATTTTCATCTTTCGATTAACGAAGCCATCAAGATGAAACCTTCATTATTTTTAAAATATTGCTCAACAATGAATATGCGTTGTTCGTTCGTATAGCGCTCCATTTTTACTAACCCCGAACTGTCAGCTGTCACATTGTTATATTTTTTTTCCGTTGGCATCACTGTGCTATTAAATGGCGCCCGGAAAAATATAAAACTATATCTTTGTAGAAACCCAATATTGAAGAACCGATTTCTCTATAGTTTACTATCAATTGACTTTTATTTTCCGTATTTTTATTTTATATAGTGCGACTTCATTTTCATTGTTTTACATTTTATATAGTCAAGTATTGGCATCGCACAGTGCCGATACTACAATCTTAAAAGGGTTTTTCCACTACGCCACCTCTTGCGAGTTGCGAACTTCTGATCTGACAAACATCCAAGAGTAAACTTAACTGTCCTGAGGAACGTTCTTAATGTTGCTCTCTTCGAAATGCTCTGTTTGCATTTACGGGCTTCTGTGAATACGCGTTTACAGAGGACTAACAATGAACGTCGGTCGGGTTGAGAACCCATCCACCAGGTTGAGAACTGTCCATTTTGAATAGGTGGACAAATGGTTAAAACATTTTCATCTGAAAAGAAATTATTTTCATCTTCTAATTTGTTCATATTCATCTGCTAGTTTTTGACAGCTTTTTTTAATAGTTAGTTTTTTTTTTTATTTTCAGACGGATTTTTAAATTTTTCAGACGATTGGATACCTACTAGTATTTGTTTTCTGACGTTTTAAAAATTGTTTCAGTCGTTTCCAATATCTGGTTTTCTGATGATTTCTTTTTATTTTCAGACGATTTCTATTAAATTTCAGAGGTTTTTTCGATTTTTGCCGACGTTTCCAATTTTTTTTTTTCTGAAAAATATCTACTATTTATTTGTAGACGAAAATCTTGTAGCCGTGGACAAATTCCCAATTGACAAGGAGTGCCACTGTATGTAATACTATTTTAAAAAATTCAAGTGAAAAGAGGACCAAAAAGGAAAAAAATCGATCGGAGAGCTCCACAAATACATTTCTTGACACAATCAAAACCACAAATGAAAATTACCCGCATTTTCATAAGCAAACGAAGAAACTATTCACCAAATTGTAAATAGGATCGTGAATATTTTTTATTTCTATTTTTACTTAACATTTCACCAATTAAATTGGTAAAAGATTTATTTGTCAGAAAGAAACTCACTTCACTTACGATCGCAGTCACGTTTTAACAAACTGCGCTTATCCTAAACCAGAACAGGCAATCACAATAAATATAAAAATAAAAATAAAAAACAAAAACAAAACAAAAAGGTAAATAAAAACAAATCCATTGTCGATCATTGGCTTCTTACCCCTATGATGGCGTCGTATTGTGAAGTATAGTATATTTGTCAGTACTTTGAACTCAACAATCGGCACATGTTCGCTTCTCAACAACACCAAATAAGTACAGAGCTGGGATAATGAATAACAAAAAAAAAAAAAAACCGGGGAACACTCAAGCGATCAAGGTTTCGAAATTTCAAAACAGTCCAATTCGCGCGGGAACCCTCATCGTGTTGCCAATTAATAACGCAATCCACATCATAGAACAATAACCTGACGCGATATGCAAAACAGGAGATAGACATCTGAATCTGAAAATGTAGATGGATAGCGAGAGGACGGGATATGAGTGCGAGTGTAGTTGAATATTTGCAGTTGTTTAGAGGCGATTGCCTTGTCTTTCACAATCCAAAGATCAACAGACCAAAAGAGCTTTGGCCGATGGGATGGTATAAAAGTTGTTACCCTGACTTCGACTTGTTATTGTATGGAAGAACACTTTGTTTACAAAACATTCATCAGAATCCGATCTGGAGTGGGAGATCGAAAATAATTCACACGGGTACCGGTCATACATGTCGAGTTGTATACACTGTACAGTGTGGTGAAGTAGTTACCACTCTAAGGTATTCCGCAACAGAAATGGTGGGTAGACTCTATGAGACGAACGAAAGTTGAGAACATACGTTGCTTTAGTTTAGAAGTTAAAATTGATGAGCACTTGATGACCAACACGGGAAAACGCCAATAGTGAATGCCCTAGACCAGCGGTTCCCAATCTTTTTTGGTCATCGAAGATGGGGTCTTCCTTTGGTGTCTCCTTCCTGGTAAGGCGTCGAAGACCTTACGCGATGGAGCATCGATGTTCATCCGCTCTACATGGCCCAGCCATCGTAACCGCTGGATACGGATTTTTTTTACTAGGCTCATGTCGCTGTGCAGCACGTAAGTTGTTGTATCTTCTTCGCCAAACATTGTTTTCTTGGTCGACGCAAACAGGACCATAAATCGTTCGTAGGACTCTTCTCTCGAATACAGCAAGGGAGACTTTTCAAGCATTCTCCAACGTCATGCCGATAAGTCGTATCAGTTTAGCAGGAATTCCAGGAATACACTGTCGTAGGCAGCTTTAAAATCGATGAACAGGTGGTGGGTATCGATAGTAAATTCTTGGGTTTTCTCACGGATCTGGCGTAATGTGAAAATTTGATCGACAGCAAACGGCTTAAGACGTTCACATAATATATAGGCGATGTTTAAAAGGATTATGCCTCTATAGCTGGTGCAGCGTAGGCGATCTCCTTTTTTGTGAATCGGGAAGATGGTACCGAGATTCTAATCGTCGAGCATACTTTCCTCCGCCATATTTTGCAGATGAGTTGGTGTATACTCCTGACCAGGTCATACCCAGCGTTTTAAAAAGTTCCGCTTGTAGACCATCGGTTCCAGCTGCTTTGTTCGTTTTTAGTCTGCTGATGGCTACCTTGATGTCATTTTGGTCGGGCGGATGTAACGCTAGATCGACTGGCACAGGTGGATGATTGGCGGGATCTTGACTGTCATCACCATTCAACAACTGGTTAAAATAGTCTCTCCAGATGGCTAATATCGACTACGTGTCCACTACACTGTTTCCATCCCCATCTTTGCAGAGCCCAGAGCGGCTCGTAATTTTATTAATTTGAAAAAATAAGTAACATGTATGTGCGAGGTGACCTTTAGCATTTTATAAAATATTTAAATCTAGTAGATATTTAACAAAAAAAAAATAATTCAAAAACATTTTTAACTCATTTTCGAGTTTGCCACAGAATAACAAAACTTTAAAATTCCAGTTTCCAAAGCTTATAATCCAATATTTAGTGGAATAGCCTTTATTTTTTTAAAACGGCAGTCAATCTTTTCTGAAGACTTTTCACTAAAATCCGGCATCTTATAAATAAATAAATATTTGCGCAACAGGTCCGTATAGGCAAGGCACACTAGGACTATCTGCTCACAACCATTTGTTTTGTGAGTTTTTATTTTTGGGACAAATGGAAGAGACCTAGAATTTTATGTTGAGTCCGAACGGCTGAATTGAGAAGTTTTTTTCGGACTGTTATACTCTCGGATGTTTGTCAGACGTTCGCGAGATGTGGTGCAGTAAAAAAAGCCGAAAGATGTAATTTTGTGTTTTCCCGGGGATCGAACCTTTGACCCCTCGCACAGTAGTCCAGCACACTGACCACTGATCCACTGCGACCATCCGGTATCCTAATATGGTGGTATATTAATATTATAGTTCCAGACCTCCTTAATGTTTTCGAAAAGATTTTCAACATTTCTTGATTTGTTGGCTTTTAATGCTCTTCCGATGTCGACCCACAAGTTTTCAATTAGGTTCAGGTCGGGACTTTGCGCAGGTCAATCCAAAACATTAAGTTTGTTATCTGTAAGCTTGTATGGCTTGTATGAATAAAAGAGTTTTCCCTAATATGCCTTTATAAGCGTGTTGATCAAGGGTCGACCCTTATACAACTAATGGACCAACACCGAACCAAGAGAATGCACCACAGACTTTCTCTCCTCCATGCTACAATTCTTTGTTTAGAGGACGCCTTACATACACTTTGCCATCGGATCCAAATAAATTAAACTTGGATTTGGCGCACTACAAAGAACTTTTTTCGAAATTGCTATGGTTTTTGTAATTGGAATCTTTCGAAATTCCGCCTCTTGCTTAGGTTTTTGTTGACATAATGTGTTTTTTCTGGAATATGCATCCACGAGAATTTTGTTCTACGACACAACGCCTAACAGCCCTGGCCGTGACTTCTTGATGGAGTTTAGGTGCAACAATATCCCTAATTTGTATCGATATCAAAAATGGATTCCCTCTACTTGTCCGGCAAATCTTTCTTTGGAGTAGTTTTGCGTCCAATCTCCTTTCTTTTGCGGTTCTCAAAACTTCCGGATTCCGGTCTTCCTAGAAACTTGTATTTCCCCGAAAACAAGCTTCGTAGAACAACCAAATATTTTTGCTACCAACGCCATTGATTAGTTTCTATTTTGATAGCTCTGAAGTTCTGGCGTATACGCGATTTATTTTTACACATTTTTGTACTGTGTACCTAATCAATACACAAATTCCATTGTTGCAAACAAAATGACAAAGTTTCAGAAGCGCAAAATTAGCTAGTTTGATGGAACTTGGATTTTCATGGCGGAGCACCAAGTGCTCCAAATATTTTTTAAAAGTACCCAGAAAGCTCAATATTCTGTCAAAAATGCGGTGTTATCCTTTAAAATGGACACATCTGAAATAATAAATGTCAGTCAGTTTATATCTCAGCCGTACTGTGTAAACAAAAGTCAAAAATGCCATTAAATGGCCACCTCTCACCCTCGCATGACAGCTGAAAAGTCAAACCATCTACAGAACATGTGAAGTGATGAAATTCTAACCGAAATTGAGGAGCGCTATTAGTCGGGCCCCCTCCTTGCACCTCATTACAGTTCAATTCTTTGCTACTTTAACCTAATTCGTTGACAATGGCACCTAAGCAGATTCCATTATTTAACTTACGTCATGCTCTGAGCCTTCGAGACTTTTGGCCAACTGATAAATTGCATAGCCAGCACTGAGCACAAGCCGGGTCACCATCGCAAAATGGGTTACAACGAACTGTTCGCGTAAACAAAACGAAAACACGTGCATCATTCAAACTCAAGTTAAAAACAGAACTAGGTCGAGGCTCAAGGGGGGGCCCCAAAACAGGGGTGGGAGAGCCCGCAAAAAAAATGGATATGTATCTCAAATTGAAGCTAATTTATGAGAAATAGCTACACAACAAAAAAAAAAAAAGCAATAAGTCACCACAAACCAAATCAGCAAAAAAATAAAAACACAACTCCCCGTTAACAGAACTCCTGCTGTCATTTTGCGCGTGGTGTTGGTTGATATAGCAATTGCCATAGCATGGGTTGTTGACTTTTTTAATTTACCAAGCAACAAAAAAAAAATAAAAATAAAAATAACAACAACCAAATTAAATAACGAAAATGTAATTGCAAAGCAAATCACATTCAACAGTTCCAGAGAAGTGGGACCGGGTCAACGCCCATTTTCCCTCATTTTCTGGTTGCTTTTCTGTTCCCTCATTTTCGGGGAATCACTTTGGGGTACGAGTAGCTATTATAGTTTGTGTATGATGGTTTTCGAATTTAAATTTGGGCATGGATTTGGTATTCAATTTAAATGGCAAGAGCCCGAGTGCGGTTGTGAAATAATGATAATGAGCAGCTAAAAATAATGTTGTTTCTATTTTAGCCTAATGGACTGATCTATATTGGGAATGGAAAAAAACCCTCAACCATTTATCACACTATTGTTTGAGGTTTTTCTTTGGTTACCACTACTATAATGATCTCTGAGGCGGGGTTGGAGGCGGAGACGTTATTGGTGAACACCTTTTGCAGGCTGTTTGTAGAAAACATCATTAGTCCAAATTGGTCAGAGGTATAAGTGATTTCTGTAGCCGATGAAAGGTTGGATTTTTTTTCGATGGAATCCATTCTGGGAATTCTAAAAATTTTGGGCGGAAAAGAGGGACGCGTGGGAAATTCACTCTTCGGTCATTCAGGAAAAAACTTCAATTATAATTGGAGTCAATGATGTAAACGTGTAGTTCCAAAAATTTAAGCAATGAAAAAAGGATATAAATGGACTCGAAATACATTCCTACTGAGAAAAAAAATGTGCGCCCATTGCACATTAATATCTGTCTGTTTGTAACCTTTTCGCGACTAATTCTCTGAACCATTCGTAATGTAAATTGACAATCTTCGGAGAGTCCAGGCTATTTATTGCTTTGTAGCAAGCAGACAGTTATAGCCTTAAGGCAGGTAAGGACATTATCAGCATCGGTTTTGCTCTGGAAACTCTAGAAATGACATTGCCAGTCGCAATTTCTTGGCCTAAGAAGGAAATTGAGTAGTAAAGAAAACTTGTCAAGAAACGCAAAAGGAGTACTATATAAGACCCTCATCAACTTAAACTCCCGGAAATTATACCAGATTTTTTTTTTTTCAAAAAAATGTCAGAAAATGTTTTTGTTTTCGATTTTGGAAAAAATATAAGAATCTTGTTTGGAAAATATGCCAGAAATTAGGCCAGACAAATGTGGAAAAAGCACCAGAAAGTAAAAGGGAAATTAAGCCAGATAATAAACATATTTAACTCGTATTCTGGCCTAATTTCCAATTAATTTTGGAAAAAAGGTCGGAAAATGTTATTTATTTAAAATTTATCGAACTTCAACGGCATGCTGCCCGCCCTGCAAACCCCCTGCTTGGGGTCACTGTACGATTTGGAGTGGGTGCGAGGTTTTTTGTATGTAAAGTTATCATTTTCGACTTTATTGCAATTTCAGAAGTGCAATAAAGTCCGAAATTATGTTTTGGACGTTTTTGCATAAGACTTTATTTCATGGCACCGTTTTTTCCATTATCGGTAAAAGAAAAATGTCAGAAATACTCTCTGGAGTTTTTTCCATTTCTGCAAAACTTTTTGAAAAAAAGACCTGAAATTTCGGAAAGTTAGCCAGAAAATTCGGGCTTTTCTTCTTAGGAAAAAGGCCAGACTTTTGTATAGAACATTTTCTGTCGTTATTTCCTCTGGCGTAATTCCCGGGAGCCGGACTCAAGTACTGCTATATGGCTCAAAAGCGGACATTTGCAACGGCGAATGAAGATATCTTTGCAAAGTTTTTCGAGTGATTTTCGGTCCCGTTTGTGTTTGTAGTCAGTCAGGGTGGTTTTCTGTAAACTATCAACAATTTTAATTGTATACTTATACAATTAGCTATACGGAGCTAACTGGAGAGTCGTATTAGTTGAAGCCCAGTTCCACCCCCGAATGTAGCGCCACCGACTTGCAGAGAACCATATCGAGTACGAACGGCAGAAAACATTCTCAGGATAGTTTTACTTTCGGACGTCCGTTTGTCAGACGTTCGCTACAGGTCTTGTTCTTCTTTTCCGGAAGATGCTATTGGCAGCAACATTTTAATTCCTCCTGGAGTATAGAACGACATAACCATGTCCTTCCATCTATATCTGTTAGCAGCTCGCTACCTCAGCTGTGTCCACGATCGCAAATTTTGGGACTGATCTTCCGTCAAAACAGTTGACCTCCATGTTGTTCTTGGCCTACCAATTCGCTTTACAGCTAGAGGGTTCCATTGGAAGCACTGCTTCGCTATGTTCTTATGTGGTTTCCTCAGTGTATGACCAATCCAGCGCCATTTCCTCTGCTTGATGTCAACATCCACTTTTATTTGTCCAGTCCTAAGCCACAATTCATTGTTGGAAATTGTTTGTGGTCACCGGATCTTTAGGATGTAACGCAGACAACGATTAACAAAGGCTTGTAACCTGATCGAAATGTTGGCAGAGCATTTCCACGTTTTACATATTACGTAAAGCAGTACCGACTTTACATTGGATTCAAACAGTTTCAACTTGGTGCGATGCGCTATTTTTCTAGAGCTCCAGACTGGAGGAAGGTTCGACACAGGTGGCAGCCTTAAATTGTATAATTTTGTGCTTTTCTGGGGATGGAAAGTGGGTCTGCCTGCTCGCTCAGTTCCTAAAGTATAAGACGATGTTATACGCAAAACGGAGGTTCGGATTATGGCGAAAAGGTAGCCCATAACAATGTTTACAAAAAACTCGGCTCAGTGATGATCCATGATGGACTTCTCGCGTTATAGGGAATTAATTTTATGTTCTGATTGGGCCTTTATTTTAACTTAGAGGCTTCGTAAATATCTACTCCGGGATGAGTTGGACCCACTTAATGCCTTCAACCTTTTTTTTTGCATGCTTTTTCCAGGTCTATGAAGCCCTTAACGCGTCTTTAGTTTTCTTTGGCTTATAGATGCCTTTGAATTCCATTTCTGAAGAATTTTGCTTCAGAATTTTGCTAAGTCTATTTTAGTTCTTCTTTACCGAGTTCTTTCATACTTATATGCACTTCAGAAGGAACATCGTTAAGACCTGTTGCTTTTTTTTGTTTCTTCAGCTGGCTGTTAATGACTTCTTTAAACATTCTCAAGGACGGACGAAAAACGCACTTAGTTACTTTGAGCAAAAAGTTCTATGTCTGATTTTCGGTCCCGTTTGTAAGTCTATTTTAGTTCTTCTTTACCGAGTTCTTTCATACTTATATGCACTTCAGAAGGAACATCGTTAAGACCTGTTGCTTTTTTTTTTGTTTCTTCAGCTGGCTGTTCTTTAAACATTCTCAAGGACGGACGAAAAACGCACTTAGTTACTTTGAGCAAAAAGTTCTATGTCTGATTTTCGGTCCCGTTTGTATCGAAGTAGTTTGGAAGCGAAGGTGCTAGAAAATCTTCAAAAGACGTGGAGGAGGCAGTTAGTTATGAATAGAACTGACTGGATCGTCATTTTGATTAAGAAGGCCCATGTCCGCCGGGGCTGTAGTACCATCAAAAGTAAGGTTCAGGGTTCCCTTGGGATATTAGTTCTTGAAGAGGTATTTTCCAACACGTTTTTGTCTCTCGTGTCTTTCTTGAGAATTCATCGTTGGAGTGTTGCTACAAGTAGGTAGTCCATTTTTAGCTAAATATAGTTTTAATCCGCACTGATGATGATTACTTAAATATGGGAAAATCTATCTTTTAAAAACCCGGAACTTGAGCATTCCTACCGAGGTATAGGTAACGGGTTTTCTTTTTAATGTAAACACTTTTCGCACGCTTAGCTTTAACAAATTTCACCCATTCCTAGGTAAACATAGAGGCATACCTATAATGCAGGTGCTTGATTTATGCCCCATTAAAGAAAATAAAACTTGCTTGCTGGTCTTTACGACCCCCAATTGACAACAAACAAGCGTTCCAAGCATTTACCTACATAGTATAGGTAGGTACTCTCATCTTAATGTCTTAACTTTCTGCTAGCAAATTTTTAATTTATGTACCTAGACAGGTAGGTAGTACACCTGACCATCAACAGATTGACGGATTGCCTACATTGCTTAGCAATTTCGGTTGGTTTCTCTTTTGAAAACAACACATTGCTGTGTGGCTGGCGTTATTTCAAAGTGTTACTGTACATCTATACCTATTATAAGTAAGTATTTAACCTACATTGTTAATTGGATATGAAATCCGCCAAATAATAAAGAAATCTACATGCCAATGCGATCGTATAGAGATATCTATCGATACAGATACAGCTACTCGTATATGTATCTTCCTTTCAAAAGTATGCCATAAATCGTCAGCAAAACAATAACAGACAGTTGATTCATTCGGTTGCGTTTTGTTCGTGTTTTATTATCTTGCCTGACTCACTTTCTAATATTTAACACAAAAAGCGGTACTGCTGCGCCGCATCTTCTCCTTATCCTCCTATCTGCTCAAGTTTCCTAATGCCATCGGCATTCATTCGCCGCCGTAGCTGGTACTCTTGGCCATCCACGAATACATACGGAACGGATACGAGTAGATGCGAAAACGGTATTGGACATTTTTGCTTTCGTTTTTGTGAAGCTCCCACACCCACGCCTTATCGGGGGATGATGTTGGGGTAAATTTTCGCAGCGATTATTATTTGTATTACCTCTGCTGCAACTGTAAACGGTTTTCCTACCCCAAAGATGGGCAGGCAAGGGGATGAAAGGCAGCACAGATAAATACACAGTACACGGGAGTCCCCTACAGATATTATCTATTTTGTTTTTACGTTGCTTTTAATCGATTTTGTGGGTCTACCCTCTACCCCCGCCGCCGCGCGCCATTCGTACACTCACGGATATGATAAGTGACGCTATCCGGGGCAACACCACATAGCCCATACGAAGAAACAAATGTGTGGTGGGAATAACCGTTTTTATTTTTGTTGGCTTTTTGTTTTGGTACAACTGTTCGCATTCGTCGTCTTTTGCCTTCGGCTTGTTTGTTGGCCTCTTTCCGTTAACAAAACAACAAAACAAGTGGATTCGGTATTATTATAGGGGAAGGGCGGCGTGCATCCATCACAATACAACCACACAGACACAATCCGATCAGATACAAATACAAGCACATTTTATACGTTTTTCTCAATTTCGCTTGCCTCTGTGGCTGTTTGTGAGTGTTGGTTAGTGCGCTATAAGATTTTTGTTCAGCAAAAATTCATTGTTGGGTGCAAAGTTCGCTTGACACGAAAGCGAAGCGCATAGCGGAAAAACGTTATTTATTATTTGTTTTTACGGTGTTTTCTTTTTGTTGCCGTATTTCTTGTTATTGTTATTGTAATTGTCGATTGTTTTGCTTTGGTTTATCGTTTATAACGCTCGTTTATGATTTACGGCCGCGCGCGGTTTGATTTTTTGATCTTTTGAACAAAAACGATGGAAGTTCATAATTTCGCTGGCTTACCACCCGTTCCCGTACCTATCCTCCGCGACAAGATGGCCTTTGGAGAGTAGTTGCGTTGGTCGGTTATGTCGTTATTTTCCTGAATGGAAATACGAGAGAGAGAGAGGCGATGATGGTACGATTCTTATTCATACACGTGTCTATCGTTTTGTAGGTAACCTAGTCTTGATTTCATCGAATCGGTGCCGTTGACGAGATTTGAATTTGAATTGAATACCTACCTAAAATATGGACAGATGCGAATCTAGCACCGGAGGGACCTCAATCATCAGTCAGGCTAGACAACACCAAGGAAAAGATCTACCCAATTCTTCTGCTTCTAGCGCCCATCATCAAGTAGGAAGTGGATTATTGACCTAAGCCCACAACAGTTCACAGTTTGGATCAATCCTAAGGACTCAATGTTCCTTCTAGGAGGGATAGTCAATTCAGGAATCTCATGGCAGGACCACATATCCTATAACGCACGATCGGCATCCGCTAAGTTGAGCTACCTATTTAGAGCAAAGAGGTAATTTAGCCCCAAGCATGGAGCTCGGCTCCAAAACATTCACTTAACCTACTTGACAGCATACAGAGACGAGCAGTTCGACTTATTGGAGAATCTATACTCACATAAAATCTATAACCGTTGGTGCACAGAAAACAAGTCGCTGACCTATGCTTGCTCTATAGGTACCTTCCATGGTACCTAGATGTTCTGAGGAACTCAAAGACATTAGACCTCGAAATGCAACTTTTGGGCGCCCCACATGAGTCATGACCATATACAGTACACCTGACAACCGCGAGGGCATCAATTTTCCAAAACTCCTTCTGTTAGAGGCAAGCAATCTCTGGAACTCGCTTCCGGGGGTTATATTTCCAGAGGACTACAATTTGCTGCAATTTATGTGCAGAAATAACATACATCTGCAAGTATCTCGTGGCGCTGTTGAATCGTTATAGGTTCGCCTTTCCCGAGAGAAGTATTTAAAAGTATTTAAAAAGAAGGGAACTATGAAAGCTTTTAATGAAAGCAGCAAGAACGAGGAAGCCCAAAAATTGGGAAAGCAGCCCGAAAAATAAATAACTTGTCAGCTTTTCTGAGTTTTTAGAGTTTTTGAAAATTCTGCCTTTCTTTTCCCAGCTAAACAGACTCATGGAACGGATTTACAGTCTATAGTCAAGAATCATTGGAATTGCTCTTAAAAGCAAAAACAAGCTTCTATGTGTGCAGCTGCAGACCAGATGGAGTCACACCGTTGGAGACGCATGCTGCTTATGGCAGTCGAAAGCCCCAATTTACTGGTTAGCCATGACCAAATGAGTGAGGGACAAGGAAATAGTTGGTTTTATTTACCCAAGACTGGAAAAGTAAGAAATTATGCAATGAATGGAACCCGGGCATCATTTGCCTAATCCAGAAGGAATGACAGAGCAAGTACTTTGAGACAGTTAACTCGGGTACACGTCATAACGCCCTGGGGCGCTATGACACTTTTAAGAGTGTCATATCGCCCGCGGGGCTTTAAGTCACTTTTTTGTGGGCTTTATGACACTATAAGAAGTGCATTAACGCCCCAAATTAAATAATACCCGAAACGTATGGGGGGGGGGGGGCATGCTGCCCCCCTGCAACCCCCCTGATTGGATTTACTGTCAGATGAAGGTTTGGGGTGTTATTTCCGAGGGCGCTATGACACATTGAGAGTGGGCGATATGACACTTTTAAAAGTTCCATAGCGCCCCAGGGCGTTATGACACTGGGCATTATGATATACACCCAGTTAACTCGACTTCACTATAAACTCTGAAAAGGACATCGAATCAAAAATGAGGCAAAGACTGAGCTTGTCAGTCGTTCTTTCTTTGGCATAAGAAGGCAATTGAGCAGTCAAGACTAAGAGAGTCTATATGAGGTCCTCCAGAAGTATGGAATTTCCTGTAGTGATTTTCCATCCCGTTGACATTGACGGGATTTGGAGAAGAAGATTTAAGAGCGACCTGGTCAGAAAAGTGTGAATGAATCATTTACGATGGCTAGGACTTGTAGAGTAAATTGTATATAACGCTCCGGCCGGAATATATGTTGACACCAACAGAAGGGGAGGACGCAGTATAGTAAACCTTGTCTTTATGTGACGCACAAAAGTAAAAACCCAGCGCCAACTGGAAAGGGATACTTATTTGTTGAAGCACAAGTCCACCTAAGACTGTAGCGCCACCTAAGCGAATAAGTTGGTGGCTTTCAACAAGAGCCAAGATCGCATGTGCTACCGCTGGACCTATAATACATGCAGAAGATGGCTACCAAGAGTGGCTTGAAGATTAGCAACAAAAGAGAACTGAAGTGCAACTTATTAAGAGCGACCTCCGATTCTAAAGAAATGTCTTCCTGCATTGAAAACAGTTTCATTGAATTTCCAAAGCATTCTTGAAAAACATAATCAGAGGCAGAACTCATTGGAAATCTTAAAAACTTCACTTTCGTCCATTTTTGACATTTTAGCTTAACCTCGCAGAATCCTTCTTATAGTTGACACTTCGTTCTTTATTTACTCTATTCAACTGTAAACTTAGTGGCCGAATGCGACTCAACATATATTTGGCTGAAGTCAAACCCTACGATAACCCTCATTTACAAAATCGATCTTATTGAAGCGAAGGTCAATAGAAGTCATGGACTGTTTTTGGATACAAGGTAGCCTATTGTCAGAGGACTGGTGGTTGGGTGTTGCAACTTTTTCATACACATCAATTGTGCTTATTTTACCTCCGCGTGGTAACCACCGGGTACTGGTCTCGCCCACCTGGGTTTGACTTGCTAAACTTATAATTATAAGCGCGAGTGTTGAACACGAGGAAAATAGCAACACTATAATGTTCTGTCGGAATGACTGACTGAACGAGTCTCAGAGGTCGTACATGAGCCCCTCAGAAAGAGGACATACAGCGGATGAATCCACAACATTGAATCAACGGTGTTGTCAACAGTCGAGATGGCAGATACCTTGCGTGAGCTACTCTGACATATTTGGAGCAAAGGTCTGTAAGGATTTTCAGCACTAGTCAGGGTGCTGAAATAGAGATGGTGGCGGATGAACCCTTTATGGGCCAACTGCAGCACTCATATCCCCGAAGTGGGTTACTGACAACGGAGTATCCGACCCGCTGTCCTAGGGTCATTTTAGGGCCTGGCCCTCCAGGTTGGGGGTTGTGCGTGGGGCTAACTACCCAACCACGGAAAAAAATAATTCTTACGAAGCAACCAAAAGCCTCGGATACGGATGGATTTACTGTTGACGACCCTGCAAAACGAAAAATGGACAATGACATTCGGATCTGCACGTGGAATGGTTTTCGGTTGGTCGTCCAGAACCGTCCGGAAGCGCGGAAACCCTTCTGAAAGCGTTCGATTGGCACTCAACTGACAGTTCTTCTACTGAAAAGAAGAGAAATTTGCATCTGGATTTGAATTCAGAATCGCGGAGAGTTCTTCCGGACGGTTCTGGACGACCAACCGAAAACGACATAAGACTATTCTATCAAAACTACATTTTTTCTTGTGTTAGCGCGTTTCTTAAAAAGATGCAACATTTTTTACGTCAGTTTATAAAAGGGAGCAGATTTTGCAAGTTCCTCGCAACTCAGTGAAGCGGACTTTATCGCAGCTGACATTCATTACCTACAGATTTTCTGGTTCTCTGGACTGCTCTGCAAAGCGAACTTGCTAGTTTCTGTCCATCCGTTTGGGCTTTTCAAAGAATCACCAAGTGTACCCTACATAATCTTTCGAAAAGGTCAACTCTAATAATAAAAATGTCACGCATAAAGTAGTACCTAGAACCGTATGCACATTCAACTGTCATCAGCTAAAGAACGACCAACAGCGACGAAGAAGAAAGCAAATTCCGTTGGCATTTCCGCTGCAGACATCTTTGGACACTAATGAATGAATCCGTCGGCCGTCTTTTTCTTCTTCATCGTTGCACAAGTATTGTAGTTGACGTTGTTGGCTGAATGCCCTGACTCATTCATTCATTATTTCGAATTTTTTTTTAGTTTCAGTTGCGCTGCTGTGTTCTTGTAAATGGGACATACACATGAAAATGTGCCACAAACAAGTCGGAGAATTCAGATCGGACTCGGACCGAGAAAGATATATCTACTTATATATGACGACAGACTTGAATGGTGTGTATATCCGCAACCGCGCAGACAGACAGACGGACATTGGAATGCGACAATCTCAATTCGCCATTTAATATGCTATACGCTAACGCTAGAGGCAGATCAGCGACAGTGGCGCTGTGGCAGTGACAGTATGTGAGGTACTTTCCCTGCCACCGACCATCAGCAACGACAACACGATGCAATGAGAAACTTTCGGCTTCTATAGACTCAAAGTCATCAGCCATGCTGATGATGGGGTGACTAAAATACAAAAAAAAAAAAAGGACTTTAGGGCAGGCGGGCTGACATTAATCAAAGTGGCGTCCGCCGCACTGTAAGTAATTAACCCATGATGCTGTGCTGCTTATGAAATAATTTTTGAGGAAGACAGGCATAGCTTGTTGAGGCT
This sequence comes from Cheilosia scutellata, assembly GCA_955612985.1. NCBI lineage: Eukaryota > Metazoa > Arthropoda > Insecta > Diptera > Syrphidae > Cheilosia > Cheilosia scutellata. The sequence goes on along the minus strand of OY015311.1, from coordinate 11,634,334 downwards.
GATTTCCTGTTTTGACGCATTCACATTTTAACGACTTTTTGCCGGGTCTTCAGTTGGTTTTAGTTTTTCGTGAGGAATTTTAGGGAAGTAATATTTGGTGACGGCTGAACACTTTCTGTTTCTATACATACAGAAGGCGGATCGATCCTAGATACTGTGGGAGGTCTTCTCTTCCATTTAAAAAAATGTTTGTAATGATAAGCTTAACAAGGCAAGTGTTGATAAGGTGCTTGAGCATGAGAGCTACTTTCAGGACAGAATAAGGAGTGCCCGCCAACGAGAAGTGTTAAGGCTAATGATGGAAAGCGAATAATTTGCTGTAAATGCATCAAGGACTTTCATTTGTTGACCTAGATTTTGGAAATTCAACCGTGGAATTAAAAAAAATATATGTATCCAAACTTATATGCTTAACAGAGTCAGTGGGACTAGATACTTCAGCATTGACACAATATGATAGCCCCTTGATTTGAATGACCCGCTATTCAGCAAATTTGTTGATTCGACGCTTTAACAGGATGATGCAAATTTAGACCTAAGTGCTGGTGTATAAGATAGGCAAGTCATAACAGGAGATATAGAAAAAATTCTTGAAAATCTTAAATCAGTTTTTGCTTTTACGGCCAGGTGGTCAATCGGCATGGTCAAAAACAAAGGTTAGAAAGGGACACGAGCGTGATAACGTCAATCACCCCTATCGCCAATAATATTTCCCCGGGAATGTTTCCCATTCAGCAATTTGATTTACATTGCTGACAAGGGAAACATTTCGATCGGAATTTATTCACGATACCCCTAAAAATGCCGATACTCTATAGTTCTATATACGGGACACTAACAAGGAGTTCTCAATAGAAACGCCAGACTATCAGAAACGAGGTTATGTCAATCACAAACTCTCCTAATACACAACTATTAGTGTCACCTTTAATGACATTTGGGCCTATCAAAATATTTTAATGGCCATAATGGGTGCTGACGCTATGTGATTTCTGCCCAATCTATTATTATCTTTATATATATAATTCTTCTGTCCGTGTTTGTTACCGTACTCCTCCTAAACGTCTGGACCGATTTCAATGAAATTTGTTGTGTGTGTTTGAATGGGTCTTGGGATGGTTTATATTTACAACTGGAGCCGGTAGGTGGCGCTGCGATGCGATTCCACAAAAGTTCAAATAGTAATAACTCAACAATAAATAAAAAAATTAAAAAGCAAAAAGTTCATGAATAAAATTTCAAATAATAAATACTCAACAAAAAAGAATTAAAAAGCAAGAAGATCATAAATTTCTCGACGTCCGTGTGATCTAAAGTTGTAAAATTGTAGACATTGATGTGCATTCTCCAAGCAAACAACCGCGCGAAGTGTGGGCGGAATTCCTGGGCACACGTGTAAGGAAATAACGGTCGAAGCACACGGAGTACAGAATCAGTCCGGACACATCGGTTAAATAAAACTGCCGCAGAACATTTGACGGACAATGAAAATGTACCTACGAGCAGGCAAAACAATGTTTGCCGGGTCTGCTAGTATATTATATAATTCGTCTGTCCGTGTTTGTTACCGCCGTACTCCTCCTAAACGGCTGGACTGATTTTAATGAAATTTTGTGTGTGTGTTTGAATGGGTCTTTTGATGGTTTATATTCACAATTGGACCCGGTAGGTGGCGCTGCGATCCACAAAAAAATAACTACTGAATATATAAAAATAAGTTGTTGTGCTTATCTCCTAATCTCCTCAATTCAGCCATTCGGACTCGACATAAAATAATTGTAGGTCACATCCTGTTCGTCTCAAAAAATACAAATTCGAATGAATGTTTGGCCCGTAGTCAAATACGAAAACCAATGCTGGGAATCTCTTAAATTTTCAACTCTGAGTGACATTGAAATACAAGTCGAAGGACTGGTCAAATTGCGTCGCAGTTACTTGTGTCCTTTTCCAACGATATAGGTACCTATACTAAACCTCTCTTGATAAACATCTCATCAAATAATTTCAATCGCGCGATGCCTGATAAAAACTTTAAAAGCATATATAGGTAGACCCCCCCTTTGGAAACAAAATCCATTATTCTCAAGAGATATCGATCGAAGCAGCCATCAACTTAATGGCACATTACTCCCACTTCTCCATAGTTCTCCTGACCCATTTGGGTATATGTATCTAAACTGCGTAGTTCCTTCAAAGTGCTTCATATTATGTACGTACGTATTGATGACCACTCTCGCGCGCTATTCAAATTGAATTGAATTTATCGCATGAATATTTTACCTTGGGAGCGCCCCCTCCCACCGACATATATACTGCGATGCAATCTAAAATGTAGGTCATTGTGAATAGGAGTCCGCGCCGCCACACTTGAAAGCCAGTCCTAGCTGGATACAACGCAACGGCCCAGCCCAGCCCTCCAAGCAATTAATATTTAACTCAAAAGCACACACAGTCTTCAACCCGACCGCTTACTGACATGTGGGGGGGTTTTGTAAACATTCCGTCATTGAATTGTTTAACCAGAAACCATGTCACGCAACAACCTGTGGCACTGTGCTCGCCTCCCCCCGCCCCTTACTAATGGATCCCAGAGTGTACACACTTCATAACACTTGCCCTTCGCTCTGATACCCAATGCAAAATTCGTCCTTTTTTTCCCTGATGACTTTGATGTTGATGACGGCAATGGCGATGACATGGAGGAGCATTTGAAAGAGTACACACTGATGCACATAAATCAAATCAAACTCAAAGGACGCATCAGGAAGAAGGCAACGATGAAGCGGAGAAAAAAAGTAAAAGTCGTAGATGTCGTTATGTTCCCTTAATTAAACTTCTTTCACCAGATGCTGACTCCACCACCCAACACGCCCAACACTGCCTGCACACACGTATGGCTGTGCTGTAACTGTACAGTAGCTCCCGCTTGGAGCTTATGTTCACACACACAAAAGCTTCGAACAAAACGAAGTGAAAACAAATCGAAGGATCCCCATCCAGGGTTGTAATCGCGGATGTTACTGTGTGGAGTGCGGAGTGGGTTGCCGATGGCAGTATCAAGCAAAATGTGACCCAAAAGTAATGTAATGAGCTACTTTGTATGACCTAAATTACATTTTATCGATCGAAAGACAGAGATGGCCGTGGAGCATGAAGAGGTATAGGGAAACAATACTGTTGCATGTTTACATGGTACTTCGGCACGTGTGGCGGTTACAAAGCTTTTATGTTTTTGCAGTAAATGGGGGGAGATTGAAACAAAATGGCTTTTTCATCCTTTAAAACCTCCATCTAGATTGGGGAGCAGTGATAATAGCATTATATACTTGCGGCAAAAATGGAAGAGGGATGACAGAATGCAGGAAAGGGATTTCACATGGCCGGTGACAGCTTCCCCTTTGGGGGATGGCAGTATTATTACTTTTTCTTTTTTTTTCCGTGGTAGTAATGGATGCTATACGATGTCACTCCTTCACGTACAAACTCGTTTCCGAAGTAAATGGGCAAAAGTTCTTGCATAATACTCGCAGGCGGGGTGTTTTGTGCAGCATTGTAGATGTAGATGACACAGATGTCAAAATGACAGTAATGTCAGTTATTCATAGTGGTACACTTGCCGCAGGAAAAGGGAAGAGAAACAAGGACATTGATTTTTTTTTTACTTATTTTTTTTGGAGCTTGTTAACTTGAAGTAATGTTGGTAGAGGTGTAGGTACCTACTTAATTAGTGTTGGTATTAAATTAGCAGTATGATAGAATGAATGTATCTAACAGAATTATTTTGGGGGCTTTTGAATGAGCCAATCGTATGATTAGAGACGGAAACCCAAAGAATTAAGCAGAAAATCGCTTAATTAATGTAAATTTAAGATTTGCGGGTAGGTTACGTCACACGGGAATGGAATTTTTCCAAATTTAGATTGTTTCTACAAAAGAAAGATATTTTTTGACAATTATTATTTGGGTTGGTGTGCATTTTCTAAACAAAGCAAAAAACACTCCAAATGATATTTCCCAACTCTCATGGGAGCTAAAGTTCTAAAAATGGATGTGCATTGTCCTGATAAACAAGAACATATAGCTACGCAATACAATTCCGGCAATGGCAAGCCGGGCGTGTACAGATAGTCAATTATAAGAGCAATACATTTGTTTGTAAGGGTTAGCTCTGGAACTACTGAAACGAATGCTCCCATTAATAGAAAGCTACAGGATAGTTTACTTATATAAGGGTATTCTATTATTTTATTTTATTTTATTTTGCTGTGGTAAAGTTCTTTTTGTTGTTGTTACATGATACCGCCTATAACTATTCCAATGAAAGAATTTTTGACTGAGTGGGGAAGCGAGGAGTAACAACGATTCTCGCTTGTTTGGGATTGACTCTGACAATTTTTTATTTTGACCTTACTTTCATTTAACTGGCCATAATATTCATAAATCTAAATCTAAATTAATATTAAAAAGCTTAAAACCGTTTTGAGGCAATACTTTTCCGAGTATTTTAAGTTTTCTGCTTCATCTGGAAACTGAGTTACAATAAATTCAAAATACATAGATACAAATTATTTGATCAAATGTGAAAAAGACTATCTATGTTTTGAGTGGTATGCGCACATCGAAAAAATTATAAGGAGGCACTCTAAGTACATAGCTACGCTGTGTCTTATGCGCCGCGGCAGAGCCAACCATATGTGATGTGGCCTATGTGTGCGTGCATAGTTTGAACAGCACTTGGTATAAGGGAAGAGAGATTTAAACGTATCGTTTTTTATTTTGAATTTGCTCCATCGAAAAATTTAGTTTATTAATGTACACTCCGTGCCACTTGATTAGGAACAGGCAGTTTTTTGTTTTAATTTTACGATATTTTTCAAACCCTTTGCTAATCTGGGAAAAACCAATTGCAGAAGGAATGAGGGATATATTATGTTTATATTGTAAAAAGAAAAATGGGATTAAGTTCATAAATGTAACTTTTATGACACTTTTCCCAAAAGAGTCATAAAATTGACCTGTTTTTTTCGTGCCACTTGATTAGGAACAGTAGTTAAATCTACCTGTTACCATGTTTTAAATCAAATAAAAGGATACTTTGAGTATTAGAGAGCTTAGTTTAAGTAATAATTTCATACAATCCACAACTATGGGTAAAGGAAAGACATTAACCAAGGAGGAAATAGGCCAAATTCGAGCTTACCGGGCACAAGGACAATCCATCCGTTTCATAGCCAGCAAGATTGGAAGAGGCGCCACTGTTGTTAACAGCTTTATTAAGGACCCTGAGAACTATGGAAAAAACCGCAAAGGAAGAGTCAGCAAAGCAATAACATGTCAGGAAAGGCGGGCGATACTGAGATCTGCTTCAAGTTCAAGGCTCTCAAGGCTATAATTAAGGCAGAAACTGGAGTTACAGCCAGCAGATCGACTGTTCATCGCGTGATACAGAAGGCCAGCCATATTGGCCACGAAAAAATTAAGAGGAAACCACAATTGAATGCGGCACGTAAGATCCACCGCCTTCAGTTTGCAACAAGTGTGACAGGTGGAATGTAAAACAATATATTTAAATGATGATTATTTTGTGGGCAGATTGATTTTTCAAGTTCGGTTTAATATGCAAAAAGCTTTTCATAGAAATTGTAGCTCAGTAGTATTTCGGAGGATTCTGTGGTTTCCAAATCATTGGAATATATAGCCGATGGAGCGAGGTAAAGGGGTCCTCAACAGGAATGTAATTAAGATCAGGGCTCTATTTCATAAACATTGACAGTGATGACAATACCAGAAATTTGTCACAATTGTCTGTCTATCGATTTTCGATTTCATACTACTTACAGGTATGTCACATTGACAGTTAAAAACAACGACAATTAATACTTTTTAATTGAGCAAATTAGGTGTGAAAAATCACATCTGTCATCTGTTATGCGGTGGCCAAGATCAGCAATACACTTCTGCAAGCGTTCTTTGAAGTTGGCATCTACTCTTTCCAACATTCGTCGGTCGATTTGGGCGACTTTCACGCGAATCGCTGCCTTCAATTCTTTCAGTGTTCGGGGCTTGTGCTTGTAAACACATGCCGTGAGGTGAACCCCCACAAGAAATAATCGCAAATGGATAAATCAGAGGACCAAGGAGGTCAGTGAATGTCAACAAACCCGAGCAGATCGACCTGACAGAATGGTTTGTCGAATATGTGCGATATTTTCAAGGATTGAACAATTCGTGGAGCCCCTGGCGATCTGTTCGTCAAATCAAGGTATTTCGCGCGGGAACATCTCGATTTCTTGGGATATCAAAGTAGCAGCGAAATTCACGCTAAACTGCATATCGTCCCAATAGGGGGGAGTAAGCCATTTCAAAAACGTCCTATCTTTTTGCAAGACCCTGTACTATAGTTACTCAACAAAATTATTTAATTAATTGAATCAGCTGCTGGCCCATGGCTTTACTCGCTATTGTTAAAAACAATTCGCGGTACTAACAACCATTTTTAGCTTACATTTTACAAACTCACAATAGCATTTTAAATCGTACGTGTCACTTTACTATCAATATTTGACCGAAATTGAATCGAATTTCAGGATTGTCAATTACATACATACTGACAACATTTTAAATTGTAAGGCCGTGTGTCATTTGAAATTGAGTGTTTTATTTCCTCTTCAACATTGTAGTAAATCTGGACCAAAAGAAAACATCAAAAAATTAGCCTATAGGATAATTTATTATTTTGCTCCCGGAGCAGGATTTTTTGACAGCTGAAAATTCGTTTTCCACCACGATAGCGTTAGAAAATGATCCGATGAAAATTATTTAACCCAACTGACACACGGCCTACCTAAGTATCTATATTTTTTTCTATCTCATGAAAAAATTCTCTGACCATGACAATTCTCAAAAAAATCCTGTTAATCTATTTTATTAAAACTTGACAGTTATCGGATATTTTCCGACAAAATTATGCAGTTGTCACATTCAAGGGAAAGCAGGAGGGTCTACATAAATAAATATTTGGCACAACAGGGATGTAGGCACTAGATCTAGACCTAGCTTTTCATTAACATTTGTTTGGAACATGCAATTTTAAACAATCTACAGCCGTATTTATAAATTTGCAAATAATCGCATTATGTTCATTTTATTTCGAGTATTATTTTAAATCGGCCTGTCTTTACTGCTTTCAATAGCTTTTCGGGTTGTAGGCTAAAAAATCGAATGTTTTCTAATTAAAAATTCGTGTTAAATTATTGCGGCAAGTTCCATTCGTGGTGATGTTATTCTGTTTGTTTTGATACGCATATCCTTTAGAAACTTTTCATTTCAGATCTAATTTATTGGTGTTCCTTGAGCGTGATTCAAAATTGGATGAAATAACCTAAGTAGTTTTATGTGTGTCAAGGGAAAATTGTGCACAAAATATGAAATAAATGGTCATCCGGTATAATGATATCTATTTGTTTTGTTTCTTCTTTTTCTATCTCCATGAGGCCAGGATCAGCAACATAGAGCTCAGTTACTTTTAGGCACGGATTTTGTAAGCGATGTTTGCATTAGGTAGATGCCTATACATACAACATATTTTGATTTCTTCATCTAAAATATTTTGTTTACACAAAAAGGCGGTCAGAAAACAGCTGATTTCAGTAGAAGAAAGTACTAGTTTCCTGTATTTTTTGTAATAGTTTCTCGTATATTTCTCCTTATCTGGACACCAACCCTGTTTAGTAAATCAACAGTGGAAAAATGTTTATAAATAACAATTTCAGCAAAGTAGCGTAGAGGTTGCGTAAATTCTTACGCGATGTTTAACTAAACAAGCTCTCAGAGACATTTTAAGGAAATCTAATAAATACGGCTGCTAATTTCTAAGGTAAAATACACACTAGCCTAGCACCCATTCATCTTTAGACTAGACTTGATAGATTGACTTCATTGAGTAACTAATTCAAATATATATGTAAATGCACCCATAAATCCAGTCAAAACGGTTTGAAAAAGGTGTCTGTCTTCAAGTACTTAGAGCTCATAAATCAAGCTGCAATATGTTGGCAGATACAAGGTCTACCTGATTCCCATAGATCACAAGATACCCACTCAAAGTGCGTATCTGCTGCAATTATCAATTCAAAACAAGGAAATTGTGTGTACAACTTCAATTTGCAAAGCAAATCCAAGCTGTTTAACGCACACAACCGAGTTTTCAGCCCGACCGCCTTTCAACCACAGCCAAGTGTTCAGTGTACCTCTTCTATACCTCTGATGGGGGACGCGACCTTATGTGAACGCGTTATTGCGCAACGCGTTTGCATATTGCATATGCGGTAGTTTTGACCGCACTCGCGTTTGTCGACTCTGTCACTTTGCATTGACGTTGCTTTGTCTGAATAATATTGCTTTTCCATGGTGTGTTTGTTACTTTCAATGCGATCCCCATATGCACACTTGCCATACGCTACGCACCTCATACGCGCCGCACATATGGCTTGAGTTGTCTTATAAGCGTGCGCGCATAGATTAAACCAGTTCCCACGTCCACGACGCATGGCAGGGCTTTTTCCCAGACGGCGAAGTCGCGTCGTGTCGTACATTCCGTTCAAAGTGCATTCATAGCCTAAACAGATAGACAGAAACAGAACTGAAAGCCAAATGGACTTTGGCGTAGCGTAGGTAACCCTGCTCTGTACACACTCGTATATACTTCAGTAGAAACGAACAAAAACAAACGTCTACTAATGCGTATAGCAGGGCTAATCTAAGTCGCTTGTTGGCTCTGTTCGTGGCTGTGCTTCGAATTTGGGTTAATGTATTCCCACCCCGCTCTGGCTCGACCTAGTTAATGTATCTTTTGCGCGTCTAATTTGTGGAACACATTTCGTAGTTTTTTTTTTTTTTTTTTTGATCCATAGTTTATCATTTTGTTGTAGCAGGAGAAGTGACTATAATTATTGCACTCTGGCTAGGTGATAAGTGGCAATGACAATAATATTACTAACACAACTATTGGCACTGTCAAGTTTTGGCCAATGCCGAAGCCTTGGCATTCAGGTTGTGTTTGTTTTTTGTATTATGTTCTTCGTAACAGAAAAGTCAAGTGGAAAACTTTTTTTTTATTGCTGCGTCATTCCTCTGTTAAGGGACGACCTCTGATCCCCTTTTGTATGAGACGATGCAGTTAAAAAATTCAATTAGAGTGCCTATTTCTCCGTGAACTTTCACCGATTGTAGGCTTTCCAATTGACGTAGGTAGGTATATAGGAGGAACTTAATTGAGTTGGACTGAATGAAATTTTCGCAAAGTTCAGGGATTTGTATTGTCGTAGCCAAAAGTTTTGCTCGTCAATACATTATTCTGTTTAATGATTCCCGTGAATGACATCCCTGATATTCATTACAATAATTATAAAGCCTATGGCAAGTAGGTATGTTTGGCTATAGCTGTGCAGGTATGTCGGAGTTGGACATCTATGCAGACAGACATTAACCCCGATATTAAGTACAAAATGTTTGAAATTAATCTTGATCCTGAAGTATGTACAAACATCTTTCGAAAAAAAAAAAAATCAATATTGGTTTGACGTTTCACATGAACATCAGAGACTGTCAAATCGACTCATCAAACAGTTTGACAAATGATAAAAAAATCGGCAAGTACCTACAAAACTCAGCAGTATTTTGTATGAAGAAGATTTTTTTCACTAAATCATTAATTACTCCAAACTCCAGAGGTTCTTATACCAAATACCATATGTGTGCAAATTTTAGCCTTCTACGTCAATTAGTTCTTGAGATAGACCTAGGGAAAAAAAAATGGCTTAGTGGGTTCGGACAGATGGACAAGCAATAAGGTTCCATTTTGTCCCTATGGGAACGGAACCTTCCTTTAAAATTGAAAAATGTAATTATCTTTTGAAATACAAACTACTAAAAACAAAATAGCTATGAGTGAAAGAAATTTTAAAATATTATTAGTATGGCATGTGTTCTATAATACAGAGCAAAGTGGCCATGGACGAAGAACTCATATCTTCTAAAATTAATTTATTTTCTCTTAACCCAAATTGTTGTCTTTGTTGTTGGTAATATATGAAATGTCAAATGCATTGTTGTTTTTCATTTTTGACATCTCGCGCTGTGGAAAGAGTGTTTAAAAACTGGACTACTTATACATGCAAACCTGACTCGTTTTCAACATTAATTAATCAATTAAATAATAGGGGGATATCAATGTAAATTTTGACAGTATCTGTCAATACCTTTAATGAGAGCGCTATCACTGGCAACATTCCACTGCCCGCTAGACGTAGAGCACATATTATCCCAGATGGAAGAACGACCGTTAGAGCTCTAAAAAAATTACATTTGGTTTTATTTTCACTGAAAAAATATGACTTAATCCCTTAATTCATTTCAATCCGTATTTTATCGACGAATTCCATCTGCACTCTTGGTTATTTTTCCAAATTTAATTGTTTTTAATCGAATTGTATTGACAGCCCATATTTACCTACCATTTTCTCAATCCAGCGGGAAAGTTTGCGCCAGATTGAAAAATTTCCCTCGGCTCTAGCGCAAATGGTTAAATGTCAGTTTTTTTATTTGGAGTTTGACATGCCGCTACCTAGTCATCTGGCTGTCAATGGAATGCAGTCATTCTGTGGGACTATCATTTTGTAATGTTTTATCTGTCATTTAGTTAAACTACACGTTTGAAAACTGCAAACTTTGTTAACTCGTTCTATGTTTGACAGAGCTAAGTACACAGAATGTGTGGTTGGAATGATAGCTCTTTTTAACGAATAATCTTAAAATTGAAAGAAACAAGTTCAAATGCTGGACTTACTAGCCGCATTCAAGAATTTAGTCATCGTAAGTCGGCTTGAATTGTCTGGATTCAAATTTACCTGAACGCGAAAAACTAACTTGAATTTAACGGAATGTCACTTATTGACAAATTTATTTTTTTTTTCCTAGGTTCCGAGTTTCTGACGCTCTCCGATAACACAATAGAAATGTCAAAACTGAGTTCTACAGACACATGTTTAACAAAAAAGAGGTCAACTGTGTTGCGGAAATAGACGTACACTGAGAAAACTATTCACATGACCAGTCTAGTCCAATTAAACCCCAGCAACATGAAGATATAGAGCTGTCAGACTTACTAAACTTAGATTCTTGAATGCCCTCTTTGAGTTAGGTACCTACTTCACAAACGAAGCCTATACGTTTGTCCTCCATCACTTGAAATCGGTCATTTTGCGGCGACTTTAAACTGTCGAATTTTGTGGAATGACTTGATTCTCAAGAATTGAAGCCACAAGTCCACTAAAGTATATATACTCTGGATATGCGCTGAATTTGGGAGAAATAATAATCTTTATTCATGAAGCTAATTTCGTCTAGGTCAGGTTAGGTGAGGCTGTTAGTTTCCGTCTGCAATTTTCAACCAGAAGTTATTGTGGAGGCCATTGTGACTATATCTACTCTTTTATAGTAAGACATGAAACTAACAAAACAATTTGGATCTGTTAATGAATCTTTTTAAATCTAGCAGGGGTATCTTTGCTAGTTCGTCTATCGTCTATCCAAGCAAGGAATCTTAAAGGACTATGGTCAGTGGTATAAAAGTGTCATAGATCTATTTCGCCTTCATTCCCGATGCAGACTCTGCAGAAGTCATTTGTACAAATACCTTGCCATGTTTCCAACGATGCAGTGTCCGGTTTTACCCATACGAGCTCTCGGATTTGGTTTCTAATCAGATTGGATTAAATCGCTATAAATTAAGTTAAGTTAGTTCATCGCTGCCGCGAAGAGCTTAAGGTTCTGTACTCGCAGCACACCACTGTCCTCTGCTGGGTCCTTGGACACAGTGACAAAGCCGGCAATGAGAGAATTCTAAATTCCTGTGAAGCTACCCTAGTTTTGGCCAAAATATGACAGTGTTCGGACCATCAAACATCTACAGTTTAACAAGTCATCGCTGTCTACGTTTGTAGAGGGGCTCTAACGGATCATAACTTCCTAAGAAACTATACAATGAAACCAAATAGAACTTGAGGAATAGAACAATTGGAAGTCATTACTTCCATGACCCACAAGAACTTTCTGATGTCTCGCTTTCTGATCTTTACAGGTTTCTGAGGATATCAGGATGGCTGGACGGCCATCCTTCCTTCTTCTTCAGTAGAAGAAGGGACATGAGGCTAACCATCCCTAACATCAACAGTTAACCTCCACCTAAAAGGGCATCACAATGGGTCTACAAGGATCTACATAAGTACTCTGCCAACCCGTAAACATAGCCCAGCCTAATCACTTTAAGTGCTGTCCATTGCTGATAGTTTCCTTCCTAATTCTGGTGGAGTCGTTTAATATATCTCAGGCAGAAAAACGCTGCAGTATTCAGCTAGTAGATATAACTTGTACATCGGCAGGTTTTCCTATAAATCTTCCATTCCAAAACCCTCTTTTTCTTGCCCCTAAATTGACAACGAAAAGCCGTTGTTGTGCATTATTCTAAGTGGTTTTCAAATGGACCCAGCTGAACAAGTTGGCTGTATATATGTTTTCAGAAAACAGTTTGTAAGAGCGTCTTATTAAAAGAAGCACTTATTCTCATACTTTACAAAACTCTCGCGTGAAACTGGGGCCATTCGGTGGAAAATTTTATAAGTATAACCCAACTCAGTGTACAGCGCCAGACATTTTTATCACCATCCAATCTAATCTGTCTTCAAGAGCAAATTGTAAATCAGAAAACTCTCCTCAACAACGATTACAAAACATTTTTCCAAAGTGTTGTGATAAAACTTTCAAAATTGTTTTATTGAACAGCTTTTTTTTTTTTTTTTAAATCGATTCACCGCCCTTGCGTATATCCACATCAGTGCCATTACACCCCAACCCAAGTCAGAGGCCTTCTGTGACCATTATCTGGCAAGTTCAATGCTTCTGTTTATTTACACTTCAAGTCAATTCACTTTGACAGCTTCAATATTTGTAAAAAATAAAGAACAGTGATTGACACAAATATTTTCCTCTTTTCTTCCGCGGGGAATATCTTCAGAATGGAAAATTACATCCACACTGCTCCCATTCGGCTAAAGATTGGGGTGCCCCCAGTCAGTCTAAAGGGTGTTGTTGTGGAATTTTTCGTTATTTCCCCACACCCAATTTTCCATTCACAACAAATTGTTTCAGAGTAAATAGCGAACACAAACAGAACGAATACAATGAGATACATAAACTCAAAAAAAAATAATTTTTTTTCCATGGAAAATTTAAGTTTGCCACTCCACCAGTACCACCGTGCTAATTGAGTCATAAACAGATGTGAATTGTGAACGCGCCGCACTGTACTGCTTGAGAGTGCATTAAAATTTCATTGCTGCACGGAGAGACAATTTTATTTAAATAATAAATGCAATTTGTTAATTTGGGCCACACACAGCTAGTGCGTGTGATTTGGAGTCTACCCACGACCCCGATCGGCATCGGTGATGTGGTGGAATCAGAAGAGACAAATCCCTTCTAATGGACGACAAATTGAAGGTATGAATGGTGCTACGGAAAAAGGATGAATATTTCACTTTTGTCCGCACACGCACGCAGTCAATATAATAAAATAACCTCCCCCTAAATAGACGCAGATAGAGGACGACACGAGAACGTTTTGTTGAAAAATTCCACAGGACATTTGCCTTAACCCCATTGCCATTCCCGAAGACAGTCTATTGCTGCTTAGCATAGATATTGCCGCCGAAAAATTATTAGAATTGGTTATTGCCGTTACGTGAGTCAATTTTTTGAATGTAATTGCGTTCGGTCTTGGGAACACCCGAATTTGTGGGAACAGAGCAGGCTGGTGCGCTGGTGCAGGCTCACCATCAATCGCGGGTCGCATATCGGTTGGAGAAATTTTGAGTGTCAGCAGAGCAGGGGTGCTTGGTGAAATTCACATGACATTATACATTATTTGTACATTTTTTTTTTTATGTTTTCTTTTTGTTTAAAAAGAAATGGCCGTCGATAGTCGATTGAGGAGCTACTATATGCTAAGGAAGAGGGTGGTAAGGGCAACCTCATCAGTAAACAGGCTCACGTGCATTGACGACCCATAAAACCGAATGGGTTGAATGACTGCGTTCTTTTTCATTTTTCATTTCATTTTCATTTTTTTTTTGTTGAGAACGCAAAGGACACGCAATGGGACTAGTATAAGGCCGATACAAATTGCTGCTTAAAAATTTAAGACGATTGCCTATTGATCTGCGTTTTCGATGAGATAATGGATTCTTTGTAGGTGTGAATGTGTTTAAACTTTAAAACAAATGAGGTTCTTAAGACAGCTGTAGATAGTCCCTTGATGCATTATCTACTAGGCGTGAGTTTTCTTGTTTGACATGGAAGGAAATGTTCGTAGTGGAAGGACTCATTTTTCGGGTTTATTAAAAATTTAATAAATAAAAAATAACTTCAAGATTTTGAAATAATAAATCAATCCCAGAGTCGTAGCAATTAGATTGGAAACAGTCGCAGATTTATACACGGGGCCTCGCTCTGTATTTCGTTCCGAAAGTGGACATTTTCGAGAGCGAATGTTTTTGTACTCAGGGGGTTTATTCTTAAAAGCGCAGTAGATCGTTTTTCATGGTGGATTTGAATTTCCAAAAACGATAGTTGGTGATAGGTGACGGATTGCTGGCGGATTGTTTGCAAAAAATAAGCTAAGTTCTTGTGACGCGAAAAATCTCTCAAACTTTTGAAAAAATAAACTAAAAATTTGAAGTCAGAATAGAAGACAACTGGAAAGCTTTCGACATATCAGTTCGCTTTTGAGAATAGGCATAAGCGAACAAGGTAGAAATTGAGGTATCGCCTCCAATACGACCCGTCGCGCATTTTAGATAACCCCCTGTACTTTAAAAGCGGAATGAAGTCTCCAAATGTCAAAAACATTGATATACGGGAATTCTGAACGAAAAGCAATATGGTTGACTTTCAGAACGAAATAGAGAGTAGGGCTTCAGCTTTTGTTATTCGAGACACGGCTTACGGTCCAGGGTTCTCAAAAATACAACAGCGCAGCTGAATATAAATGGTGTTTCTCTTTCCCGATTTTTTTTTTCTAATTCTTAATTTCTTGTTGTTTTGATCTCAATCTTTACGAACGTAACATTTGGTTGCATACAAAATTTGCTATTTGGAGCTGGTAAGCTAATCTGACATTTCGTTTCATATGAATCTCTCTACAAGCGCGGGAATAAGATCAGTATTAGACTTGTAACTTTATGTAACAGAAATACGTAACACTTGTAGAAATCCAATTTTACGTTTAAATGGTGTCGTCAGGCATCCATGAGCAAGTGACCGATTAAGTAACGCTTTGAGATGATGGATGACCTCATGAATGGATGCTCATTGGATTAGCTAGAATTTGTACCTATAGCTTAGGCTTAGGCGAGGGAACAGCCGCTTTGGTGAACCAAGGTTGAGCATCCACAAATGAGCCAGAAACCTTTTTTTCAATTAGTTTCAACAGGTTGGGAAAAGTCAAACGCAGCATGATGAAATTGCAAGCTACACTGAATATTTTAAATGACTAGGTCCAGTATAAATCCACTCTTTTGATCATTAAGTTCGGGGCTCTATCCTGCCTTATGACGTGTAGCGCCATTCTGCTCGAGCCACATATTGTCCATATTTTCGAAGAAAAAATAATATTCACTGTTCATTCGCCAGTAGTAAGGTTGATCATTTACGGTAATGTGCCAAAGCATTGAGCCAAATGCACGATTTTGCGAAGATCGATTTTCAAAAAATAAATTTGACTAAATTAGAAGTAATTTTCTGGCGAAGGGAATCTATTCGTAGTAACTCGACAAACAATACTGAACATAAATTCCAAAGAATTGTCAAAAATGATAGCATGGTTTGAAAGTTATCCCTATAGCAAGATCTGTCTGTCTAAAAAATCCTTGTTACCTTCTCCTCCTCCTCTCACAAAAGTGGAGTTAGATATAAAATTTGCATGTAGAATATCAAGATATCAACAGTTGACCGAAAATAGTAAAATGATTTACCTAAAATGAGTAGGACTGAATTTGGTAAGAGACCTATTTTGTATCCTCGTTTAAATTGCTCAAAACTGTTTAAAAATACAACTATTACATCGAATTTAAACGCCTCTTAGATGTCAATCTTTAAAGGACCTGAAATAGCAGTAACTTGGACTGACTAATACACAAATTCACTAAAAAAAACCTAGACGTGAGCTCTAAAAAATAATGAATGCAAAACAAACGCGATCACTGATGACAGAGTTTAAAAATAACGAGCTCGATCTCTGTAACGGTTATGCCAAATCCTAATTTTCAGACAAGGTGTCTTGTGTACTACTACTACAGGTTAACTAACGTAAAGTTTCAGCGCCAATTCTAATTGTGTGACGAATAGATCGCCCCCGTCCGATAAATTTCAGTTGTAAGCAGTTTAATCAGCAATTAATTAAACCTGGTAATTTTTTGCCATTGATCCACAAGTTGTAAGTTTCTATATATAGCCAATGATCTGTCAATAGAAAAATGTTATGTATGGGAAAAGAAATTCCCACAATTTAACTGTGACACGGCGACTCGTGACTCTCTGGTTAGTGAGTTCCTAACCAATGCCATTTTTCCCAAACAAACAAACATGCACGCATTTCATTAACACCAAAATTTACACTTGTTATAAAGATTTAAAAAAAAGAAGACAGCAGCGACAAAATTTAACAATGGGACACCAGATAACAACAAAGTAGGTATATTACAACAAAATCGTCTCAATTAATCTAATTCAAGAAAACTTAATCAGAATGTCACAGCGATTTGATTAGGCTCTTAATTTGCCTAAAAATAATGAAACCGTTTCATTGCATTCGAGTAGCTGTGTGTTGTGTGATAAACTTGTGTTTAGTGTGGCACCTGCTTTAAAACCGAAAACAAAAATACTTCATCAGGGTGATAAATGGTGAGCAATGGTAAATTGTGACAATTAAAATGTCATATGCTACTTTTGCCAAGCCAATTGGTTACAATTTGGCCAAATTTGTTGATAAAAAAAAACAAAAAAAACCGGACATAAAGCAACAAATAAATATCATTCAGCATTGGAGCACTCAGACGCAACTGGTTCATTGTAGGTACTATCATTGAAGGCAAAGCATTTTCATGGAATTCCTTTGAATTTCAAAGAAAGCTGAGAATGAACTTCACCTGTAACGAAAGCGCCGAAGATCTGCCTCGCAGCATCGCAGACAGTGGTGTCACTTAAGTTCGGCATAGATAGATACAGTGGCCGGCACAAGTATTTTGACAAAACTAAAGTTAATTCTGCTCATAATTTGAAACTTACTTCCTGTAAATTTTGGCACCAATGGAAAGGTCATTTAAATTCCGTTTGAATGATACAAAACTTTCTTTAACCCATTAAGTGTCCATTTAAAATTTTATAATTTAGAATTTTTGTGAATGTCTACTTTTTTGACTTGAAATTTAACTTGAAATTTTTCTGAGATCATCCCATTCAAAAAATCATAAAAAATATTAGCGATGAGATTTTTGTCAATTTTTGTTGCAGTCACTATTAGAATTGTTTGACGAAACTTTTTGCATCAAAGTATTTTTTTTTTTTTTTGACCGAGCAAAAAAGTCAAAAAAGTAGACTTTTACAAAAGTTCTAAATTCGCTTGGAAATTTAAAACAAATTAAAACATTTTCAATGGATACTTAATGGGTTAAGGAAAGTTGTGTATCATTAAAACGGAATTTAAATGACCTTTCCATTTATGCTAAAATTTACATGAAGTAAGTTTAAATTATGAGCAGAATTAACTTTAGTTTTGTCAAAATACTTATGCCGGCCACTGTAGATTATAGGTGGGTTATACGACGGGAGAGGCTTTAGTTGCCTGTGGCACTATGCGGCCTCTCTAAAGGAGCCTATTATGCCTTTCCTGGTGTGATCCTATGGAGAGAGTTAATAAGACAAGTATCTGCTCTGGGGGTATGTCAGCAAGTTTGGCTAAAGTAAAGATTTCTTCGCTAATGTAAGGATATTTTTTCTGAGACGAGAGAGAGCCGGACATTTAATGAGAGTGTGAAGAGAGGATTCATCACTCTCCAGACATAGTCTTACATGTAGGGTCCCCAAAACTCCAATTCGGTAAAGATGTTTTTTCATGAGGCCTGGCCAGTAATTACCTGTCAGGATTCTCAGGTTATTTTTGTCCAGAGAATTTTGGGAAGAACCCGGCATATTAAGATGCCTAGCAAAAGCAAAGTGTCTCGTAAGAAAGCCAACAAATTATTTAAAGTCTTGCTGCCAATTTGCAGGCGTTTGGGAGGAAGCGTTTGGTCTGCCCACATCCTGATGGAGAATCGTGCCATACACAAACTTGTTTTCGTAATAATCCTCTTAGCCTTGCATAGAAATCTAATCGGAGATCTAATTCTAATCGCAGTGTGACCTGGAAATCAGCCAAAAGCCAAAGACTTCATGAGACCGAGTTCAAAGAGTTCTTGCATTCCTAAACTATTTTGTAACGGGTTGAGCCGGGCCTTAAGAGCAGCTTGACTGTCGCTACAAACGCAGATACTCTGACCCCCCCTCCTATTCCTAAAATTATATTCGGCAGCCATTAGGATAGCACATAGATACTTCATTCAAAAACAGAGTCATGCTTGCTTAACGAGTAGTGAAATCGAGTGTCGTCCATTTCCACGAAGACACCAGCACCCTTCGCTAGTTTTGAAGATATCCTTGAAGATTTGACTACATCCGAATCCAGGCTCCACTCTAAATTTACACAGCAGTCGAAGTTCCAGTGTCATTGCATCAGACGGCATAAAACTAAGGTCGTAGGGTAAGTATTGCACAAGGCCATCGGAACTCCAGATTGCTTTAATAGTACACCGCATGATAAAGGTATTAAGGGAGGTAAATCAAGCAAATCCTGCGTTTCGTCAAAAGAACAACTTCTCAGTTATCACAAGTTTGACCGAAAGCAGAAAGTCTGACATCATATACGCGTATGCCTAAGAGTAGACGTTTGAACCATCGCATCGGGTATGCAGCAGACAGACAACTACCATTCCCCATATAAGAGTGGAGACAGAACAACACCTCTATTCACTCCTTCTCTAACATGGCGGCCACAGTTCGCATCTACAACCAACGATAACCTTGACAGTGTCCCAAATATCAGCCAGAAATAAAAAAAAATTGTATTTTAATAACTGTAATAAAATGCTATAAATAACTGATGAAATATACACACCTACGATAGTACATCAACGCCTGACAGACCCACTTACCTGAAAAATAAATAAACAAATTTCATACAAAGTGGAATATGTTTCATCAGAAAAATAAAATAATTAAAAAAATAAAATAAAATATAAAACAAAATCCTAAACAAACATGTGCTTCGAAAATTTACTAGCGGTTTATGGTGAAATAATTTTTTTTTTCTTCTGTTAGTTTGCTTTAGACTTTAATATTTAAATACTAAAACTAATAAAAATACGAAAAAAGAAGGCAGCGGCATGAATTTATGAATGGAATCTTTTTTTGTTGCCACTATAACACAAACACATACTCGTGACTATGTACGCACGTACATAGATTTAAATAGATTTTTGTGTTTATTTAATTTTTTTTTTTAACTTTAGTACTTCAACAGTTCAGCTGCTTTGGCTAAGTCATACAAATGCCATAGACACACAACTGAAGTGAAGTAGTGAAGTAACGTCATTACGGTGGGAGAGGAAATGACAGCCGCCTTATCAACGCTTAACTTTCTCAGAATGAAAGTGAACACTGAACGTCGCGTCGATGGCAATGGCAAATATTGAATAATGCACACTTGTTTAGGGTAAATAGAATATTTGCTTTTTGGAACGGCAACGGGTAGTGATGACGTTAAATGAGATTTATTGACGCATTTCCAATTTATTTGCATAGTTGCGCTGCATGTTATCAGCTATCGCTGGTTTTTGTTATTTTTACATGCGTATTTTTATTTTTACTTGCGTATTTTTATTTTTACTGTAATAGAGTGGTTGGACTATGTCAAGCGTTGACGCGAATTATTAATGATTTAAGTTGGTGATAGGTGCTCGTAGTTAGATAGATTCCAGTTGGGATATGTTTTGTGCAGGTAAACATACTATTACACATGCGCTTGCTAATTGACTTGAGACGAATCCAGTTGTTGGATCATTGGACAAAATTAGAGGAACCCTAACAAAAAGTGAAAAGTTTCTTTATTTATCTTTATTTTTATAATTAGCTATACTCACACGGCTTTTGCCCGTGCACAGGAATTGTATATGACTTTGGTTTTAGATAGTAATGTTCTTTCGTAAAATGCGAAAAATGAGAATAAATCGATTTTCTGGAATTTTCTTAACCTCAAATGCAGCAATAAGAATAAAACAAAAAAAAAAGAATCATGAAAAACGGCCCAGCGGTTATCGAGTTATAACTTCATCGATTTACACCCCAGAGAAGATGTTTTTTGCATGGGAGGTGCCACGCCCCTTTGTCCGGTTTTGACCAATCTTCAAGGGAACGCTCCCTTGCCAATTCCTAAGATTGTCTGAAAATTTGACTTCGTCGGTTCGGCGGTTTTCGAGATATAAGATTTTGATTGTTTTTTGTCTATAATTTTGAGAGGAACTATTGACTAAAAATGTGAGCTCAATCGAATCAGTGCTTTTCAAATTTTAAGTAGCCGAACACAAATCACGATCCATTTTTATGTATAAAGATTTTATACCTTGGTCCATCAAATATTGAGATTCTTTATGTACCTACCCTACCTATATTCAATGCTTGATAAGAAGAGATTTATTTTTTTTACATCGTCCTTTAAGGGGTGAAAATCGGGTGATTCAACTTGCCATTCTATTCATTAATCTAAATCAATCCAAAAATGCTTAAAATTGTTTATAAGCAATACTTTCTCTGTTCCTTCCAGAGGGTGAGCAACATTCAATTCTAAATAGATCTGATTTGGTCGAATGCAGGAAATAAGGCCCCAATGAAATAAGGCCCCAAAAGCGAAAATGAAATAGGGCACCAAATTTGGGGTGTTATTTCATAATGAAATAATACCCCAATTTCAAATATGAAATAAGGCCCCACTGAGATGAAATAAGGCCGCAAACAAAAATTAAATAAGGCCCCAAATCTTGACAGTAAGCCCAGGCAGGGGGGTTGCCTATGTTTTCTTTTTTCGTTTGGGGTCTTATTTAATTTCTTCTTTTGGGGCCTTATTTCCTAATGAAATGAAATGAAATAACACCCCAAATTGTATTAAAAATCGTTGTTGTTGTTTCCTGTATAATTTTTTGGGGCCTTATTTAATTTTTTTTTTTTGGCCTTATGGCTAAGGGTTTCTTACATATGGAAAATTTAAAAAAATGTAATCAGAAAGCTCCGGTTTCGAGCTATGGATATCGTCTGTTTTTGGTTTTCGACAATGATGCCGGAGTACCTTCCTTGCTATAAGTCATAGGTAGGTATGTACAAATAGTATCTTCATGTTCTCACCCCTTTGATAAAAAAAAAATGCAGAAAAATCCTCACAGGTTCTACTTCAACTGGTTAGGTATGCCCACCAATTTACTTCAACGTCTCGTTTCATGTAATTTCTATTTCCAATCGAAAAATCAACAGAACGAACAAAGAAAACCGCTGCCAACTTTTTTTTTTTATTGTCATCAACAGACAACATTAAAGAAAATCAATCTATTCTCTTTGTACCACGTCCTTTACCGTCTCTCATGCCATTTGGGCCGCATTCTTAAAACTATCACCATCCCAAATAACAACTTTTAATATCTGCTATGCCATTACATTCCACAAGCCTACGGTAAAAAGACATTTTTCTTCTCCTCCTGCCACTATCTATTTTTCTCTATATCCCGGAAAGCTATTTATAACCAATCCTACTCGAGTTCGAGCATAGAGAATGAGAACTCCTTCTGATGCACTGATGTCTCGCATACCTAAGCGCTTCCTAAGACACGCCAAAAAGAAGCGCATCTAGATGAAAACAGCGATCAGCCCGCAGCAAGAACAAGACTGCAAAACGGTTTTATTACATTCCACATACCACAGAGTGTACAACAGCACATAAAGCATACGTAACGTACTCTACTCACATTCGAAATGAGGAAAAATCGAATCAAAACAAATATAGAAGAAGAAGAAGACGCAGCCGAAGTAGGACGAGAGGAAGCAAAAATGGAACCAAACCAAGTACACACAGTGTCAACTAAAAAAAGGAATTCCTCGATGGTAATTGCGGGGACGACTTCCACCGTCAAGCTCACATCAGGAGAAAATTTATGCTGAAGGAATTTTCTTTTAGTTTCTGCTTCGTTCTGACTATTCTGTGAACCGTAATCAAGTCTAGTTTGGCCGTTTTGGAGATGGATGGGACGGGAAAAAGGCGGAAAAAAGGCGCGCATGAATTTGTTTCATTCCGTAATGTTCCAGCAAGAACGGTGGTGGTGGTTAATGGGTTGGCGTTGGGTCTTGGGTGGTGGTTCATAACTCCAAACAAAAACGAGGAGCAAAATAAATCCATAGTAGAATGAGAGAAAGGAAGAATAAAAAAATAAATGAATCTTTCGCCCTGAGGGACCACCAGGGAACACCGACCAGACATCCAACCCAGCCCACCTTAGACAACAAAGCGAATGGCAGGCTCTCTCTGGAACTGGAGGGTGGCTGTGGCATGTGGCTCCATCGAGAAAGAGGAGACAAAGACAAACGATAAAACAGCAGCAGCATAATATTATTTTACTACGACAATTACCGCACGCCATCGTAAAAATAAAAAAAAATTCTCTCGGAATCGGAACTCCACTCCACATCACACTGCGCGGGCTTCAGCTTCAGCTTCAGCTCCTTACTCCTTTCACTCCACCGTAGTAAAGGTCCTCGACTACACTCAACTCAAATATCGGCGGCACTCTCTGCTTCTGTTCAAAGACAAACGTTGCTCTCCTCTAGTTAGCTAGCTTCTCTGCTACTGCCTCATGCCGCTGGCCACCGTCTTCAATTGGAATACTAGAGTAGGGATAGGGAACGTTTGCTGTCCTCACATTTGTGTGGTTATGGTTAACAGCGTGCGGTGTGGACGGGAAGCTGATGGCGAGCGCAATTTCCTGGTCTTTGAACCCAAACAAACTTGGCGCAGCCTTTGCCGTTGTTGATGTGAATTGTTGATATGTATGTGCGCGCATTCCATCTCTCCGCAGTTGCCTTGCCCATGCCCATTCACCAACCATTCCACTCTCTTCTCTGTTTGTTTGGAAATTAAAGTGCACAACTCGGTTGCGGCGGGTCCGCCTGCACCGTGTTTTTATTTTGCTTATACCTGGGGAGGGCGGGGGGCGCTGCTTTGAGCTTCAGGCGAATTTATGTTTTTGTTTGCATTATTTTTCCTGCCTTTCCAAAGAGACAGAACGACGAAGAAGAAAAACAAAAACACAAAGAAAACTTTATGTGTGGTACCTATACCTACTAACAAAGATCGAACATGCGCATTCAAAAGGGCGGGAGAAATGCGCGCCAAATTGTTTGTTTGGGTGCAAAGAAGACGAATAACCGAACCGTGCTAGAGGAAGGGAAAGGCAAGCGACATTTCGCGTTTTTTTTTGGGTAAGTACACATATACACAATGAGAGGACCAAATTGGATCGATTTTTATGAACTTTGGTCGATAAAAATTTCCATTTTGATTACGACTATACGAGACGAATGCGATGCGAGATACCGATTGCGATGTTGAATTTGAATTGTTTGATTGTGTCGGTGTGGTGTGGCGACGGACGGTGACTTTGGGGGTTTGTTTTTGTTTGTCCTGGCAAGAAAGAGAGAGTGAAAATGTCAAAGGTTGTTGGCTGGCGGCGGCGACAAGTATCCTACATTAATTTTATTTGTTCGTGTCTTGCGGTAGGTGAAACAAAACAAAAATAACAAATAAAAATATCTACAACGACTAATTGCGTTTTTGTCTGGTGGAAATTGAATTAGTGAGGCGGATGGATGAGTGATGTCGAAAATAACCATAAATGTCAACGGACGTTGTATATATGATTTGGAAATAAGCTGCATTTGACATTGAATTTGTTTTGTAACGTGATAATTTGCAAATAAAATTTAAGTAAGCTGTTAGAGCAAGTGGGTAAGATACCTACCTACATTAGCTGTAAGCAGTGACTCTAGCTCACAGAAGGCTATAGTGGCGAAAGATGTTCTTAACGAAATCAATGTCGAAAATGTGACTTTTGAGCGCTTTACAAGAGAGACGACCAATAAACCTCACCGCCATCAATATATACTTGACAGCCTTGAGGACACGGTGCTCCATCAAGGTCGGTAAAGAACTCACCGAGACCTTCGATGTCAAAAAAGGATTTAGACAAGGCGATGTGCTGTCATGTGACTTCTTCAACATCGTTCTTGAAAGAATAGTGCAAAACTCAAACACCAGAGGCACTATCTTTCAAAAGTCCGTCCACCTACTTGCCTACGCCGACGACATCGACATAATCGGCAGAACGCAGCGTGATGTCACTGGCGCGTTCGTGAACATTGAGACGGAGGCGGCGAAGACCGACGTCTTGGACAGAACGTCACTATAGACAGATATAACTTTGAGGTGGTAAAGGACTTTGTCTACCTAGGCTCCGCTATGAACTCAGACAATGACATCAGCGCTGAGATTAAGCGAAGAATAACTCTTGCCAATCGCTATTTCTTTGGGCTAAGAGAGCAATAGAGTATCAAAGCCCTCTCTCGAACAACTAAAGTGTCCCTTTATAAGACCCTAATCATCCCAGTCCTACTTTATGGTGCAGAGGCATGGACTTTATCAAAAGCGGATCAGCTTACTTTTGGTTGCTTTGAGGAAAATTCTTCGAGTAATTTTCGGTCCCGTCTGCATAGACGGTGAATGGAAGAGGACATACAACGACGAACTGTACGGGCTGTACAGCGACATCGACCTAGCCAGAAGAGTGAAGGTCCAAAGACAGCGGTGGCTGGGTCATGTAGAGCGAATGGACGTGAATACTCCGGCCCGGAAGATCTTCGAATCCACACCCGAGGGACGGCGCAGTAGAGGAAGACTGCGACTCAGGTGGCGCACGCAAGTGGAAGGGGACCTCAACCAACTTAGCGTGCGAAACTGGAGACAGCTGGCCAAAGATCGTGCTGGCTGGAGACGCTTGTTGGTTGAGGCCCAGGTCCACCCCGCACTGTAGCGCCACCTTAAGTAAAGTAAGTAAGCCTTGAGGACAATTCTTTCTTTAAGACTCCTTTGGCTGTTGGACAAGCAAATTTTTCGAACTCGCTTTCTTTGGGACGTATTCAACAATTTAACTATCAAACTCTCACTTTATTGCATTGAGGATAACATGCCCATTACATTGAGCAGAGCGGAAAATAGACCCACGCGGTTGAGGAAGTGACCTTTGCTAAAAGTCGGCAAATCTACCGGAGTGGATGGAGTCCGACAAGAAATGCCCATGGCCCCAGGTGAAGATGGAGTTAAAGTTAGCCTGGGTGGTAATGCGGCGAAACACCCGGCGATAAGGGGTTGCACCGTTTATAGGGTCTTAATACTTTTAAGCCTCCTCAGACCTCAGCAAGGTGTCCCCGGTGAAAAAGGATTACTCCTTATATATGTAGGTCTATACCACTTTTAAGCCCCCTCAGTCCTCAGCAAGGTGTTGGAAAAGCGTTGCATAGCTGTAGTCGAATGAAATTTGTTGGGATAAGCTGAGCGGTTTTCCAGAAGCACAATCTCGGAATGGTACTTGAGGATTCTTGGGAGTATTCTAGACTTGTAGACTTGGGGAAAGCATATACGACTGAATCCATCAAGGTAAAACTAAATGCTACAGCTCAGCCTTGGCGAAGAAGTGTTGAAGCTCAGATACTAAGAGTAAACGTGAACAAATGAAGTGATGGTCATCTCCAGAGCGCCTATTTGTTGAAGGTATTATGCATGTTAGTTGACATGCTATGATAGCCCTTCCTACCATAAGGCAGACGTCCTCTTGGTATAGGCCCGGAAAAATGCGTTTAGATCAAGTTCATGATTTATGATTTAAAGTCGGTGGTGAAAGATTGAGAGTTGTCTAGTTAATGACCCTGCACCCGCGACCTTTTTATTGGAAAACCGACACATTGAGAATGATGATGATGAATTGATGATGACGTATTGCAAATTATATGCAATCATCTCGTGGCGCCGTTGTAGCGTTAAATTTCAACTCTTCCGATAGAAGTATTTCAAAAATTTCAACCTAAAACTGCTTTCGGATGTCCCTCGAACAGTCTTCAAAGAAAATTTCAAGGCAGATATTCACAAACTCGTAATGCCTGTTTTACTAAAGTCGCTAGAACAAAACTTGCCTAAGCACCTTCACAAAAAAAAAATAAAAATTGTAAACTGAACAAAATCGTATGTACTACAATACCGTATAGTTGAATAGCACTGCGGGTATGAAGGCCTTTCAAAAGTAAGAAAATTAGCAGTGTAGCTCATGCATAAGAGATGTTTAAATACCTCCTGGAACCTGGAAGCCCTTGGACGGCTGTCTTTTAAGCAAAGTTCAAAATATCAAAGAAATAGATTTGGTCCGCCCAAACACTGCTCAAGTGCTTATCCATTAATGTCATCAACTCCACAAGACTGTAGGTAAAGAATATAGAAACCCAGTAGGTTCTCAGCTGGAAAAGTTGATAGGATCTGGACGATTTCAGCTTTTAAAACCATGGAGCTTTCAATTAAAGTCTATCACGGAAGGAATATAAAACCTTGTAGGTAATTACCTAGACACAGTAGGTACCTAAGTCTTAGGCGGGGTATACCTGTTAAATATATCTACAAATTGTGATAGGATGCCCGTATAGCCCCATACAAATCCTACTACATTTGTAGACTTATTTAACTTAAACTTGTATATATGCAGTTTAGTCCTTCGTGATGGTGGTCCAATCAGAGTTTCGCTCTAAGAAATCATCTGGTCGATCTTATTTTGATTAAAATGCTACGAAAGTTGATTTATAAACAAGAAGACGGGTTTTATTTACAAAAGTACATAGGTACCATATACCTACCTGTCAAAACAGTCTGAATTCAGCCGTCTCACGTAAGCAGTTCTCGTTTAATATGTTATCGTATGTCCTTCTTACCCAAAGACCCTAGAACGTCTCTTGGACAGTCACATCCTGCATATACATACCTATACCCACTTTAGAAGTATGTACTTTATGTATATCTTTACAATCGACGAACATGCCAACCTCAAAGATACGTAATACCTAGGTAGATCAGACGATCGAGAAATCGATCTACTACCAACAACACTACAAGAATAGCCCATAGTTAGCAACCTTTTTAGCCATATAAAGGGAGCTTTAAATAACGATCTTACTTACTGAATCTATTCAGACTTATAGATGGCACATCTAATTCATCCCAGCTTTGTATTTATTTTGATATAGCCTGTCGGCAAACCCTACCACAAGACGACATTCCTTATCCGAATCCTTATTCCTCACCCAATGCTTCTTCTTTTAGTACAAACATCTTTATGATTTTCTTTAGCCATAAAGACACATTATTATATTTGTACAAAGGTAAATCGTCCCTTCCAGAACAGCCCACTCATCAAAGTCAAATCAAAGTCGAATAATTATCAACACCCTTTATTATCATTACAGTCGACAAGCAGACTTTTACGCATAGCCAGACGCAGACGTTACAAAAGGACAACAAAAAAAAGGCAATCTAAAGTCTATGCCTATAAATCTGCAAATCCTCTTCATCAGAGCAGAAAATCCAGCCGACAAGGGGCAGTAGAGACGTAGTTCCACATTCAATGCCAATATAGGCACATAATCAGTTAACCAAACCACCCTAATGGAAATTGAATTGAAAGGTCTTCTACCTTTCTATCCGCAAGCAAACTTGAACTTCGTAACGAACTTTGGCGATCCCCTTGCTCTCGTCATCCTTAACCAAATCATCATCTCACAAGAGGGTTGCCTTAGAAATTGAAACGCGGTAGTTAACGCAAAGAAAAAGTAGGAAAAAGTTCGTTAAACTGACACGTCGTCCGATGAACTGAACCCAAACGAGAATGTATGACAAAAACGACGACGCGTAGCGTATACGCATGAAAAGCCAGCATAAGATCAGATTTACCATACATACTCTATAGTCTATAGTCTACAACTCCTTGCTCCCATTGTTGTTGTAGAGTAAATCCAGCCGCATGGCAATGGCAATGGCACAGCCCATAGGCCATCCAGACAGCTAGAAAGCAAACCCGCCAGAATACGCTTTGTATACGCATGTACTTAACATGCAGTGCGAAACAAATAATAAAATATCCCAGAGAACTCGCAGTTAAATAAAAGGGACTCAAACTCAACCGTCAGCCGAGACATGACAGACGACCAAAGACAGAGACGTAGACGGAGACGGTCGACCTCAAACCCAGTTTTCCATTTCCCTGTACATCCGAAACCGAATCCGATGCGAAGCGAATATACCCCAGTCAGTAAGTTTAGTAGGCAGGATGGCTGCCGAATCGAACAAGTACACTGAACCAGCCCCAGAGTACCAGAGAGTCGTCAGTCTCTGTGTATGTGTTTGTTTGTCTGTCTATCAAAATCGAGGAGGGTTGTCTCTGGAATAATCTAAAAAATTGCAAACTCTACACAAAAAAAAAAAATAAAAAATTTATTGCGAAATGTGAATGAACTTGCCAAGGACAATGATCTGCTGCTGTGTGTGGTATAAATGAGGGTTTAGGATAAAGGGTCTATTGCGCGCTTGCTAAACACACAGGAGGAACACACGAAAACGAAATATACCCCACGATGAAGGATTTAAAGGACACAGGAGAACGTAGCACAATTTATTTATTTTCGCATGGGTTATATCGGTATATCGTATTATGTTGATATTGCGCCAGACAAACGAACAGCCAAACAATAATAATTGTAACTACAACAAAGACGTCGACATAACAAATCGTAAAACAACCTGATGGTGAGCAGTTTGCACATTCTGTCTTGAGGCAACTAATGTAAGCACAGTGTGTACGGAAAGAGTATTTACATTTTTTTTAACTGTCAAAAATCGCATCCTGCATATATAATTGGTGATGAAGAACATTTGGGTGGTTGGGTGTGTATGAATCGGGTAGGCGCTGACTGGCATCAACTTGGCGGTGCCCAGCTGTTGTAACTTTTTCATACACATCAATTGTGCTTATTTTACCTCCGCGTGGTAACCACCGGGTACTGGCCTCGCCCTTCCGGGCTTGGCTTGCTAAACTTATAAGCGCGAGTGTTGAACACGAAGAAAATAGCAACACTATAATGCTCTGTCGGAATGACTGACTGAACGAGTCTCAGAAGTCTTACATGAGCCCCTCAGAAAGAGGACGTACGGCGGATGAATTCACTAGACTGAATCAACGGTGACGGCAACAGTCAATTTGGCAGATACCTTACCTGAGCTACTTCGACATATTTGGAGCTGAGGTCAGTGAGGATTTTTCAGGACTAGTCAGGGTCCTGAAACAGAGATGGTGGCGGATGAACCCTTTATGGGCCAACGGCAGCTCTCACATCCCCGAAGTGGGTTACTGACACCGGAGGAATCCGGCCCCTTTCGTCCAAGGGGTCCAACAAAGGGCCTGGCCCTCCAGGTTGGGGGTTGTACGCCGGGGTAACTGCCCGACTGCGGAAAACAACAATAGTTCCGAAACGACAACAAGCCTCGGATACGGATGATTTTACTGTTGACGAACCTGGCAAACGAATAAAGGACAACGAATTTCGGATCTGCACTTGGAATGTTAGGTCCCTTAACAGACCACGTGCAGCCGAACAACTAGCGGAGGCCCTGAACTGCTATAAAGCAGACCTAACCGCCATCCAAGAAGTGCGATGGGATGGACCGGGCAAGAAGAGGATGAAAAACTGCGACATCTATTATGGCGACTGCTATCGGCAGCAAAAACAGCGCTTATTTGGATGTGGTTTCGTCGTCGGAGGCAGACTTAGGCAAGAAGTCTTAAGTTTCAGCTGTGTGAACGAGCGCCTCGCGACAATCCGTATCAAGGCTAAATTCGCCAACATTAGCTTAATATGCGCCCATGCACGGAGGAGAAAGACGACGACACCAAAGAAAGATTCTACGAGCTCTTAGACAAGACGTACGAGCAATGCCCTAACTATGACATTAAAATCGTCCTAGGTGATTTTAATGCAAAGATAGGAAAAGAGGGCATCTTTGGTAGTACTGTCGGAAGGTACAGCCTACACGACACCACCTCCGATAACGGATTTAGGCTGATCGACTTCGCGGCGGGGCGAAATGGTGTCATAGCAAGTACGCGGTTCCCGCATCTCGATATTCATAAAGGCACATGGAGATCTCCCGATCAATCAACCGTCAACCAGATTGACCACATTGCGATCGACGCAAGGCACTCCTCCAGTATTATGGATGTCCGAACGTTTCGAGGAGCGAACATTGACTCGGACCACTACCTTGTCGTAGCCAAGGTACGTCTTCGGATATCCCGAACACCGCCAAGACAAGTAAATACTGTGAGGAAGTTTGACGTCGGACGGCTAAAATCGCAAGAGATCACCAGATCCTTCTCCGATCGAGTCTCTCTAAATCTCTCAAGAGGTTCTATGCAGCCAGCATCAAGCATTGAAGACCAGTGGCAACATTGCCAAAAAGCTATCAGAGACGCCGCCTCTGATGTGCTTGGTTTCACACGACCACCACAACGAAACCCCTGGTTCGACGACGAGTGCCGGCAAGCACATGCAGCGAAACAAGAGGCATACAAAGCGGCGCTGCAAAGAAGGACCAGAGCTGCTCGTGAGCTCTACGCGCAGAAAAGAAGAGACGAACACCGGCTTCTCAGGAGAAAAAAGAAAGAGCACGAGAAGCGCGCCATCGAGGAAATAGAGAGATGCTACAACAGGAATGAGGTTCGGAAGTTTTACCAAAGGGTAAAAAGAACCTGCCAAGGCTACAGAGCCCGAACCGAAGCCTGCAAGGACGAACAAGGGAACATCATAGTAGAATTGCAGTCGATGCTGAGGATATAGAAGAACTACTTCTGCAGACTGTTTAACGGCGATGACGAACTAAATGCCGCTGTCAGGCAGAATGAACCATTCAACCTGGACGATGAAGACCAACAATTCCGTCCACCCGACCTGGACGAAGTGAAGATAGCCATATCTAAGCTTAAGCCCAACAAAGCCGCTGGAGCAGATGGCCTAACCGCCGAGCTATTCAAAGCCGCAGGCGATGACTTGGTTAGGAGTATGCACCAACTCATCTGTAAAATATGGTCGGAGGAAAGTATGCCCGATGAATGGAACCTCAGCATTGTTTGCCCGATCCTCAAGAAAGGAGACCCTCTGAACTGCGCCAACTACAGAGGGATAAGTCTTCTTAACATCGCCTACAAGATCCTATCTGCCGTGTTGTGTGAACGCCTGAAGCCTTTCGTCAACAACCTGATTGGTCCCTATCAGTGTGGCTTCAGGCCAGGAAAGTCTACCATCGACATTCACACTGCGGCAGATCTTGGAAAAAACCCAGGAAGTCCAAATCGATACCCACCATCTTTTCATCGATTTTAAGGCCGCCTATGACAGCATTTATAGAGACGAACTATATAGAGCAATGTCTAGTTTTGGCATCCCTGCCAAACTCGTCCGTCTGTGCAGGATGACAATGGAGAATGCACGCTGCTCCATCAAGGTCGGTAAAGAACTCACCGAGACCTTCGATGTCAAAAAAGGATTTAGACAAGGCGATGCGCTGTCATGTGACTTCTTCAACATCGTTCTTGAAAGAATAGTGCAAAACTCAAACGCTAACACCAGAGGCACTATCTTTCAAAAGTCCGTCCACCTACTCGCCTATGCCGACGACATCGACATAATCGGCAGAACGCAGCGTGATGTCAATGGCGCGTTCGTGAGCATTGAGACGGAGGCGGCGAAGATGGGTTTGGCGGTCAATGAGGGCAAGACAAAGTATATGCTGTCATCAAGAAAGGACACCCAACACCGACGCGACGTCTTGGACAGAATGTCACTATAGACAGATATAACTTTGAGGTGGTAAAGGACTTTGTCTACCTAGGCTCCGCTATGAACTCAGACAATGACATCAGCGCTGAGATTAAGCGAAGAATAACTCTTGCCAATCGCTGTTTCTTTGGGCTAAGAAAGCAATTGAGTAGCAAAGCCCTCTCTCGAACAACTAAAGTGACCCTTTATAAGACCTTAATCATCCCAGTCCTACTTTATGGTGCAGAGGCATGGACTCTATCAAAAGCGGATGAGCTTACTCTTGGTTGCTTTGAGAGGAAAATTCTTCGAGTAATTTTCGGTCCCGTCTGCATAGACGGTGAATGGAGGAGGAGATACAACGACGAACTGTACGGGCTGTACAGCGACATCGACCTAGCCAGAAAAGTGAAGGTCCAACGACTGCGGTGGCTGGGTCATGTAGAGCGAATGGAAGTGAATGCTCCGGCCCGGAAGATCTTCGAATCCACACCCGAGGGACGGCGCAGTAGAAGAAGACCGCGACTCAGGTGGCGCACGCAAGTGGAAGGGGACCTCAACCAACTTAGCGTGCGAAACTGGAGACAGCTGGCCAAAGATCGTGCTGGCTGGAGACGCTTGTTGGTTGAGGCCCAGGTCCACCCCGGACTGTAGCGCCACCTTAAGTAAGTAAGTAAGATGAAGAACATTTAACTGCTAAGATTTATGTATACATAATATTTGAAACGAACTCTAAAAGGCTTTTATAATCGAAGAGTGTAACGATAATTGTAACGCTTTAGGACTCCAACATTTGTTAAGTAGGCGAGCGAGTGACAGAACCCTAATTGTTTGCGTTTTCCCATTCCGTCTATGTATGGAAGTAGTATTTGTCTCGCTGACGAATAGTTTCTCTTTCACAAGGGGGAAAAGATGAAATTGAAAGAATTTCAACAAATAACGATATTAGGCGTATTTTTTTGAGACTCTTTACTATACTCACTTTTCGAGTCTCAAAAAAACATCCCTAACTCATTTTAGCACACTTTATTTTTATTTGGAAGTTGGTACGCGTGTTTTCAACTTGACATATTAGTTGGAAAAGGGTATGTTCAAAAAATTGATATTCATTGGAGAAACTGAAAATCGTTATTAAATTGTATCGACTGCAAAGGTTCGTTAACTAAAACTGAATGAACTATATTTCGAAATTGCAACCGTATTCATACTACTGGCAGAGTTAACGAGAATCCTTAATTAGTTTACGACTCCTAATGGTGATGGTGCAGATGTCTTATTGCTGGGTGCTACTGCGACTATCTGCGCTGCCAAGACATATATCCGGTTGTAGACAGATGTTTATAATTTTTAAAACAATAAAATCCATCATCTTATGAAATGAAATTACTTAACCTTCTTAAAAAATATTTTGTTTGAAGGTGGAATAAAACAAAACAAAAATAGCTTGAAAAAAGTCTGTCTATTTTGTTGATCTAATATGAGCATCAAAATTTAATACGCCTTGTTTACGGGAAAATGCGGTGAAATTATGTGCATACATCAACCCCTGTGCTCAATTCCGGGTGAAATTGAATTCGTGCGGATTTCGAATTTTCGGTGTACCAAACATGCATTTTTGATTACTTTAAGTCGCATTGACTTCTGTTTTCCAATTACCTATTTCTTAATTGAAACAAATCAAGTCAGCTACTGTAAAAAAAACTAAATATGTATTAAGCGAACTGATCACACAGAAAACTCGAAATCCGCACGAATTCAATTTCGGTCGGAATTCAGCACAGGAGTGATTATCTTTAAAATATTCAAAAAGAAATCGCGTCTATTACATCTATTGAATGTTCACGTTGCATTTTGTTACCTTGAATACAACAAATTGCAGTAAGTACATATTAATATCTATTTTTCAACAAAGTTTATGTAGCATTTTCAATCGTATTTTAAATAATATTATGTAAGAATATGTAGTATTAAAAAGTATAAATACATTTCAACCAATCAGAGAATTGCAAAATATTTACCAATTCAGACAACAATCAACGAACACAACCCATTAGTGACAAATAGCCGCTCTCAACGTTCAAGGATGAAAAATAATTCCTCCTTATTTACAACACCGCCATCTATGAATGAAATTTTCCAACTTTCCTATCTCCACTTTATTACTGCGTTAATTATATCCACTTTTATACCTACCCACTTTTGGTTTTGCATGTAAAAGTAAAAGTGAGCTAGCTATAGATTGCCAAAAAAATACGCCTATTGAATGTAATTTCCGAAGTCTCTTTCCTTCTTTTGTTGCTTATTATGGAGAAATTTTATCGTAAGGCCTTATGGTGTCAATTTACCGAACTTGGGTAAGAACTACAGAATACAGAATGAAAAAAAAAATTAAATTTTCATAAATATCTTATTGCACTACTATTGTATGTAGTTAGTTCTAGGAATATTGTAGTAATCGATAAAATGACGATAAAAAATTGCCCTGATGTGGTGGCCCATAAGTAGACGACCATAAGACTTATAGCTACGGTTGGATAATGTCTGGAGATGGCAGGCGCTGATTGGCATCAATTTGGCGGTGCCCAATTACACAACAATTGTGCTTATTTTACCTCACCGTGATATAAACCGGCCTGTCCATCTGGAGGACGCGTATATTGAAACCCTGCTTCAATATGTCCCCTTCGTCGTGACGACCTGGATTAGCATTTACAGGCGACGCCATCTGCGATTTGATAGACTTATAAGCGCGAGTGTTGAACACGAAAAGATTGAAGCAACGGTGTCATCAATAGTCAAGATGACAGGACAGATACCTTACTTGACCTACTCCGACATATTTGGAGCTATATTCAGTAAGGATTCTTCAGTAATCTTAGGCGGCTCTCAGATTGAGGCAACACGCAATAAGCAACTAAGCAACTAGCAACTGTCAATAAGCAATACGCAATTTTATTTTAACCTATTTTCACATCGAAGCAACAGATTGCCTGAAATTTCTAGCTATCAGGGATATTTTTCAAAACTTTATAGAACGTAGTATGCGCAAATGTGTCAATAACCAAAAATGTTGCTACTAGGAAGCAATATGTATTATGTTGCTTTTCAACATGCGCTGTGTATTGCTATTGCTAGTGATAATAATTGAAGCAATCAGCAACATTTTTCGTTCGAGCGATATTGAGTTGCTTTGATGTGAGACCTATAATTTAATTGAATGTAAAATAACTGTGAGCGATAATATTACGTGTTTCCTATTCCCAGTGGTTTGTGTTCCCAGTTGCTTATTGATTGTTGCCTCAATGTGAGAGCCACAGGTAAATTCGCCAACATTAGACTAGCGCTCTGTGGGGCTAGAAGAAAAAGTATGATGCTATAAAAAAATCGTTTTTCGACAAAGCATGTGAGCAATATCCTAAGTACGGCATTAAAATCATAGATTTCAACGCCAGATTATGCAAGGATGATATCTTTGGTATAGTAGAATTGGAAAGCCTACATGACACCACATCTAGAAATGGACTTCCTAATGTACATAAAGAAATATGGCTTTAGCCTGATCAAAAACTGTCAGACAAATTGATCATGTTTCGATCGACGTCGGAACTTTCCGAATTGCCCACATAGACTCGGACCATTACCTTGTTGCAGTGTAGCCCATGTAAGAATACCAATGAATGAATACTGTAAAGAGATTTAATGTTAAATGGATGTAATCGCAATAAACCACCAGAACTTATGTCAATCGAGTATTATCAACCTGCCTAAAAGGCCTATACCGCCTTCATCAAGTGCCAAAGACCAGTGGTATCGATGCCAAGAGGTCATCAGAGACAAGCGTCGCAAACGAAAGCCTTGATTTAATGGAGAGTGCCGGGAGCAAAGCAACTCGTTATTTGAACTGAAGTCCAAAAAGGCTTCTGAACTAGATAGCCTGCGGGCCAAACTATTTAAGGCATCGGGAGACGCCTTGGTGGTGAGCATACAGCAATTCATCTCCAAGATTTGGTTAGAAGAAAGTATGACTGGTTACTGGTAAATGAAACCTCAGTTGTTTTTTTTTTTTTTATAAAATTGACTCTCCTTACTTTTTAGTACCAGATATTTCGGGAGGGGTCTGAACCCTTAAACCTCCTATTCGGGACGTATTTTGGCTCATATTTGGGACATATTTTTGATTTTATTTTCAGACATATTTTGGGGCGAAATTTGGAGCATTTCTGTGGTTTATTTTCACGCTTTTAGTGAAGTATTTGGAGCGTATTTTGGAGGTTTTCTGTCGCGATTTTTGGGGCTATCGCTAGCCCCTCCTAGGTTCTCGGGAACGAAGTCCAGATGGGAGTCTAGAAAGTGCATTTTGGAGTGACATGTCACATCTTAAGCTTTATAAGACCTCAAAAGGTCACTTATTAAGTCTTGATAGTTATTTGATATTTGATATAATAAATGATAGTTTTCTGGTGTAATTACTCAAAAAGTTTTTGGAAAGGTTTTTAAGATATTTCCATGTGGATTTTTCAAGAGAATTTAATTTATGCTCGAAGAATGGAGAACTTATGTTTTCCCTGGGATTTAACCTCCTGAAATACCTAGCTAGTGAATACACAGATTTTTTTTTTTCAAATGCCTACGTCAATATTCACCCTTTTTTCCTATTCGACGTTTAAAAACAATATTCAGATTTTTTTGGAACTTCCAATGGGTATAGGTGTGATAATCTTCTTGTTAAACATACTGTCTATCCACACATTTAATCGTCAGGGTTGAGTTAAGGTCTGCTGCAACTTGCGGTATAGCCACGCCACAACCTTTCCCAACTTGGTTACGGCGGACTGTGGCGTACCGTAGCTGCTCCTGCTAGATGGATTAATTTCATAATAAAACCAAGCCCAAGGAAGAACCTGAAAGATGGATGCCAGGACTCATCTTGTTGCAGACTTTGCTACGCATTTTTCGTTTCCCTAACATCCATGCCACTGTCACGCACACACATTTGTTTGTCTGTAGTGTTTTTTGACAACCCTCTGATCGAAATTGAAACCTGGACGTTATTTTTTTTTTCTGTTCAGTCCCTTGGTTGCTATTTCCTGTTCATACCTGTTTACCTGATTAGGAAGACAGGGTGACGTTGAAAGGATATCATCGAAAGAATAAAACGAACGACTCACGTACCTATCTATTATATAAAAAAAATTTCGAAAACTTGAAATCGGCGTGGCGGTGATTTTCCATGCAAAAGTAATTCGCGACCGAAAAATTGTGATTCATATACGCAGGGTGGACATGGAAACAAAACCGGCGAAAAAAGTCCGTCCGTCCGTTGTCTCGTCGCGTCGTCCTTCTCATCACCGGATGCGTTGCGTATTTTACTTTTTTATTTTGGGTTCGGTGTTCGGTCTCTCCAGACAGATTGGGATGATAATAAGGTGGAATGTGCAGAGAAAGGGGAAGACACACACTAAACCCAGCAGCAAAAACGAAAGGACACACCTAACGCAAACCATCTCATCATCATCATCATGCCTGATGGCTGATTCTGGTTGGTGTATGGCCTTTTTGGGAGATTTTCTAATACACACACAGCCAAACAGACAACAGTTGGCATGGCGTGGCGTGGCGGGAAAACTTTCCTGAGAGCTCTCCGGTGTTTTGAACTCAAGTGAACTCACGTAACATGGAACATCTCTGTTGAGGTCCTTTTTTTTTTTTGTTGGCTGCTGCTTTTTCGGGATTTGTTTGAATGCTCTCCTGTTGTACTGTATAGGTATATGGTTGTCTGCGTGTCTATTCACTCCGCATGTCTATCTGTTGAGGACAATTAAATGTGTTTTTTTTTTGTTGCCGAAACTTTGGTGGAGGAATCGAATTCTTGTAATGGGAGCTCTGTTGAGTCAATATGGAGTGGGGGTTGTTTGCGAAGGCTGAATTTGTATTGGATTAGACTTTTTGTTTAGCTATGGTTGGCGGCGAAACATTTTATCGGGCCTATTTTCTTGAAAGGGAACGTCTTGTATTGATTTTTTTATATTTTTTTTTATGTCTGAAGGTACAGACTAAGTATGTATGATGAAAGTACGTTAGAGGGTGACTGTGTGGGTCGTGACCGATTTTGCAAACCACAGTAGGCAAGGTTTTGGGTAACGTCTACCAATGTGAGTGGTAATATTGAAATTATTGATAATTGTCCTTGTGCCGTTTTCTTAAGGTGACCTTCATTGAGGCCAGTTTGTCTGGAGGCTTCTTCTTGTTCGTATATTAAGTTCAAACGAACGATTCGATTTGTCTTGCGAAGAAGCATAACCTTTACAGAGGTCACCAAAGGTGGGTGGGTCAATTGAAGTAAAAGTTGAATTCTATATACATTCTTGATCAAGTCTCATATCAATGCCGGTGCTGGAGAATGCGAATTGACTGCGACTTCAGTTGGTTTTCAGAGCAATGATGTTGTTTTTGGAAGGCTATAACGATACTAATAGAATGCAGAGCAACTTGCCTACGCTCGAACCTAATGGACAAACTTATAGGGCTTGTGCGCGGGAAGCTATTTAAGGAAGCTCATTCTGATAGGTGAGTTGTTTTAAATGATTGATACCTAGGTCCTAGGTACACTACTCTAGGATGAGAATAGTCTCCTCTTTCGGAGGGTGTTGAGTTGATATAACCGACATCAACATTGTAATAGAACGGCGGAGCAAATCTTCGACTCTATTCCAGTATGCCGTGCGTAGCTTGAGCTGTACCTATATCGGTCAAGTTGGGAAGGCGACATCAAGAAAAATTAAGCAAAGTTATAGCTGCGTATACCTATTAATATTTAAATTGCCTTTAACGACTTTCAAAATAAACGTTTTGTCAATTTGGGGTTGAAATTGATACATGAGATGCGTGCGAGAAGTCGTCAAAGCCTAGTGCTTGATGGTGCCATGAAATAAAGTCTTATGTAAAAAGGACAAAAACGTAAAAAAAAAATAAGTAAATAAGACCATTCATTATCAGTGGAAAATATTTTCTGTTCGTTGAAAATATATTCTACTAGCTGAACCCCCGCCGGCTTCGCCAGGCCTTTTTTTGCTTTTTTAAATTTAAATTTTTTTAAAATTTGTATGGCCTATCAATCACCGTAACTACCGACATTAAAAAAAAAATCAACTAAATTGGTTGAAAATTACGTGCGACTGAGGGAAAAATACAGTTTTTTCGACTTTGTTTTATATTATATTTATATAGAGATAGCAGTACCCGTCCGGTTTTTCCCGTTCTTTCGTAAAATGCGAGATATGAGAATAAATCGATTTGCTGCAACTTTCTTTTTGCCTAAACCGAAATACAGCAATACGAACTAAACAAAAAAGACTCATGAAAATCGGCCCAGCGGTTATCGAGATATAACGTCATCGAGTTTCACCTTTCACCTTTGGTTGAAATTTACGGGCTACAGAGGGAAACATACAGTTTTTTCCACTTTGTTTTATATATATAGAGATTCGTCTTTTTCTTTTAAATAGCTGAGTGCAATAATGTCCAAGGACTTCCAAAAATGAAATAAAGTCCAAAATTACGGTTTGCAATTTTTTGCATAAGATTTTATTTCATGGAAACGTGGTTGATGTCTACTTTTGGCAAAAGCGAGACATCCGAAATGAAATAATGTTTCACTTTCATTTTCGTACCCGCAGCATCTGCAGTATCGGTATTAAGGGGAATGTCAAGCTTGGCTGCATGGATGCCTTGCCTACTGTCCAGTGGCTCGTACTCATGGCCGTCAGCTAAGCGACATTTGCGCATGTTCTGGAAATAAGGTTCTTCGTTCGAGCTCTGTTGTAAGACGGCTAAATCAACCTGGTTATGAGTTATGACGCAATTCCTCAACCTAGTTAAAGTGCAAAAATATTTTTATGTTCATCCTAGCGGGGGTCAGACTTCTACAAAAAGAGCGAATTCAAGTCTTAGAAATTCGTCAATTTGGCCGGCAACTTAGACGCGAGTGTGTCGAAAAAGGTAGGAATAGGGTAGACCAAAGATGGTCTGATATAGTAGGTCAGAAAGGGTCTCAAATGCTCTGTGACCTAAGTTAGAACGGGAAAAATCTGTAGAATTATTAAAACTCATCAGATCAAAGTTACGAATAGGGATACTCTCTGGGCAATGCCTTAATAGGAAGTACGCTAAGAGATTAGGTTTAAAAAATACGGACACGTGCAGGAATTGTCAGGACCTATAGCGAGAGTAACAAAGGATATTATACTCATCTTCTCTGTGAGTCTCAAGCTATTGCTCGGAGTAGAAGGAAACCACCTTGGATAGGAAAAGACTTCTTCGAGAATTTGGATGATGCTGACCTCTCAAACTAAACTAAAACCATTTTTAGGTTTCTATAGGGGAATTAAGTGATTACC
Source organism: Cheilosia scutellata (assembly GCA_955612985.1). NCBI lineage: Eukaryota > Metazoa > Arthropoda > Insecta > Diptera > Syrphidae > Cheilosia > Cheilosia scutellata. Next base: position 11,593,736 of record OY015311.1, on the reverse strand, counting down.
TAAACATGAACTCCACGAATGACACCCTAATGGAGATCCGGCGAAAAATTACCCTAGGAAACCGTCGCTACTTCGGTTTGGTCAAACAATTGGGTGCTTTACAAAATCCTTAGCCTGCCAGTTCTGCTTTATGGCGTTGAGAGCTTATACTGGGCTCCTTCGAATGAAAAATACTTCGGCGGATTTTTGGTCCTGTGTGCAACGAGGGCGAATGGAGGAGAAGATACAACCGCGAACTCTATGAGCTGTACCAAGATGTAGATGTATTTCAAAAAGCTCCAGCTAAGAGGATCTTCGAATCCTAGCCCCCAGGTTCGAGAGGACAAGGAAGACCGAACATCCGTTTCAAAGACCAAGCCATCACAGATGCTAGGGCGCTTGGTCTCGACAACTGGGAAGAAGCGTTCCCGGGATCGTAGGATGGAAGACTGCAGTGTCTCAGGCAGAAACTCTTTTTATTTTTGAAATGAGTAAAGGAGACCTTCATCTTCGAAATCGGCAAGTATTATTTTAATACCAACTCTCGGTGTTCAAAAACAGGATTCTTTAGCAGGTATATCACAGCCATAAATGTTACTTGACGACTCACGCACCAAAATGTAATAGATTCCTGTAGATACTACTTGACAGAGATTTATTTTAAGCCCTGCATTACAATTGAAATTGATAGCTTACCCAATGTTTAGCGTAATAGTTTGGTAATTAGTAAGTCATGGTCCAACGGCCTTAAAGAAAGACGGACCCAAGTGGTCTTTTGCGGGTCCTTGAGACGATATTTAAAGACTCCTACACACCAAATTATTTGGACTGTTGAATTAAGATTTTAGAACTCATAACTTACCCCCAACATATCTAAACTGTTTTGGCCCCTTATCCAAAAATTCTTCAATAGCTTAAATTTATATTATGTCCTTAGAGGTGTTGAATTGGCTTCCCCCACGAAAGAAAGTAGATCAGGCCGCGTAATCCTGCTGCTGGTGGCAGTTGTTTCCCCAAATCCACCATCCCTTAAAATGTACTCTTTGACTACATCAGCTATCACCTTCTATTAGACATCATTAAAGCGCAAAAAAATCTGACGACATTGCAACGTAGACCGAGTAATTTATCTCCGTCTACCTTCGAGACACCTTTTAGATATTTCTGCTACTTTACGCGATAACTGCGGAGTGCGGATGACTCACTTACTTATGTCTAGTCTGCATACAAAGAGGATAACCTGTTGAACTCGACACGAGGTTAATTACAGACGAAAAACCAACACCACTCCCTCATTATTAACAAACGAAATCGTGCGGCTTTCACAAGTCTCAAGAATCTTTTCCGCTGAATTAAAATCCACTCTACTCATACAAACAAGAAGCGGTATAGCTGCTGCGATGCGACGCGCCACTCGGATCGGATCCACATTCATCCCGAGAGTCAAAACGTATTTATTTATGCTTATTCAAAGCGACATAATGCCGCGCGGTGCCGATGGACTCGGGCACCACCGACTTCCAATGGTATGTCCAATTTACCATGCTGTACGGGCCATCAGGCGATCGGCGCGGCGGCAGGGCAGCCCCTTTCCATATTGTTACCACCACCGCTCGCAAGCAAAGTGGATTTGAGAATAAAATTCCTGGAATTGCACACACAGCGCTCCCGAGTGGTGGCCAGGCCAGTAAGTAGACTCTATACCTGTATAGACCAAGCGATATGCCTATAGTGTAAGACTGCGAAGTGAACGAGGTGAGAGAAGGTGCGATTGAAGGAATCGTTTGTGGTCGGTCCATTGACGTATGACCGTCCTCGCGGCAGAGATTATTTATCCACGACACAGTGGTTCCCATGATGCTGGCTGGCTCTTCTTCTCCTACTTTGGTATATATAATCCTTGAGAAAGCGTCCCAAGGTCCATGATCTCGGGCTCTTTCTCTGTGTCCTGTGTGTGTGTGTATTGGCTGTTGGGTTTTGCGTTGTCGTTGTCGTCTCTTGTGCACGTTAGTCAATTACAATTGGAATGCAGTCAAGCCACCCCAGGCCCGCCGCACTCTCGCCATTAGGAGAAAGAGAATTGCAGCAAAATGAGGGATTCTCTGGGTTCAGGGAATGGAATGCCGTAGATTCGTCCAACGAACAACGGTGGTGGTAGGCGTTTTGAATGGAATGTTTCAGTTAGGTTAGGTTGATGATGATGCTGCTGCTGCAGCACTGGACCTGGCCCGGAGTGCAATGTTTGGACGATGTGTATATTTTATCTTTCTGGACAATCGGACTGTGAATTGGACATGTCCAATTTTTTCGGTTCGACGAGAGTTCACATACCCCACGGATGTGGTGTGCGGGCCGGGCCTTAAGAAGATCCACCGACCATCGGCTTAACTGCCGGTCGCTCTCCTTTCTTTGGGCGATATGTTAGAGTATTTAATTTTTGTGTGGTCCGGTCCTCCTTTATGGTTTCCGTTCGCGGTTTCATTGAGAGTTTGTTTCGCATTCGATTAGATTAGTTGGGAGGACGTATATGTATTCGGTTTTTTTTTTGCTTCCCCCTTTATCGCGAATTTCTTACGGCCTCGGCGTCGGTCGTCCGTTCTCATCGCCTCGAATTGAGTAACTTTTTCGCGAAGAATGTCCAAAGTCAATGCACTGAATGAAATGATTGGATTCCACGGAACTCTGGGCTGGTTTAAGTGATTGTTGTTGTTGTTATACTGTGTGAGTCAAATTTTGTGAAAGGTATTTTAACCGTCTCTTGGGGGAATTTTAAGGTTCTGAACAAAACCGCGCGATTTCTACCGATTTCGGTAGATGTTCCTTTGTTCGCCAGTGGAATATTTTGAATAAGATGACAGTTATAAGTTATGTAGGTAGATTGGATCAATTAACTTCCGCACAGTTGTTCAGTCGAGTGAATTAAAATGATTGACGGCATCGATTTGTTGTTTTTACGTATATCTGAACATGAATTCTATTGAAAGGATAGATGGGATCGTTATTCGTAAGCTTAAATTCTGCTACAAATAACACTGTCGTTGTTTGTGGGGGGACTTATAATTAGCGTTGCTATATAACTTTCGGTGTTATTGCCTTAAAATGGTTTGGTTTAGGTGTTGTCATGGTCTAAGCTCTAAGGTTTATATATTAGCTACACCAATTCACCTAAAAAGGTTTGACTTTCAGCAGTATTTAAAGTAGGCAACGAGCTTACTATTCGTCGCATATTTTGCTCAATTTTTGGGTAGAGGCTTCTCGAGTCTGGAATAGGTCTATAATTGAATAAGTCGCCTATTTGTCCGTTTATCCTTTAAATGTTTCCAGCATTTTTTTCTGATTTTAATTCTATGGACTTACAAAATCCGCGCCAGTTTCCAATTGTACTAGGGTTGGGTTTTGTTCTACTGTTGTCCCTGAGGAGTGGACTCAAAGACTAGTCGAGCTGCTGCGTTGTAGTTATCAGTGGTTGATACTATCCACACTTCGTTTTGTGCTTGTGGATGGACATTTTGAAGGGATCACAATGCCTCACAGCTGGTTGGTGGCTGTCTCCGCCGTTTAACAGTTTAACGTTTTCCTTCTAAACCCTAGGCACCCATTGTGGCTATATCACGTGTATTCCCATGCTCATCTGTCATCTCTTCAGGCATCTGCTCGGTCCTTGTATCCTTGTACCGAAGATCTCTGATATAGAACTTCTGAACATTATATCTCTCCAATAAAATTCCTCAATACAGATTTAGCCAACAACTTCTTGTGGACTTCTGAACAGTCGATGCTTCCCTTTTCTTCTTTGCTCTTAGCTCACGGGCAACTCTCGGAGCAGCTGTGGTTTTGGTCTGCACCATCGATTGATAGGATACATTCTCATCTCAATGTTTGCCAACCGGCACAACTCATCCAACCAGGGATTTCATTGTGGAAGCTTAGTAAAATCTAACACATCGATGCAGGCACTTCTTATGGCACGTTAACAGTGATGCCACTGATTCTCTGCACTTGGTGCTGGCGATGCGTTTGCTGGGAAATTGAAGGAGACGTCAAATCTCTTAACAGATTCCGTTGGCTGGTGTTGGGCGATAAATACCCGCGTCCGTACTTTGGCTTCTATCAGGTATAGAGGTCCGATGGTATGTTATACGCTCGCGACGACAGGATAACCAAGACAATCTACAGGCATATAGGGCGTAGATATACAAACTTGATCAATTTGTTTGAACCTTGTTTGTTTGTTTGTTTAAGGTGGCTTTCGCCTAGCGAAGCACTTAGTCCGTTAATCGGCCTATTGTGCATACCACTGAAATTAGGGGAATGATTCCCTTACTGGCCACTCACGCAAACCATTTACTGCCGTTTATAAAGCTAAGAATGTTAGCGGCGCTGGTATTACCTAGATCACTGCAGTTATTGAAAATAGTTTCCTTTCTTAAATTGGTTTAGGGCAGGGCAACTGCGAAGAAAGTGAGTGATGGACTCATCATCATCCTCTCCATCTCTGCAGCTTGTTGGTAAAGAAATCCTGGCTAAGGGCTGGTTCACGCGACAGCAGAGTACAAATTTAAAAATCAGAACAAATAATTTCAACTCTAAATTTAACTATAATTCCTGGTCTAAGGCGGAAGCTTCTGCAAAAGTTATTGCAGACCAAGCCGTTTGGGCGAAGATTACGTTAACGACTTTCGAGATGCTACCTCCTTGGGATCTTTTGTATCTAAAGCTGGCCGGGTTATCGGACTTTCCATCTTTATTTTCCTACTGCATCAGCATGAATTATTTGTTTAGCGTATAGGATAGTGGTGCATACACACTGTGCAGACTTAAACCATCAACGCAAGAGAAGTCTAGTCTTTTTAGTTCGTCTGCCGCTCAATTACCTTGAATGTCACAATGACCAGGAACCCAGCAGAGTTGAGATCTCCAAAGCCGTTTCTCCCCGCAACAAAGTCGATTAGTTTGAGTTCGTTGCCGGAGGTGTTGTCGTGCTTACCGAAAGTAGAGCGAAAGATCCATCTTGACATCGTACTTCGGGCACTTATCGTACGTCTTCTTCAGAAGATCATACAAAGCTTATTTGGATACTCTTCTATGAAAGCTGTATACTGTAACTGTATGCAGCAGTCGTCGTGGTAGATCTCACAGTTCTTCACCTTTCGTGGATTTTCCCTTTCCCCTTACTTCCTGGGTGGCTGTAACGCCTGCTTAGTACCTACCTACCATTAACTCGTCTGCACGCAGTCTGTTTAAGGTCCGGACAGATACGAAGCTCGTTATTGCTCTTTTTTTCGTTTGCTACAATCGTCCAAATTTGGATCATACATATCCAAGGATTGTCTTTATGTCGTAACACAAGGGAAAACCAGGTCCTTTTCTGAGACTTTTGGTGCCAGTAACCCACTTCGGGAATATTAGAGCTGTCGTTAACCCATAAATTGTTCATCCGTTCATCTTTGCTTCAGCACCCTGACTAGTCTTGAAAAATCCTCACTGATGAATTCCGAAGTAGCTCAAGTAAGGTATACTCTGCTCAACAAGACCCTTAAAATATTTCTTAAATATCGCATGGTAAGCTATTGACCCCTCAAAACTTTTGTGTTTCTGAAAGAGCGCGAACATTGTCTGAAGGACAAAAATATCAATAAGGATGGTACCAAATGCCACATATTAGGAGAAACCATCGAGGAAGTTTTCGATAACATTAGCTCCAATATTGGACCTGTGGCTAGCCTATAAAATCGAATAATTTGACGCCGCTGTACTATATTTGATCTGTGGTCGTTAGTCTATGCAGATTATTCAGTCATTAGCGTAGCCTTCTAAGACCAACATCAAGGAGACTATTGATGAGATACTATCAAATGTTCCAAAACAGTTTCTGAGAGGCCCCCGCATTCAGTAAAAATGCTGCCATTGCTCGTTTGAAAAATATTTCGCAATTTATGAATTCCTTATTCACTTTTTAAGCCTATAAGTAGTTGCCTATTATCAATTTAAAGCAGTACCACGCCCCTTCTTAAAATATAAAGAAAAACCCATCATCGAGGATTATTTTAACTATTACCAGCATTATTTGAATTAAGGGTCACATCACTATATTCGACTGCAGAATGTCACCATATCATTCCCGAACACGATAAAAATCTAAATCCTTCGGACACATTCAGCCAAGTTCACCCATCATCAGCTTGTTCGCATATGTCGCTGCCACTGTCAGCCTCTGTTGTACAAGGAATTCCTTTTAACAAACAACAAGAACATCAAAAACAAAGATAAGCTTGTCTCGATTAAACATCACTTTGTACATGCGAGTATAGAAATCTTATCACTTTCAGTTGTGAAGACAGGACATATACAAAAGGATATTTATACAAAACTTTAAAGCCAACATAAAAAGAAAATAAAAAAAAACAACAACAAAACGAAAGAAAGAAAAATGAATCAGGTTAAAGCGTCTGTGACAAGTCCTTAGACCCATTCAAGGCGACCCGAACAACCCGAACAAAAAAGGACATCAAAAGCACACTGCTACTACTGCTGCTGCTTTGAAAAGATAATAATCATCGTCACAGACTTCCTGTCTGTGGTTATCTGCCGGCTTCTGATGTGAAAAACAAATAATTCGCCATTGCAGGCAAAGTACACGCAACTACCGCACGCATGATGTGATGATGGCACCGCACCAGGCAAACAATGGCTTTGACTTCTCTCTCTACCCTATTCCCTTGTTGACAATTCCGTGTCTGTGACGCGGCGCTACCACTCTGCTCGACAGGATAAAATACTCGTAACTGCTGGGCGATGATATCGCAGCTGAATTATGACTTCTTTGCGCGTCCCCATAACTCATACATAATGAATCTGATTATTATTATTATGTATATTGGTGCTGGCCATGGAGGGTCGTTGTCCTGTCCTCCAAAGTGGCCGCCGCACCGCACCCGTTCATCTATTTACTTATTATCTGGCGCGAAACAATCGAAAAAATAGCTCTTGAAAAATTCTTCTGCTAGTGGAGCACGCGGTCCTTATTAGGGAAGTTTTCAGACACATTTGTCAATTTTATGAACCTAATTTGGTTGATCTGACAGTGTGCCGGTCTCCTTTCCCCGACCACGATACCATCACCGTCTCCTGCTGCCCTCGTCCTATATGGTCGTATCTGCTACTTGTTTTTTTTTTTCTCTTCTCTTTTTTTTTCTGCAAACTGCAATGCAATTATGAATGATGTCAGTTAATTACAGCGATAATGCGGCGAAAAGTTTTCTTCCTGCCATTATTGGCCAACAGAATCGGTGAGTGGGTGCAGTGCCTCTCACCCCTGGTCGTCGTCGTATTGCTGTGCATGTTGTGTCTGATTTTATTAGAAAAGTTTTTTGCGCAAAAAAAAGGAGAACAGAAAAAGAAAAGTTTTAAAGAAACTGATTCCTTTTTAGACGTCCAAGAGTTATGAGAACAAATTGGTGGGCGAGGGGAGGTATTTCGTACACACGCTTGTTATCTGAGAGCTTACACAAGGACGACCGAGTAAGAGGGACGACTTATTAATAGTTTTGGCTACAATTTGTTTGGTTGATTTATTCGAGACGCAAAGAGGTTTGGCATCGCATAGATAATAACTCTCCGAGTTTGGCTATAAGTTTCAAGATTTATTGACAAATGGGGTGGGGGGGAGATATTTTTATTAATGGCAATTGATGATGGTGACATTCTGCGACGGAATGCTGTTAGGAATACCGTTTATTAGATACTAATACAGGGATTGGGGGAGAAGTTTCCGGAACATCTGGCACAAAAAAAAAGCAAATTACAAGCCTTGGCAACATAAGCTACGTAGCGAACGCAATTTGCACCATCGAGTTTGGTATAAAATTGTTTGCAGAAGAAGGAGAGAATCTTGTCAATAGGTTTGCTAATAAGGGATGTATCCTTGCGTCTTCAAATCTTGTTTGATTATTTTTTGTTTAACGAATTCCTATCACAACGAGAATATGATACATTTTCTACGGGGCACATTTAAGTCATTTGCCTTTTATAATTTTTTGTTTAAATATTGGATGCCCCAATCAAGGGGCATAATCTATTAATATACGCCTCTCCAGTTAGCGCGGTTAGCTTCGGCTAACACCTTCAAGTTGGTTGCAAATCGAGCCATTTAATGCGAGCTCTTCCCTTACCGTGATGTCCCTCTGGGATCTGCTTTATTATCGAAGACTCTTCAGGCCGGAGCTTTAGTATCCATTCGCTCTGCTCCTAGCTAATTTTAACGACCGCTTCGCACTTTTTTAACTAAGTACGCCAAATAACCTTTTTTTAAATCCAACTATGAAAATGGAACCGAAATCATTCGAATGTCTTTATTCGCCCTCGATACCGTCCATGCTTCTAATTAATAGACCAGGAAAGCTTTGCTTTGTTGCCTTTTTATATCAAAGAAACAGCATAGAAACAAAGAAGTCTGGAAGGATTAAATGAGATTTTACCGGTCAGCGACCCGAAAATACCGCCCTCAGAATTTCGGTTGTGGCTCCTACAGTATGTGCCGTTGCTTCTTCCTGTTGGAGCCGCATGTTCAACAGTCCCAATTCATCCATTTGAGGAATGAGAAAGTCGATGAGCATGACTCTGTATTGCTCAGCGTCCATAGACGTTTGGCCCGCGGCCATTTTGAAAAAAGAAGTCCCGATGATGCCTCCAGCGTAAACATCACATACCGTGAATTATACGCGGATTTTCGATGAAAAGTTGTCTCCTTCGTGGTCGAGATTGAGGATAGCTTGAGCGTAGATTACACAGGCTTGGCGGTAAACAGCTAACAGGTGATGCACTGACTACACTTTAGGGAACATCCCATACAATCTTTTACCAAAATTCTATGTAGAGACCGCTATATTGATGCCCAATTGCGTGGCACGTCGTCAGATCGATACTCCGCTCGATACTGCCATATTCTGTCAGACCAGGCAGCATCTCGTGTTGTCCCTTACTCCTCTAGGCGAACGGCTTATTTGCTAATGTTTGTCCAGTTATTGTTGGAATGTCGGACGACCGGTAAATCTGCGACGAATTATTCCGCCAAAAAAAAATCAAAACAATTATTCCGCGTTTTTTAGGAGTATAGTGATTCGTGCCTTGTTTACTTCACAAATGTCAAAGTAGAATTGACATTTGCCGCCATTTATAAAAGTTATAGCATATTCCGATGGGCCACCTTGCGTATATGCCGCACAACTGGAGGCGGTTAGCCAAAGATCGTGCTAACTAGAGAGGTGTGTTGGTTGAGGCCCAGGTCCACCCCAGACTGTAGCGCCACCTAAGTAAGTAAGTTGTATCTTTTATATGCCGCCTTAAAATTGATAAACAGATGCGGTGAACATCGATCTGGACTTCTCTTCCTTCTTCTCCAGTATTGACCTGAGTGTGAATATTTGATCGATTGTGGCTTAAAACAACCGCAATGAAAGAGGCCCATCCATTTCTTCACAAATTGAGACGTTCAATCAGTATGGCCTACGGTGGACACAACCTTATATGCTATACATTTTAAGAAGACTGTGGTGATGACCCTAGAAGCTCTTCTTTTGTTGTTGATTGGGCAACAAATTTTTAATTTGCGTTCATATTTTCTTTCGACCAAATCTTGGAAATGTATAGATATTTGAAGAAAGGCCCAATTTGGAAGAAGGTTCTATACCTATACCCTTTTGCAGAGGCACTGGGATATAAATGTAAATATTCGGCATTACCAATTTCCAAATTTTTCTATTTGGATAACGTTGAGTCTTTCTTTTCTTCTTCAGTTTGGCTGTTGGCCACCCCAGCCAAAGAAAAAAATTCAGAAAATAGGTCAGTACGAGTTGCATGGTCCCATTTCAGACCATCCAAAAAGCGAGTCACAAAGTAGACATAGGAACAGAAGAAAGCTTTTCTGCGAACGATTTGTTATTGATTTTGTTTTTTTTTCTCTCTGTACCAGATGAGACAATACAAATTTCGCAAAAATTATTATTTGTATATTTGGTTTGTTGTTTTATCTCTTCTGCGAACTGCGAGGCAATGGATAATTTTTTTATGGAATAAGTCCGAAGCAGTAGATGTAGACAATGTTTGCGGTATGTGCAATTTATGTGAATTTTCGGTAGAAAAATAACAAAGAAAGTCTGTGTGCATTGGGCCATGAATCGACTGGCTCAACAATAAAGAATTGACAAAAGTGCGGGGAAAGAAAACTTGGCTGTATTTAAGGTACAGAAGAGAAGACACTGCTTACCACTTTTATAGAGTAAAATTCGTCGATTCAAATGGACGACTAACTAATTCATCCCAAGAAATCAATGAATCAATGGATTCACTGTGAATTTACGAATAAAATTGCAACCACTTATCCAATATCGGAAGTTCAGGGTCCTTAATGCTAAGTTACTTACATTTTGAGCAGAGAAGTACTTTAGCCAGGTACAAGGTACAACTCGTTCTTTCTCTATAAAGCACAAGATAGAGTGCTAGAGCAAGACTTGAATATTGTTTCCAAATATATGAAGATCGGCCCCAAAATATTCACTTATGCTTGACATCATATACAGAGATGAGCATAGTTTGACTAGTTGAAGACCCAACGTTGTCATCAAATCTGCAGCCGATTGCCACAAATTTCTAATGTGTGTGTATCTGTATATAGGTACTACATAGTAGTGGTAGGTGTCCAGACGAACTTCGACATACTCGTATGAGCGCACTACAAGACAGACGACCAATGCACAAAATAAGTAAACTTTGGAACTTACCTTCTTGAGGACATATTTCCAGAGGACTACAATTCACAACAATTTAATTGCAGAAATAGTACCCATTCGCCTTTCCCGCAAAAAAAGTATTTAAAAAAAAAAAAACTTAAAAAAGTTTTGTTATATGCTCTTCAGAGAGCCGTTCGAAAGACTGATTCGGCTGCTTTTCTGGGCTCGAGTTTATGTATAGGTATATTCTCTCAGTGCTGCCAGCGTTTCGCTATAAGAGTTCCTGCGCCAATGCCAAAAAAAAAAAATCTTCTTTTCCCTAGCCTGGTTCAAAAAAATATTCCAGATTTTCCCACACATATTTTACAAACGAAGAACAGAAAATTAACGAAAAACAAAATCTCAATAACTACAAGGAAAAATCTACGGGAAAAACTCGATGCCATTCAAGATTTCGCCAATCACATCCAAATAATTAGCATCAAAGGCCCTTAGCTCGCCAATTATTAATTCCAAATCAGTGCCTATTGTACTGTTTCAACATAATTCAAAGTCTTATAGCCTCAGGAACAAAACCAAATTTATGGTGTCTTCCGAAAAAGCCGAAAAATTGGCCAAATTAGGCCCAGAGATCCCTTTCACGGGACTGGAACCTTTCTGCTATAGTACCTCCAAATTGGCCATAAAAACTTAGCCATAAAAAGTTGGAAATACACAAAATGTATTTCATTTTGGGAGAATATCCCATAGGTTTAAGATAGCCAGTGGAATTAGAAAGAAGATTTCTCCAGGGACCAACTGGACCCCGAAGAGGTGAAACAATCCTCTGTAGCAGTATCATAAACTTTACAAAAAAAGGATGAGCATCTCCAATCCTAAGCCCTCTTTCTATGGTACAACAGATCTTAATCAGATCGACGTGCCTCTTTTATCGCTTCGGCCAGTCAGTCTTCATTAGTTATAAATGGACTCGTTTAATAAATGTATAGCATAGCTAAAAAAAATTGTTTTTCTGAAGTTGAACAAGAAAATTGAAGTAAAGTTTCAAAGAACCAAAATTCCATCCTTTTTCTGGAAAACAGAAAGTACCCTTTTTCCCTTTAGCTCATTTCGTGTACAAAAATATTCCCTCAAAAAGGGAAATTTCCCACAATCTGGGAGAATTTAACTTCACTTCATTTTGGTCCGGTACCAGTGCACGGAAGTCTTGCCTTTCATCGCTCAGATTGAATGGTTCGTTCTTCATGACAGAAGCGTTTTTTTTTTTTTTATCCTCAGCTCCGACTGTGACTCTACTAGAGCTTCCTTGCCTATTTCTACAAATCTCTGTATCTCTGATCTTCTTACAATTGTCTTGTTCCTTTTACCTTTTAGCCACCTTCTATTCTAACGCTTCTCGTGCTCGAATTTTTTTTTTCCTCTGGAGGAGAAGCCTTTTCTTTTCCTCAAGAGCCGCTCTCGCTTTTCTCTAGGTATACCACAGCGCCCCTTTATAGACGAGTTGTTCTGATTCATGTGCATGGCACCAGTCGCCACTCTTTATCGAACCAAGGATAGTTTTGTGGGGGTTGTCGGGTTTCTGATGACAAAGTTACCAGCAGTCTTCGGCTCTTGATGATGACTGCATAGGTTGTCTTGATAGTTTGAGAGATACGAGATCGGCAAAGGTTCTGGCCAATTGTTGTGATTGCAGTCATTCAGCGCTAGATCTCCTCACAATACTCGACGTCCGACTAAGTATATGTTGGAAGCTCGGAACGTTCGAACATTTTGAATACTGGAAAAGTGTCTTACATCCATCGTAAAATTATCAATTTGGTTGTCTGTGTGATAATCTGCATAGCCAGCTATGTTCCTTTACTAATACTGAAGTTGAGGAAACCATATCCTGACTACAGTAACTTTAGGTTCCGCAGCAAAGTCTATTAGCTTTAATTCCTTTCCACGATATCGTATTTAACATTTTTTTTTTTTCATTGGTAAAGATGTTCTTCTGATGCCTTAAGGTAGCAAGCCACATATCGCACCTTTAGGTAACATTAGGGAGGACGATTTTATTGTCATACTTAGGACAGAATGAACCGGCCAAACAATGCCTCCAACTTTTTTCCAAGCTTCAGGGTCTGATTTGTACATCTCTTTTAGAGTCAAAGCTTCGAATCACTTTTTCTTCTTTTCACTGGGTTGTAGGCTTTATCAAACTCCGCCGAATATTTGGTGCAATTTTTAACCAAAAATATTGTACCAACCAGCGGCTTATTATTTAAGGGCACTCTGACAAACCACCAAACCCACGTGCATACATAAACATAACCTATAAGGAAAATATCAAAGGACACGGTAGTGCCCCAGCCTAGTTCTCTAGTAAAGGCACTTACCCTTTTTACAGGAACAAACTCAGGCTGTTTTCGACCCCCCTCTAACTTCGGAACCAATTGAGCCAGAAACTTCAAACTTAAAACATTTACCTCACTAAATTTCATCTCAATAGCATTAGTGGTTCTCAACATACAGGACTTCAAAAATCGCAAAAACCGTAACTGACTCACTCACTCACTCACTCACTTAGATGATGATCATCAAAATTATGAAGCACTTCCGCCCATCCTAGAGTCGTGAAATTTGGCAGAATGCTAGATCCTGTGGTGCATATACTGGGAAAAGTCCAAAACTCGAGATTTTCTATTCAAGAGGCGTGGTATCCGCCCACTTTTGAAAATCGGTAGTTATTTATTTGGGCCACTTCCAGTAGCCGTAGAATGTTGAAATTCAGTTCGCGCGGTAGAACTTGCAGTGTACAAAAAGAAAACAATTAAACATTTTATATTCTCCCTTCAGGAGGCGTGGTATCCGCCCACTTTTGAAAATCGATAGTTATTTATTTGGGCCACTACCGACTGCCGTAGAATGTTGAAAGTTGGTATAGCGGTAGGAGCTGCATTGTACAACAGGAGAAATATCAAAAAATTAAAATTGTCCATTTAAGGGGCGTGGAATCTGCCCACTTAAAATATGAATAGAAGCTAATCTACCTGCTGAATATAATTTGAATGAATAGTTTATAACAAAGAAAGCCAAAGTGATGGTAGTCAGTATCAATTGACATATTAAAAAGAGAAGACGTTTCAACGTTTGTGAAATCTGATAAAAAAAAGGTACGCCAAGTTCTTTCCTTAAAAAGGTTAAATGTTTAAAAAAAATTGGTAGGTTTACTTGGCAAGTTTTTCGTTTATAACTTCATTTTATTATACAATAGATATATTAGAATTTGAAAACTTGACAAGTGAACCTTGCGTGACTGTCTAGTTACGCACCTAATTTTTGTTGTTCTATAATATAAGAGAACTTGGCTCTTTTTTTACATTTATGTTTTTGGTGTGATAAATATTACTCAGTTCTAATAGCCATTAAGGAAACATTACCACCTCTTCGTTCGACTGTGCGATCACTTACGCCAACGACCACATGATTTACAAGGATTTCCTCCTCAGCAACAATTTCGTACCACTTTCAGTTACATTCTTTTTATTTTGAATCAAAATCCAGCGGAAATAGTGAAAAAAAAAAAAGATCTGAAAAAGACTAACGATCCGCCACACACCGAAACGACATCAGAAATCAAAATAAAAACCAATAAAACGCGCAGACTCATTAGGACTTGTGGCCAAGCAAATTATGGTGTCGGGCACGCCGCCGCCGCGCCAGGAGAAGAGTCAGCCAAGTGAAATCACAAAATCGCCGCCTCGCTGTGTCCCATAAATTTTCGGCCTCCGCGAAAAACAAGTAAACATTGGAAACACGATAATCGCACCAAATAAATACAGAGAAAGATCTACAAACGAAGAGGAATGTCTTTAGATCGGGGGTGCGGGTTTGGGTTTGGGTTTGGGTATGGGTTCGGGCGCAAGCGCAAGTGTGTATCTCCCGATCCTCCATTATAGTGAACGCGTTCTTCACCACATACATCCTCCACCTTGTCTGCCGGTGACGCCGCATACCGTGAGTGGAGATGTTTTGATGCGATAAAAGGCTCGCACATAAAGCAACAACCAAAGCAAGCCACTCCAGCTTGATGCGGTGGAGTTCAATGAATTCTCCTCAGACGATGGCAATGGCTGCAAACCACAAACAACAACAACAGCAACAACAATAATAAAAGCAGCAACCCAGACAAAGGCCAAAACAAAACAATACAACGACGTAGACGGACATCGTACCCTTGCATAGAATGGGAGCAACGTAATGAACTGTGCGCCGCGCACACCGCATTTGAGTGCGCTAGCGCCATACCCCGGTCCACTGGTTCTGATGGAGCTCAGTGCTCCTATAGTCTTAGAGGGTGGATAGGGGAGCAACGGTCTTAATCGGAAGGCGATGTGAGACATCTGATGAAACGATCAGCAGAGGGCCAGGGCCCTCTCGAGGAGCTCCATTCGGAGCAGCAGCAATTGGAATTACATGCAGGGGTGCGCGCATGAATTCAGCATGAGATTGAGGCTGGTCGGCTGACTAGATGTTGGGAACTCATAGGTTATAGCAAAGGTGGCTTCGCTAGCTGCTGGTCGGTCGGTTGTTGGCTTGGTCGATGTTTATGTTTTCGCTTCTTCATCGTCGTTGTCGTTGTCTTCTTCTTTTCATTGGGGGTTCTTGCTCCCTTTGTCCATTGTAGAGAGGAATTTTATGCTTTTGATTTGTGTTGTTGGCCTTGAACGCTTAGATGGGAAGCCATAAGTTTCGTTTACCTCTGATTTTTATTACGATCTGAGCTGGCTCGGGTTGTTGTTTTTTTTTTTTTTTTTTTTTTTTTGCGATCCATGTAGACGAAAGGTTAATTATGTGAGAACGTATTGCGAGAGATGGAAGAGCGTAGTATAGCGTGAGGACAGTCGCGTATGTTTGATTCTTGTTTATGTTTTGTTTCTTGTTTTTTTTTTTATCTCGTTGCTGTTATTTATTTGTTTTGGAAATGTGTACGTGCCGCGTACGTTGCTGTATTGTGCCCTTTTATGCATCTGTATGTGAATGAATTTTTTGAAATGTTTTTTAGTCGTTTATCAGAGAGACGCGTTGCCGAGATTATTAATAAACATAACAGCGTTGGCGATCACTACCCGAACACGAACTGTTAGGGCTTTCAATGGCAATAGATAGAGAAGACGCTTGTAAAACTCGGAAGGTTTGAAAGCATTTTAAATCAAAAATATCTCAACTCTATTGTGCCTACAACCAAAATTGATCTACCTTACAACATTTTTGAAAATTGCTAAGCTAAATATTGTCCAAAATATCTAAGGACGTGTAGATAAACTGATATATTCTTAAATACCACAACTGACAGATTTCTTGACAACGTTAGCAAAAGATGACAACGGTTTTTTGTGAAAAACTGATCGCATAATGTTTTAAGGAAATATGTAAATAAAACTATGATTTTTTTACAAAAATAAATTAAAATAAAATTCACTTTTATTATTTCACTGAATGAAATCGATTTCAATGAACTGCTTTATTTATTTATTTTTTTTTATTTAATTATTTATTTATTTATTTGTTAATTTATAAACATATTTGTTAATATAGTTCTCATTTAAATACCTATTTGTTCATTAATTTATTTGTTTATTTATATACATATATATTTGTTAAATTTTTGTTAATTTATTTATTTATTTGTTCATTTACTTAAATGTTAATTTATTTACTTACTTTCTAGTATTTGATATTAAATCATCAAATTATTATTATTATTTATTTATATATTTACTTATAATTACAATTTTTTTTTTTTATGGGTCCCAATTTTGCACCACTTGAATAGAAAACTTAAACGAAAAATTGATTCCATTTCTTAGAATAATTCTACTCCTTTTTAAAACAAAGATTAAAAATTTAAAGAATTTAAAGATTACTTAAATTTAAGGTAATTGGAGTATTTAAGATTTAAAAATATTTGTTCAATTGTGTTTTGAGCCACCCTCTGCACCGAAATTCACACATCCGGCTTGGAAGGGATGCATATATGTACAAACAAATTGGCCAGATAATTTAGCGATATCGAGCTCCAAGCTTCCATTGCTAGGGTTACTTTAGATATAGTCGAATATTGTTGACCCGAAACATAAACTTCACGTGTCAACCATCGCCAAACTTTTTCGATGATATTTAAATCCAGTGAATAGCTTAATAGCCCCACATTTTGGTTCTATAAATGCGTTTTAACAACCGGGGCTGTATGTATTGGCGCATTATCATGTTGTTAGATCCACGGCTGAGGTCCAAAAAGGTTATGAAAGTATGGAAAGGCCTCTTTTAATATACTATTGTAAGACAACACATTCATTGTGGTTGACAAGAATTGTAATTTGCATCAGGCGCCATAATACGAAACTCTGCTATGCAGCCGGTCCAAATGATTAGTTTATTTGCGGAGGTTATGGAAATAGTAGCTATGGCCATCCAGGGCTTACAAATTAAATTATTTTCGTCTGAGAAGACCTCACAAATGCTTCTACTAAGTCCAGGTCACATGGGCGCGACAAAAAAGGAGGCGTTGCGCTTTTCGAACCGGGTGGGGTGGGGTGACCTCTTTTTGATTTTTAGTCTTTTTATATGCTTCGCATTTGAAATAATACGATGCAGTTGTGAGACTTGCTTAGATACCAATTTCCTGATTTCTGTAAAATCAGACGTAGTCAGTGTAAAAGAGTCAAGAATTTGACGAATTTGACGAATTTGACGCTTTTTTTTTTATAAGTAGCCTTTCGTGTTTTTATTCATAGTTAGGCTCATTACTTAAATATATGGATATAACGTGTCGGCTCCTCTAGATTTTCTTAGCTATTTTGGCTAATTTGGTGTTCCATTCAAGTGGTGAGGAGTGTATAAGTATAATTGGCCCTGGCCCATAAAAACTATAGTAAGTTTCTCAATGGAGGGGTAAAATGTGTCTTGTTTTTGATCTCTCTCGAAGCCGGTCTCTTTTATGAAGACATACATAGCAGAGCCCAGCCGGCGAAAAACAAACGAAAAAAGGAAGAACCCCAACCCGAAAAGGATTATTCAAAGGAGGATCTCTGCTACTCTCTGTAGAAGACAATATTCGCATTGCTGGTGGAGATTACCGAGATAGCTATTTCGCGCTGCGGGTCTAGTCTCTAGCAAAGTGAATAGCAAGACATGTCTTAGTGCAAGTGATAGCCATGGTAATTGTAGGTCCTCCGCATTGTCGGTGGAGTTGGCTGCAACCTACGCCTTCAAGAGATGATGGAAATAATTTGCAAAGAACGAGGGGGGCTAACTCTTCGATATTGTTATTACTGCATCGATAATGGCCTTGGGATTGTTCACGCTGGTGCTGAAAGGTATTGGTCAGGAACGCGTATGCCGTTCGAAGAGTCCATTACGAAAAGATTTCGGACGGATCAAGTGCTGGTGACTTGGAGAACTGACTAGGTTTTCAGGTTTTCAAGTTTAAAGTTTGAATTAAGTAAAAATAAAGCCCTAGAGACAACGCGCTAAAGGTATTTGAAATAGACGTGATAATCCGAAGTTTCTTTTCTAGGCAAAGTTCTGCTTATCGCCCACAATATGGACGGTCCAGGTCCACCAACTCTTTCAATAAATAAAACCAATTTTTTTAGGGGAGTTATAAAACTGAACTCAAAACGTACTTCAACGGTAATCACAATTAGAATAACCGACATTGTTGTACTGGCTAAAAACTTTAATCGACAATAGCGTGGTTAACGATCCAACCATACGGCAGTATTCTAGAATCTTCTCTGTCCTCTGGAACTCTTCGTGGCGTGTCAAGCAATTTTTGAATTTGTCATTCTGCAAAGCCACAATCTGTAAAGGATTGTTATAATTCATAAACGTATCTTCAGTAATCTTCTGCTCCGCTCGTATTGCATCCACCAAGTAAGCGCATATTTGCCTTATTTCTTCCAAAGAGTTCAAGTCCACTAAAACCTAAAGTTCTAGAAAATATACCTACAGTACCGACAATCCATTTTAGGTATTGCAAAACTCTAATGAATTCAGGGCAAATGATTTGGTTAGTGCATTAACCGACCGACGCCGCGCCGACGCAACGATTGCAAAATAATTTGGTGCATTCTGTCCCAGTAATAGGATTACGTTACGGGTTACGCCCACTGATTTCTACGTCAGGGCGAACTGAAATGTCAAATGTCAAATGACACAAATGTTGCCAGAAATAGACGTCAACTTCAGTAGTAAGTCGAGAAATTCTTGTCTTGATTCGTCTTTGTTTTGGAAATGCGGACATAGACGTCAACTGAGAAAACTGTTGACGTAACCAGATTTGAGAGCTGTCAGACTTACTAAACTAGATTCTTGAATGCGGCCACTGAGCCTGAATCGAACGAAATCGATTTAAATCAATCGTGACATCAAAAAAAGAAAATTAACGAGTGACGTTTATGGCGCTAAAAAGCTCAGAGAATGGATTCCGCCATTTTATTTAGAGCTCTCATTATTTGAAAATTATCCGCCTATGTCTATAAATAAAATATATAAATTTGTATACCGTAGAGGGGTATTGTGTTTTCTTTTCTAATTTAGTAAAACAAAGCCAAAACTGCTGAATAGTCTACCATATTTTTTTTTTTTAAATGGTAGTCACAAAATTTATTTTATGAACTTCCTATCTATAGGCTTTCTCCACCGAGGATGGTTACGTCTCATCCTTGCTCTAAGTGAATTAGCTTTCTTTACGAATGATAGCGTCATAAAAATGTTATGAAACGGGAGAAGGAAGGCTATAAACGGTATGGATCAGGGATACGTTCAGGCAGCATGTCGTCCATCCATCAGAACTGTTTTATGAAAATGTTACTCGCGTAAAGTGTAACACAACAAAATGTTAGTATTTTGTTTTTATTTTATTAGAAAACATAAAACGATTTATTGAACTATATATAGGCTGCGTGTCAAAACGGTTCGTCAAAAGGGGCGTATATGCACGTGAATTTGTTTTACACGAAAACTCAGACAACCAGGAAAAGGGTTCGAAATTATTCATGGAAATACATTCAGTGCGGGTATGGTGCTTAAAGGTTTTTAATTAAAAGTTATTTAAGGATAGTTATTTGAAAATATCCAGTATTTTATGGGAAAATGCATGAGGCTTATATATTTTGGGATTTATTGAAGTCAATTATTTGAAACGGAGGCTACGGGGATTTGGTTTATGAGAAAATGTACGAGTATATGCGTAAATTAGTTACAAAGGTATTCGAAATCTGTCGTATAGGTAAGGGTCATACGGTTCATGGTGAATCGTAAATGAGAAAGGTTAATGAGTTATGTGGGAGCACTTGAATAATGTATGAATAAACGGGTTAAAGGTACGCTTTAGTTAAAAATATCGGCCGGAGATATTATTTGAAAAGTCACAAATATGCATCGCATTGGTATAGTGAAGGTCAACCTTAGATGGAGAAGGCTGATGAACTTTGTCATACTTAGTATGGCAAGGAAAGGAATAGCAACCACCTTTTAAACAAAGTCGGAGAGTGGATCACTTCCAGAAAAAGGGACTGTTGAGATAGTTATTTCCACAGATTGACCCATTATGGATGGCGGAGCGTGGGAACTGAAACTAGGACTTCATGTAAGCGGGGGCGAACAAAATAGGGGTCAACTGTGTTCTGGGGTCCAGAACTATTTTCCTCAATTATGGTAGAGAAATGGTGGAACACCAGTCGACGAATGGATCACGAACATCTGAGATGGCAATAGAGCTCAACAGGTCCGTATAGGTACCCTAGGCCTATAGCTCCTCATAACCATTCGTTTTTGTGGCGAATGAAAGGGACCTACAATTTTATGCTGAACGACTGAATTGAAGAGCTTTTCCATGCCATTTATACTCTCGGATGTTTGTCAGAGTTCGCGGGAAGTGGCGCAGTGGGATAAAACCTTAAGATGTAATTTGTGATTTTCCGGGGATCGAACCTGAAACCCCTCGCACAGTGACGCACTCTAACCACTGCGCTACTGCGCCCACTGTTCGCCACTATATAGCTAGAAAAAGACAGCTGGCTCTATGAACACTCTTTCCAAAACCATTGAGGAAGTCTCGAAAAATAGTAGATATTAAAAAGAACTAATAAAATAAAAAATAAAAAAATAAATAGGCGGCGCAACAGGCGGTAGACACCCAAGGCCTAGCTTCTCGCAAGTATTCGTTTTGTGTGAGTTTCTATTTTTGGAACGAATGGAAGGGACCTACAATTTTATGCCGAGTCCGAACGGCTGAATTGAGAAGCTTTTTCAGAACAGTCATACTCTCGGATGTTTGTCAGACGTTCGCGAGAGGTGGCGCAGTACAAAAAACCTTAAGATGTAATTTGTGTTTTTCCGGGGATCGAACTTGGGATCCCTCGCACAGTAATCCAGCACACTAACCACTGCGCTACTGCGCCTACGAAAAAGAACTAATAGCCTTCTTTATTTCAACAGGTTGGATCTAAACTCTCCTATCAAACTTCGACAAGCATCACATTCTAGTTATTTCGAAGCAACTTTTAGATCTCTTTAAATGTGAAATTAAATATGAAATTGAAACAAAAAATTAGTGTAATAAGTGCCTTGTGATAATTTTATAAGCAAGGCGTTGATAGGCTGCATGGAAAGAGTTTGGTCATAAATGTTGGAGAAATAAATATTAGAGATGCAAGGCCATGGCACTTGCGGGACTGCTTTTTGTACTGCAAAATCTTTCTTTTTTTCATCTTTTAAAATTAAAGTACATACATATGATGAAACGTAAAGGACATCTTACATTTGTAATACACAAAGGTTAGATTAGGGGCCTGTACCACAAAACTACAAGTATTGTACAACAGGCGAATTTTAACAATTAACAATAGTTTTCTGGTACAAAACCAGTTTTTTATTGTTAAAATTCGCCTGTTGTACAATACTTGTAGTTTTGTGGTACAGGCCCTAGGTTGTGAGTTAATCACAAAAGACTAGCCACAATCATATAGCGGGCCCAATGCCATCCCAAGGGAACCTTAATAGTCAGAACCTACAAAATTCGTTCCCTACAGAACTTAAACTTGGTCTCAATTGGATGTGAGAAACCAACCTCTTCTAAATTGTCGAGGAAGTACGTACGTTTCGAAGGCTCCGTGAATAGTGTGCGAGGGTCCCAGGTTCGATCCCCGGAAAAACCAAAATACATCTTAATGAGTTTCATTATACATACAGTGAGCGTCAAAAGTGAGTGAACACTAATCATGGTTTTCGTTTGTTTTTGAAGTTTGGAAACTATTTTTTTAAAATACCTACATATAAAGTATTTTATCCTGTCAAAATGAGATACGTTTTGTTGTTGTTGTTTCGTCATCAAATTTTTAACAGATTGCAGGTTTTTAAGAACTTTTTCAAGACCCGAAAGAAAATCTAAAAGAATCGATGTCGAAGACTTAAGGGAAGATGTGGAAAGTATTCAGCAGTGGGCACTAAATTACAATGTGTCAATAGGGGAATTAATAACGTTTGCTGCTAAACGGCTAAAAATGTGGGCTTTGCTTTTAATGAAAATCTGACTAAGAGCGATCATGTAGCAATTACATACTAACTTGATGTTAGCAGAAAATCGGTATCATCCTCTTTCTAAACAGTTAAATTCTAACTATAATTTTATTAAAACTTTCACAAATCAAAAAATTAATTATATAGTATTTCTGTAAAACTAAAAATAAATTAAGAGCTGGTGCAATAAGTCCCTATAGAACCCAAGGCATAGCTTAAGCATAGCTTTCGTATGTGTAAGTTTTTGTTTTTGGGGCGAATGGAAATGGGTTGCTTTGAAACTCGATTTCACGCATGCCATACTCACAGGCTACAAGAAACCGAGGTAAGAAATTTACAGTCTGTAATCTGTATACCGGACAGGAAAGACTGGCTCTACCCGAGTATCTTCACAGATGGCTCAAAGACTGAGAATGGAACGGGAGGAGGAGTCTTCTCAAAAGAATTAAACATCAGTCATTCATAACGACTGGCAAATCAGTGCAGCTTTTTCCATGCAGCGATCTACGCGGTTAAGAAAGCAGCTCAAACTGTCTTAGAGAGGGAAGTATACCAGCAATGGAAATTACCTTCTGCGATGGACAGCCAAGCAGCATACTTAAATCGATTAACTCCTCTCGGCATTGAGAGCATTTAACCATCACACAGTAATGCTGGGTTCCTATGGACATGTTGGTGTAGAAGGGAACGAGTCAGCAGTTAAATATTGGCCAGATGCGGCTCTGAAATGGACGTACTATTAGCTGACAGATAATTACAACCAGTTAAGGGCTTTATTGACAATGTCACATTAAACTTGGCTAAAGAACGATGGAACAACAATCCAAAAGTTTAAGAAGGGAAAATGTAATCCACAATTTATATTGAAACTTGATTGTGGGCCTGATTAAAAAAAAAATGTTAATGAAATAATTTGTTACAAGTTCGATTTTAGCGGTCATTACTGTTTAAATGATTTTGCGACTTCTCTCTCTCTCTCTCTGTCACAAAAAAAACTAAAGAAAATTCCTCAAACACACCAGAAACACCAACTTTTTCCCACAGAATTTTTCCCAATTTAATTTTCTCCCAAATGGATGGACATGGACAGGGACACTCTAAAGGACATTCCAAGCCACGGTAATATAATCCTAAGTACTTTTCTACGAATTCATGACATCCTGAGGCGTTTGCGTGGTATTTTCCATTTGCAAAAAAAAAAAAACACTACCTTGCTTACCCAGTCAATCCCACACACAAACACACATTCACTTGGGCTGCAATATCCAGAGTCCATATAATAAAAATAAATAAACATCCTTCCTGGAAAATTATCGGTATTTGTTCAAAGGCTCCTCCGCACACAAAAGTTAAGAGCGCGCAGATCTGTTGAATCTACAGCTAGGAAATGTGGGACTCTTTATCATTTCGGTTGTGTGTCGGGACGAACACCAGGAATTATTCATTTTTATCTGTTTGTGTGTCTTCCCAAGGGAGATACATGTACCTACGTTAAGCAGGACGGGTCTTTCTCAATTGAGTGTTAATCTGTCTGGCCTGGTTTAGTGTGTGTTCACAATGTTGTCCTTTCAATGGGATTTATTATACTTTTTTTTCTTAAAGATCTTGTCCATTAAATTCATCAATGGGATTGGCCATAGGATTTCGTTTGAATGGCTTGAGTGGTTTGTTTAGTTTTTTTTTCGGTATTGCCTGAATATGGTGGCTCGCCGTAGGCCGCATCCTGAGTACACACAACGCGCAGTCTAGAGCAGTAAGGACGCACACAGTGCTATAGTGTTATGGTTCTCGTTCTTGCAGTATATGTGGGAATATTTTCATGGTGATTCCCGGAATTTGTTGCGGCAATGAATGATTTGTTTGTGTTCTTATTTTCATCCTAAATTGTGAGAGACAAAATATTAGTAAAATCTTTGATTTCAGTATTTTTCTTTTCTCTTGTAGATAAGATTAATTTGGCTTGATTTCGGATAGTGTTGTCAGAAGGCCAGGAATGTGTGACTTTATTTTAGTGTTTCCGTCGATCATTGGGAAATTGCTGCTTTAAAATATGTATCCTTCGGCTTTTTATATTGATTTTATGATTGTAATGTTACTGCAAGATGTTAATGTAGGTACCTAATGGCAGGTAGAATGAAAAAACTGCAGGCGTTCTTTTTTGTGTTGGTGTCGGTATTCGGTAAATGGCTAGGTCAACATTAATGGCATCGAACAATACTAAATTAAACTAAAAAACATTCAAATTGCTTTAGGAATTTAGGTATTGAAATTTTAAATACTTCTCTCGGGAAAGGCAAACCTATAACGCTTCAACAGCGTCCCGAGATGCTTGCAGATGTATCTTAGTTCTGCACTTAAATTGCTGCAAATTGTATACTTCTGGAAATATATCCCCAGGAAGCGAGTTCCAAAGTTTGCTTGTCCTGTAACAGAAGGAGTTTTGGAAAGTTGATGTCCTCGCGGTTGTCAAGTTTACTGTAGGGTCATGAGTATTAGCAGCCTGTCTTGTGGGGCGCCGAAAAGTTGCATTTCGAGGGATAATGTCTTTGAGTTCCTCAGAACATCCAACATGGAAGTATACCTATAGTACAAGCATAGGTCAGCGACTTGTCTTCTGTGCACCAACGGTTGAAGATTCGATGTGAGTGTAGGGTCTCCAATAAGTCTAACTGCTCGCCTCTGTATGCGGTCAAGTAGGTTAAGTGTATGTTTTGGGGCCGAGCTCCATACATGGGAACAATATTCCAAGCCTGGTCTAACCTGAGCTTTGTAGAGAAGTAGAAGTTTCTTGGGGCTAAAGTACTTCTTTGCTCTAAATAGGTAGCTCAACTTAGCGGACGCCGATCTTGCGATATAGGAAATGTGGTCCTGCCATGTGATTCCTGAATTGACTGTGACTCCTAGAAGGTGCATTGAGTCCTTGGGATGGATTGGATGGTCATCCATTTGGATCTGAGGAACTGTTGCATTTTTCCTAGAAAATGTTGTGAGCTGTGTCTTGTTTGCATTAAATACAACCAAGTTGTCTTTTCTCCACTTCAAGATTTTGTCCAGATCATTATTTAGAGAACTAATTTGTTCACATCTCTGACTGTGTGATGTAGCCGCATTCACAGGCCCACTGTTCGAGATGGAGGATATAAGAATGCTGTCATCTTCAAAGCTGTAGATATTATTATTTGTCGATCCAAGCAAATCGTTGATGTGGAGAAGAAGTAGAGTTGGAGAAAGAATAGATCCTTGAGGCACTCCTGCATTGATAGCAAACGAATTAGATGACACACCATCTACAACAACTTGGATCGATCTTTCCAGAAAACAATTTTGCATCCATCCGCAGAGTTGTTGTGGTAATCCATAAGACGTTAACTTGCCTAATAGGGCTCTATGCCAGACTCGGTCAAATGCCTTTGACATGTCCAAGGCTACGGCTCTTGATTCGCCGTGTTGTTCAATTGCTTGAGTCCATAAGTGCGTTACGTAGCTTAACAGGTCTCCAGTGGAACGACGGCTCCGAAATCCGTATTGCCTGTCGCTTATTAACCGGTGGCCTTCTAGATATTTCATTATTTCGGCATTTATTGCCTTTTCCATTACTTTTGAGAGCATTGAAAGTAACGCTATTGGACGATAGTTTTGAGGCAGACATTTCCTCCCTTTCTTTGGAATAGGTTGAATCCGAGCGGTCTTCCAGCAAGAAGGAAACGTCTTCTGTGAGTACGACATGCTAAATAGCTTACAAAGTACAGGTGCAAGTTCTGGTGCACAGCTCTTGAGTACTATAGCCGGGATTCCGTCGGGTCCCGTTGCCTTATTGCAATCTAGTTCTTTAAGGATGCGTTGAATTATTCGAGGCCGAAATTTCACTTCTGCCATCGCTGATTGCACCCTAGGGATATTTAGTGGCTATAGTTGTGCAGAATCTAGGGTGGAATTCTCTGAAAACATATGCTAGCGAAAAGATCTGCCTTTTCTTTAGGTGTTGTTGCTAGCGTGCCGTCTTCTTTTACTAGAGGTGGCAAGGAAGAGCAACTAAAGTTATTACTGATTGCCTTTGCCATGGACCAGAATGCGCGTGAGCCGTTAGGACATCCAATCACTTTGTTAGTGACTCTTTCGCTGTAAGTTGTCTTCGCCGATTCAATAATTAGGTTGCATCTATTTCGAAGAATTATAAATTCAGATCTTTTTTGCTCCGAAGGGTTTGACTGCCATTCACGGAAAGCCTTGTTTTTCGCTGCGGTAACTCCCTTGCATTCATTGTTAAACCAGGGTTTATTTGAAGCTAATTGTTTGATGCAATGTGGAATATAAAGTTCCATACCGAGTAAAATCATTTCGGTTACGGCTTCTGCGCACATATTGACATCGGTATCTTTAAAACACATATCAGCCCATGGCAACGAAGCGAAGAAATTACGCAGCTCGTCCCAGTTAGATTCACTATAATCTTTAATAACTCGAAAACCTAACCTCACACAATCCTAATCGGCAATACGTTCTTTCTCCTATAAAAGTTCTGTCTAGGATGATTTATAAATATTTGGCACAGTCTGATAAGCTAGAGGACCGTCTAGACCTTGGCTGAGACGATCCATTTTAGTTATTACGCACAAAGAACCAGTTACCATTTTAAACGTTTTACGAACTTGAGTCCCAGCTTTTTGTTCAAGCTGTAACTATGCCTATGGCAAGCTACATAATGTTTTATAATATAGAAATCTTTAGGTAGGTAGGTACTATAAACATCACACAGGGGAGAAAGTCCTTCTATCTGAGATCTTAATAGCTTTTTTCTTCTTTTAGAGCAGCTACCAAATATAGCGACAGTTGCTTAAAAATGTATGAGCTTGCTAAGGTAGATAGTTTAAGGCTCCATAAATTAAAAAAAAAAAAATTATAACAATTTACAAGAGCTATAGCAGAAGAGTAGCCGCATATAGGAGATCACAGAACAGTTGCAGCGGAATAAGGATGCAATTGCAGATTGCTTAACATTTTCAGAGCATCAGCTACGCAAAAAAGATCAGCCAACGTAAATGAAGCAACAAAACCAACGAAGTACTATAATTGTATCACATTAGTAGTCTAACAGAACAGTAACAGAGGAATAGCAGAGAAGCATCGAAGTTAGCAGAGTTCTAGTCCAACGATAAAATAACAGTTTCACAGAAGTTGCCGAGCAGTAAGAGAGAACTCAGTAGCTGTCATAAAAATCTGGCTATTTTGAGGTTATACTTGATATAACAAATAAGAAATAGTCGAGCAACAAAACTGTTAACAGAAGTGACAAAGCAGCGACAGAATCGGACCACAACAATATCATAACATAGCAATCGCATTAGTGCTTAACAGCAAGTTGAAAAGAACTGTAAAGAAGAGCAATAAATTAAGTAATAACAGACCAGCAGCAGAAGAAAATTGGCATAGAAATTAGCAATAGTAGAGTTTTGGCACAAGAATTGCCGAATAGAGGGAAGAGAATTAGTCGAGTGATATAGGAATAGCATAACAATTTTCGACCAAGAACAGATGTACAGACCTATATCATAACAGTAACAGACTAGCAAGGGAGTAGTAATAGAACAGTAGCAGCACTATGGTCTAATAGTAGGAGAGCAAGAATTGAGCAGCAGCAGAGCATCGAGCAAGAATAGATCAGCAGGAGAGCAGCAACATAAAAATAGCAGAGCAGTAGCAGAACATTAGTACAATGTCAGAAGAATTATAAAAGGGCGACAAATTGGCATTTAGAGAACTCATCTTTAAATCGTATCTAAGCCGCGTCAAAACTCAATATCCCAAGAACCTATACGTTCATATACCTAACACGGTAGGACGAATTTTATGAGCAGAACTATAAATTGATCAAAATATCATATTCCCGGTTACTTCAATGAATTGAGAGGACAATTTATCATCATCCATCGCCATTCAAACTAAATCCGAATCACTTGCGGTATACACACGATTTTTTTTGGTTCAATGGACATTCTACATTGACCACATCATTACGCAAATGAATAAGTTTATTACACAAAAATGCCACGCATTACGTCTCTAAATACTATTTACACGCATTTAAAAAAAAAAAAAAATACGTAGAAAAACAATTATTTTTTTTTTTTCAACAGTTCCATCCATTCACATTCATCAAACACCGGAACTCGATTCATTCAAAACGAGAGAGAATGATAGATTTACGATGTGACAACAGTACCGACCATTGTGCTTCTTTCTCCACACGCATTTTTCCCATGGGATACCTATACGCTGTTCGGAGTTCGGCGGACGTTCCCACTAACCACCTCCACCAGCATTCATAAACCAATCAAATTTATCTAGTCACTCGGAAACAGTCTGTTTGGCTCAAAACGTCAATTTGACGTAACACGCACGCGATGTGATCAGGGTATTAATTAAAAACGATTATTATCAATAGAAAATGGAAGGCAAGAGGTGGAGGAACTTTTTTCTTCTATTTAAAAATCCCGAATTGACTTTCGATGGTTTTTTTCGTTTTTAATGCATACTTTTAAAGGGAAAAAAAAGAAAACTGCTCTTTAGAATGTGTGGTTAACATCATAATTACGAGTACACTCAACTTGACTGCTTTCATTGTGGGTAATAAAAACTGTGCGTGTAAAAGCGAATTCTTTCCCACCTTTCGTTTCACCAAACATTTTTCTAATGACCTAGAGAGAGAGAGAGAGAGGAGCGGTTATCTATACTCATTGTCATTGGTTAGAGTTGGAAAAAAATTGCACGCTCCAAATCCATTTTGGGCTTTAAAAAAAAACAAACATGACTTGGGGACCTCGTTAGGCCATACTTTGGTAGATATTGTATTGACGCGTCTTTTTCATATTAAATAAAATAATTTCCATCAAAATTAATGACGCATGATATGCGTTTTACGAGCCAACTAATACGGAGAACCCAGAAATAAACAATGCGAACGTAAAAATGTACTAATGTAGGTGTAGGTACTTAGGTATAAGCTAAGAACATAGTTCGGTGTACGGCGTGTTGTGGTACTCAAAGGAACGCAAAGACAATTAAAGTTGGAATTTCCATTTGGTTGGTATGAGGGGAGGTGAAGTACTCCAAAAAATATAAAGAAACGTGGTCTCTATTAATGGACACGGAATTATTACTCTTTGGCTATAAATACCAAAAACGATCCAGGGTTTTACGGTTTCCTAGTAGCAGCCACTTAAGGATGACCGACCAGCATACCCGGAAGTCAATTTAGTGAATAGGAGCTGTTCTATTCTCGCCAAGTGGCTTAGAGCGATGACTTTTTACTGAGTTGTGTGATGGGAAACCGTGCTTCCAATATGACGACCAATACAGAAATTAATTCCGAGCAGGACATTGAATTATATTTCTATTTTAAAGGCTCATTAAAAAAACCTAACCAAGAATAAATGTTTAACTGTGATAATTATATAAAGATTATAGACCTCCGTATTGGCAATGATGTTATACAGAAGTCCTGCCTGAGTGATTAAAGACGAGACAAAATTAATCAAAAAGGACAGCGAGTATGGCCGACAAGAATTATCTATAAATGGTGAGCCACCTGCTATAGTGGAGCGGCATAGTATAAAATTGTATAACAATTGTGCACTTTGTGATGAAAGCATGCAATTTTTATCATGGTGGACACATTATAATGAAAATGATTTTAAGATATTGGTGCACTTTAGATTGCGCATGTGTGAAATTTGGCAACCATTTTAAATGTTCATACATACAAAAATATTGGTGTGTTTCTTAACGATCGTGCAACTCCTGAACGACTTAACCGATTGAGGTTATATTTACACATTATACTTGTAACTTATAAATCGTTCAGTATATATGAAGATTTAAAATGGCTGCCAAATCTCACACTCATTATAATGTGTCCACCATGATAAAAATTGCATGCTTTCATCACAAAGTGCACAATTTTTTTTTACTATATGCCGGCCCACTACTAATTTATTTTTAAATTTGTTAGAAAATAAATATACATTAGAAAATAAAGTTTGTTAATTTTTTGATAAAATAAGAGAATTGAATAAAATTACCTATTTACCTAGATACATTTTTATTTCTCATACCTATACACTGAGTTACAAAAAAAAAAAAAAAATGGCGCACCTTGAAATTTTGCAATAATTTCATATACATAACTAAAATCCTTTTTGTAATACTATTTTGTAAAAATAATAAAAATAATAAAAATAAGTAATTCATTTAAAAAAAAATTAAAAAAATGGAAGAACTTACAAATGAAACATAAATTAACGAAAATGAGCAAAAGCTTCGGAACTTAACATTTAAGATTTGTATTTAAATTTTTTTTTAAAAGAATCCTCGTTCCTTTAGTAATGGATATTTGCTCCCCGAACCAGGGGCGGACTAAGAGGCAGTGGCACCCGGGGCGGTAAAACAAGCTTACACCCCTTAACAAATTTAGAAAAAAACACGAAAAAAGATTTTATTTAAAGGTGCTTTCGAGCTTTTAATACACTGAATGTTTCGATTAAATCATTAAAATCTATAATTTTTGTGTGCTTCTTTTCGATTGAAAGTATAGCCAGATTAGTCAACCTATTTTGGTCCATTGTTGATCGATAAGATAAATCTTAATTAATTTTAATTTTGAAAAACTTCGTTCACAGGATGCCATTGAGACGCAAATTGTTAATTAAATTTTCATCGCCAATGACAGACTCTGTAACGAGTCCAAAAAGTCCCACTTAACAATGAAGCTTAAAAATGCAAAGGCTGTCCAAATTTCTGCACCTTTTAAATTTAATATTTATTTTTGAAGCTACCATGTGACGCCGTATTCGCCCGATTTCCAATATGATACTGTTGTCTAGTTCTGTAAATGTCGAGGTAAGCATTGGAACAACAGCACTGAGTTCTTCTTCCATTCCATACAGCAATATTTTTTGTTGAAAAGCTGAGAAAACTAACGCAATGTCTTCCATGACCATGGCCTTACAGCTTGGACCGATGTATAGGTTCAGTCCAAAATGTATCCCGACATTCTAACATGGATCTTCGTGTTTCCTATTCCAAACCAGCATCGTGAGCCTTTTCGCCTGGCATAATTTTCTTCTTTTTTGTTCTTCCCCGCCTTTCTTTTGAAATTTCTAGTACATTGTTCTCTTGCGTATATTATGGCCTCTTTCATGGTTTCATCACGATGTTCATGAATAAAACTCGCGAACGCCTCAAGTTTTAATACATTTTTTTCTAAAGTGAGCCCGGATTTTTGCAAGTATTCCTGTGCTGCATCAACTTCTTACAAAATATCGCACCAGAATGAAAGATAACACAAAAACGTAAAGTAGCATACAACAGATAAGAGTATGGTTGCAGCACCTCTTGTATTCGAATTTTCCTTTTGAGGATCAGAAAGGAGTTCAAGAGTTAAAATTATCTTCACGAAATTTTCCTTCAATGGCTTAACACCCTCGTGATGAGCGCTCCATCTAGTGCCTTCAAGTCTCTTTACTGACAACCCATACATTTTTTATGAGAATATCCAAACGATGTGCGTAGATGCTGAGAAAAATGTGTAAAGTCTGTCCACTGTCGTTGGAGTGCTTCCCAAAGAGTGAACTCCACAAAGGTTTAAAGAATGGTTTGCAAATGGCGTAAACAAAGCTTTTGGAGTAATTTGCCGAATTCATTTTTGAACTCCTCCATGAATAGCCGTCATAGTCGCAGCATTATCATGTCCCTGAGCCCGGTTAATGTCAAGACTGTCTTCGTTGAGTTTCTTTAAAACATCGTCGATAAGTTCTTTGGCAGTCTTTCCAGATGTAGCAAAAAACTGTGCTATTTAAGCTATTTAAAATATAACCACAAACAGAATAAAAAAGAAAATATTTTCCACTGACAGTGGTCTTATTTACTTGTATTTTTTTCCATATTCACCCCCTCCAAGTCCTGCAGGTGGTGCGAGGTTTTTTTGTATGTATAGTTCGGAACTGCACCCTGTTTCTTTCAATTCAATGGTACAGTGTTCGACAGAAGGGTCGGACGTTTTGGAAATGATTGAAATAGTTTGTAGAATTGCGTACACGAGGTGTTTTGATGACTAATAGAAGACCTCCAGGGGCTCCACGACCGCTTCGAACCCTTGAAAATATCGAATTTGGTCGATGAGGATTTCTGCGCAGTCAAGGTCGATCTACTCATGCAATGATGGTTTAAAGTCCCATTTCGCGAATGGCTTGACCTTTGTCCAATGTTGTGCCTAAGTAACTGAATAGTTGCTGGATTATCGGCATAACATCGACTCTTAATGATCCCTCCAAAAGTTTAGTGGGTCAAATGGAGGAATAAGATTACTGAACTTTATGCCTAAAAGTTCGATGCACGGTTTCTGCAGCGCTATCTTGCTTGTCTAAATGCAATTTTGCTCAATTTTTGACAAAAGACCTCGGTTATTTAGAGTTGGACCATTACATGATGACAACCGAATTTGCATGAGAGAAACGGATTTACATTTACATAATGTTATACTCATCGTCATCCCCCACTTTCTGACATGACAATGATGACACATCATGGGTGAGGTGTTCATTTTATCCTCATGAAAACGGTTTATAATCACTCGTGTGCAAAGGACTATGAAAATAAGATTATTAACCAAATGTAATGAAGCTTTCAAATGTCTTTCCCCCCAAAAAGGGAAATCCTTTCACCCATCAAAATCCAAGCACGGAATCAAAAAAAAAAAAAACAAACACATGGTCTCGCATGTGTGCATTTATAGGCACGTAATCCCGTTTTTATTGGCGCAAGCTGTATTCGGGTTATATTAAAAAAAAAAAATAAATAAAGGCGAAACACACGCTGCTTGTCATATCCGTGAATGGGTTTAAAACCACCTCAACCTCAACCACACCCACAGCACCGCACCAGACCAGCAATCATTA
This sequence comes from Cheilosia scutellata, assembly GCA_955612985.1. Classification (NCBI taxonomy): domain Eukaryota; kingdom Metazoa; phylum Arthropoda; class Insecta; order Diptera; family Syrphidae; genus Cheilosia; species Cheilosia scutellata. Next base: position 11,560,510 of record OY015311.1, on the reverse strand, counting down.
TGTCAGACAACAGACAGCAAGTACTTTAGTGAATCTAGCGCAAGGTTAGACGACGAGACGGGAGAATAGCAAACCGGAACTTAGTATCTCGCTCAGTTTTTTTTTTTATATCTGATTCAAGAGATCCAGACCAGACATCGAAAAGATGCAAGTGGATCGAACAAACACAGACTCGCATGGGATGACAACCACTGCATTCTATATCCAGACAGATAGACAGACCGTGATGCAATCCGATATGAAAGTGGACACATTTTTTTTTTTTTTTTTTTTTTTTCATTTTTTTTTGTTTCATTTTTTTTTTTTTATTTTTCCTCAAGAGACACACGGACAGATAAAACTGAATTATTTTTTTTTTTTGCGTAGAAAGTGGAACGGCTAAGAGGAGCAAATTCTTTGTTTATCTTAGAATGATGCGATATATATGCGCACACTTTTCAATAGATGGGGTTGGTATTCGTATTGTTTTTTGTGGTCCCCGGTAGTAGGCATAATTTTCACTTTTATTATTAAACAGTTATAGACATTCCGCGGTACTAATAATCATTTTTAGTGTCCAGGATAACTTTTACGAAGTCACGATGGCGAAAATTTCCATTTAAAATTATCCATTGTGACCGTCAAAATATTTAAGTTGAAGACTAAAAATTATTATTGGTAAGGCCCATTGCATTCAGCGATATACTGAGACCACTGAAACCAAACGAAACCTAGACAGACTTTAAAACCTAACCTAGATGACTTTAAGGGCACCACATAAGTATGACAGAACTCCGCAAGGCGGTGGCCAACTTCGAGATCAAGAGTAAAGAATTTAAATTTGAAAAAAAAAAAAAAAAAAAAAATGCGGTAAACTTTAAAAATATCGGTCTTACTAATAACAATTTTTAGTGTCGACTCTAAATTTCGGGAAGTCACAATAGCTATACAAATTTCGAAAGTATCGAAAAGAATACACAAGAAAAACAATTCTGGTAAAATTATTCTTGATCTGATCTTAAAAAATATAGGCCAAAAATTATGTTTGTGAGCTAACTTTCTATCTAATTATAAACACTTTAAACCTATACCTACAACTAGTACCTACCAACAGTGTTGCCAGCTAATGGGTATGGAGCCCAACTTTATAAATCTTGTAGCCAAAAATAGCCCAACACGAATATGAGGAATAAAAATGCGCACCTATTTGTTTAATTGTTTACGCACATTTATTTTGATTAAATTGATTGAATTCAAAATTAACAAAAAAGAACTGGTATTAGTTTCTTCATTCCATTTATATACGAACTCGTAATTGGAAATTAAAGTAATAAAAACAAAAAACATATATTTATGTGTTATGTTAACAAAACATAAAATAATTCCAATAAAAATACCAAAAAACAATTAAAATATCAGCCTCTTCGTGAAAATTGCGCATTAAGGTTTGATTAGAAACAACAACAACCTAACGTTTTAAATAAAAGAGTAGAACAGACTAAAAATAATAAATAATAAAACTGTAGGTATTCAAAAGAAAAGATATTAAAAGAAAAATAATTTAAAAATATATAAAATTAACATTTGGTGAAAGTAATCAGTTAATAAACGCAAAAAACTCAATTAAAAATCTCAAGTTTCCTCCAAAATTTCTTCCATTGTGGAGGCTGATTCTTCGGTTGTTTCTGAAGTCAAATTTGCATAAATGTTAACATTAAATAAATCTACAATGTTGTACATATTATACAAAAAAAACATTTTGCTGGAAGGTGACATATATGTACTTGGGCAAATAATGAGTTTTCATATTCATGCATAAGTCTTGTGAGCTAATTTTACTACTGAGAAGTGAGAGTGTGTGGTTAAAACAATATCGAAACTGGAGTTGACTCATTCACAATTACATTTTTAAAAAGTTTCAGTTCTACGAGTTCGCAATGAAAAAATCATTATATTTTTTTCATGATGCATGACTTTTTTCAATAAATTTCTAAGGAGCCTAAAAATAGCCGAATTTTAAAATGAAATAGCCCAAATTTGAATAATTCCCAAATCGAAATTTCATGGAGCGAGTGAAAAATCCGAGTAGCCTAATTGGCGATAAATAGCCCGTGCTGGCAACACTGCCTACCAATCGTATAGCGAATTCGCAGCAAATTAGAGACTGAGTGAAATAAACCAAAAAAAAAAAAACGAATACAGTTTGGAAAACACTATTTTGAAAAGAAGGGAATCTTTATATATACAGGGTGGGCCATCTAATTGGTTTCTTTTTAAATCATAGGTTATTTTGACACTGACAGCTGTTTCAGGGTCAAAATCTTGACAGAAAGTCAGTATCATACCTGCGCGTAACGAAATACGTAGCTTTACGATTGAACAACTTTGGGAAATATTTTGAAAACTTATTTCCAAAGTGAGTGCTGTGTAGTGTAGCCGAAACATTGCGTTTTTTGAAAAGAAATTTTGGCCGAAATCAAGCCACCACAAACCACGCCTGCTGTACGCAAGTTTGTGCAAAAAGTTCGTGAAACTGGTATGCTAGTGGACAAAACTCATGGTCCCCGTCATCGAGAAGCTAATGCATCCACAGAGAGTGACAGTTTGGTGCGGATTGTGGAGTGGTGGCATCATTGGACCATTTTTCTTCGAAAATGCGGCTGGGAACAATGTTTTGGTCAACGGTGGGCGTTACAGGTTAACCGACTTTTTTTTACTGATATTGAAGACATGGATTTGAACGACCTCTCTGGTTCATGCAGCATGACGCGCCATGCCACACAGCCCATACCACAATCGATCTTTTGCGCATTAAATTCCCAAATCGTGTTATCAGCCGTCTTGGCGATGTCAATTGGCCGCCTCGGAGCTGCGATTTTACCCCTTTGGCCTTTTTTTTTGTGGGGAACCGTGAAGGACCGATGTTATGCCAACAATCCGGAAATGATTCAAGCACTTAAGGCCTATCATGCAAGCAATCCTTTAGCTACAGCCCGAAACCATCAACAAGGTCTTGGAAAATTGGAGTGAGAGAATGCGCTACTGCAAAACTTGAATAATTTTTTCCTGTTCGATAATTATACTAAATAAACAATTTTCGTTTTGTTCCGTTGTTGTGACCGAGCGACCGAGCGACTTTTCTGAATTTTTGTTTCATCGTTTTCGAAGTCTTGTTCGTAGACATGTGTGCGATAAATGTTAGACCTACAAAGTTCCCTTGATTTTAAAAGGTGTAAGTAGCTTTATTTGGAATATTAAGGTGTAGCTGGCATTTCTTGAACCAATTGTGATTTGTCTGATACTGAAATGAGGTATTAGTCGCCATAGTATAATAACGTACAATATGTTTTCTGTACAAATGAAAATTGCCATCAATATGCATCTACTGACCCGGCAAGTTCAGTATAAAATATGCACACTAAATCAGATCATATAACAAACGAGAGAGCCATAAATGGATACCCATCATCTTTAATTTCATCTTGTGGTTCCCAGCATGACTCGGCTTTGACATCCGTGCCAAATGGATAATGCGATTTACATTATAATGACATTTGTTGTCATAAACTGATTTAGACAAACCTTCACTAGGGGCAGGTACCTTGACGTGTGCGCAATCGTATAAGCGCCGGTGCGAAGGCTTAATGTTGCAATGACTCAATGGGCTATGCTGTCGGAGGCGGTACTCGTCTGAAGGGTCACCCATGGCAGACAGGCTGTTGAGGAGCAACTAACTAAGAACTGCCTATGGGGAGTAAACCGCATTATCAAATCTCGAATCCAAGGAGGAACAGCATATATGCGTGGCTAAGAGAGTGCTTAGTCGCTAATATTCGGACTCCAAATACCAGGCGACCTTCGGTTTTAAACCAGCCTTCCTGTGCCGTACCGGGCTCCGGCTTGGGTGATGTTTCTTTCCCGGATACTCGTGTCGCATCAACCTCTGGCATTGCTGTTAGGCAACCAGAAGAGCAAACAGATCGTGCAGCCACTGGGCTCTCGATGGTCAACAAAGCTTGTGCTATAGAGCACACGACCACAACTTCTCGGTGTCATGTGGACCCCACCCAAACTTCAAGACCGTGTCAGAAAAGGAGGTGAGGATTTTCCCACATCTGAGTCTGACACATCCACCGTAGTTGATACCTGTAGTAGGACTGTAGGACTACAGATTCAGCAAGGAGGATATGTTAAGTGCCTCGCGTAGCCAAAATTTACTTTCTAAAAATGCTGAGCTCTCATAGCGAATCTGTCTGACCATTAAATCAAAATGTGGGTCCGCAATACTCCCAATATGGTGAACTATATACACTTGAAGAAGCAACTTCCATTTGGAGGAATCAACTTCTCTTTAAGCATTAACGATTTTAAAAGATTTTTTGTATTTTGTATTTGAAATTGGGAAATCAACAACAACATCAAAAATCTAAGCTATATGGAAGCGATTTAGAACTCGGAGTAATTTCAAGATTTACAATAAATGGTACCTCCATATCCTATGTTCCTGATAAATGCGGGTATATGTAAGAACCTTGAATGTTTACGTCTCTGTAATTATTCAAACAGCTTATTTACGGGTTTAGTTTGTCCATTTGCATTGTAGCTATTCTACGATACCCGGACGCCCAGAGCTTAGCTTCAATGAGGGCCGAGGCCTGTGCTAATGTCTCTATTACATACATACATACATACATAAACTGATTTAGACAAAATGACTCTCTGTCATGTGATTGCTTTAATATAACATTTGAAAGGTCTTGCTTAACCCACAAAACAATTTTCGAAGCACAATCTTCGAGAAGAATATTTAAGCACTCGCGTCGACGACATCGATATATCGAGCAAATCTTACTGGGTTGTCATTTTCACTGATTCAAACTGTTTCAGGGACACAACACACAAGCTGCAAGTCAGTTTAACAGACAGTCAACGAGTAGACAGTACAATGTCGGTACTGTTAACGAATCGGACAAAACATAACAACACACAACTACAACTCCGATGTGGAAAGGAGAATCCTCTGCTGTCACATCTAAAAACTTCATTTTATCGAAAATCAAAAAAAGAGTGACAACCAAAGGGTCACAAGGCAATTCAATTAAAAGGCCCCGTCCGGAGAAGCTTGGTCTCATATCGAAGGCGGATGAAGATATCTTTGGCCGTTTTAAATGTAAAGCTTGGTATCTGAAAAAGATTTAAGGATGAACTATACGGGTTGTACTTGACTTTTCACGAATTCGCCAGGACGGTAAGGACGTGCAAAGCTAATTGAGTCATCGAGTCTGATATGGACAGCGAAATAGAGGAAGCCATTGCCATCTGTGACGCTTATACATATAAGTGACTGGGGACCTCAATCAATTTGTTGTAGCATCGGGCTAATTGGGAAGGTTTTTGGTGATTCTGACGCAGAACGGTCTTACCCGCTTCCTAAGTAAGTGCCTCTAAAAACTCGGCAAAGGTAGCCTTATAAATAAAGTCATATTTTTATCATTAGCCTATAGAGTGGAACACAACTAAATAGCCATGTAAACAAAAAATATCGAAAATGTGAGTACAACTTTTAAGGCCACGGTGCTTGGCCGTTTAAGGATACTTCGGGCCGACTATCCAATTATTAAATTTTTTCTCTAACTGCTCCTTACTCGCTGATAGCTTAATAAAAGCCATACCTATGCATATACCTATAATGCTGTCTGAAAAATCAACTTAGAATAAGAAATTCCCAAAACGTTTATAGGTCATTGTACTCACCTTATCGCACAAGTCGTATAGTTGTCCCTCCATATCGTTGCCGCCGCTGCGCCGGGGTCAAGCTTGCCCTGAATAACTCATAAAATGCCAGTTACGTTGTCAAATCTGCAATAAAAATCACCGACAAAACGGCCCAGAGAGAGACAAAAAGAAAGAGAGAGAGAGAACAAAAAAGAAAGTCCAAAGTTAATGGGAAAACATTTTAAAATTCCAAGATTTTCGAAATTACTTTTCACTGCTCGTCCCCCTCCCCCTCCCACATGCCAGACAACATATAAAACAAACTCAAGCGGATCGCTGTGCAGTTACAAACCACCTCATGACTGCTATTCCAATCATAATTCTTAGCTCGCTACTTACAGGTGAGGAATTCCAACAAAAATACAACTCAAGATGAATAACAACAACCGCAACAAAGTGGCATGGATTTTACGACACGGCAATTAAACTTTAGGCACATTCATTAATCGGTGCAACCTTTTCGTCTCCCGACTTTGGTTGCAACCGTCACCAGCCTAAATTCCGCGTCAGCGTTTATGTATGCAATCGGTGCGTGCGCGGTCTTCGGTGTCGCTCTTAACAGAAATTCCACAGATTGGTGCGCGAGAACTTCAAATTGGTGTTTTGCCCTCGGGCTCCTAGTTCGAGATACGAACCCTTAAAAATGCCACCAAATGAACGATGAGCTGTGTGGGCTCCTTAGAACTTACAAGTCCATAAAATCGTAGGCCCCCGCTTTAAATGCTTAGGCTGTTCGTGTACTACCCATAGACGCTTGCATCTATACAAAGATGAGCGTGTCTTCGGCTAATAAATAAAACCCGATGCATGTTCCCGTATAACCATACGGCATACGGCATACCCATTGAAGTGCAAGACGAAGGGTATATGCCGTATGCCGTATGCCGGAGTTTCGTGAGGCTTTATAGAAGGCTCTCCCCATCGCGCCGGCCGTATCTGCGAAGAGGTGTTCAACATCGATTCTGGTTTAAATTAATGAACGCTCTGCTGATTAGGATGTGGATTTATGTTCCACGTTGCCAACGCTTTCATTTCGAAGCGTAGGGGTAATAAAATAAATACACATCTCCCCTTAGGGGAGAGATCATCATACCAACAAGACTTGTTGGTTTTTAATTGTTTTTGATTTCATTAACACACAGAGCAACATCATGCTGGTGCTAGTAGTAAGTGGTGAGTGCTGAGTGGTGAGTGGCGCAGCAACGAGAGTGTTGGCGTTACGCTAGGATTCTTTAGAAATTTATGTTGATTATTTGACAAATTACGGATTTGTGTGGAACGAACGAAAGAACGGATAAAAGAAAGCATATAGCGACGCGACGATGGCGATTTTGGGTACACGATGAGGGAATTAATTTGCCATTTGCACGAGTGTAATGGATGCCTTTTTAATTAGCGGTGTTGTGAACGTTTGCTGCCTATTGTTGTGCGGTGCGAGTGGTTTCGGTGTGTGTGTCGTAAATAATAGCTGTACCGTGAAATGGATGCATTTTGTGAGTATGCTGGCTGCTGCCATTGACGAGCTATACAAATTTCTCTCGCTTCTTCAAGGATCTCCTCAAGCAGCGGCAGGTCAAGTGGTTTGAATTGGATGGTGTCTGGAAATTTCACTGTTGAAGATGTTTACCCATTGGCAGCTAATCTGCGCCGAATTACCACATCAATAACAAAAGCGCGCATAATATGTGGCTCAAGGATTTCGCTTAAAATGTGAGCTCTTTTCATTCAAAGAAGTCACTCATGTTTGGGTTCTTTTTTTACGTGTAAAGATGAAGGATTTTTTTCAGATGTCTGAGGTCTGGAGTAGTTTAAAAAATTGCCTTGACGGCCATTTAAATTGCATGTAATTCTTGCATCTTGCACTCCATGGAAGGCTTTCTCGTCTTTCCTGACAAAGCTGTAAGTAGCTGGATCTTATCTTAAACATCAAGCCAGTGTAATACATAAACTAAAAGCCTCTTCTCAATGGTTTAGCTATGTAAGTATATCAAATCTTTTTAACTTCCTGCACAAAAAAAAATAGCGACTGCTAGGGGTTATTCACAAATGCGCGGCAGATCGTATTGAAAGCGATACCTCCATTTCGACCGTCTTCAATTTGGTTATTCTCAAATGCGAACGAGTGCGAAAATTCAATTACCAGTGCTTTACAGTTTTTTCCATGCTGAGTTGCAATATTATTTCATTTTTTCCAAAACTGTGAAAGCTTTTTCCCGTCACAGGAATTTAGTTTATTTTTTATCTGCAAACAATCCGCCAGCAATCCGTCGCTTATACAGCTATCGATTTTGAATGGATCAAATCACTGTTGGGAATACAAAAAAAAAAACAAATCCGCAATGAAAGGCGATCCGCCGCGCATTTGGGAATAAGGCCACAGTGCACCTTGGCTAGAGTATGTCTCTAGCTTCCACATATCAATGGAATTGACAAAAATGTCGTTAGGAAGGATAACTTTACATATCTCTACATGGACGGTTCAGAAACAATAGATAGTGTCCTTGCCGAGGGAATGGGGCATGTTTTTGGCGGGAAAAAATTGCTATAAAGCAACGCCCTGTCATGAAGAACATAACCCAGGCTGCTATCAAATCATCGGAATACAAAATAAACACCTAGAAGGCGGTGGTGGACTGCCGATTAACTTGGAGTATTGGACACTTCGATGCTATTACTAAATGCATAGAGGGACATATCCACTGGTGTACTCGCCAGACCACTATCTACCCGTAACATTTCGTCAAAAAGGGTGTCTTTAATGGCTACCAAATATATTAAGCCGCCAATAGCTCGGGCCCTAAGTAAAATTTCCAAAATCGGAGAAATCTGTTTTCATTATTCCTTATGAAGAGTATACAAAATGAATTTAAAGACGATCGGATAAAAAATAAGAATTTTCTCATACAATCTTTGACTTCACCCGTTTTCAGCCATATGTACTTGAAGTTCGAATTTCCCGAAATTGCTTCGAAGTGCTGACTTATTCCATAAAAAAAAATTTGATTCAAAGCTCAAACATTTGGGCTGGGCGTTGATCACCAATCTGTCAGAACAAACTGTTTTACACCGAAAGAAAAAACATTGGTTGAATCAAAAATGTTTCGTTGTTAGCTAACAATGGGCTTAAAATTGTCAAATCAAATACGTACGTGATTAAAACAAACAACGCTGCATGTTTGAAACAACTACTTTGGCGTTGTTGATTAAAATCCTCGTAAGTATCACAGGTATATTTAGTTTGAACATATTCATAGTTGTTTCAAAAATGGTAACATTGTTAGCCAACAATTTAATTGTTGATTTCATTGTTAAACAACAATAAACATGATGAAGTTACAACTTACGGATTTTACAAATAATTTGACCATGAGCGTTTTTCATTAAACACAAACGTGGTCAATAAATTTAAAATCAACCATATTTCTTATAAATTAAACACGTTCGTAGTTGGCGTACAATGTTTACAGTGCAATTTAACACAAACATTTTTAAGGTAAAATAGCATTGACCATTATTAAAGTATCATGAACATGTTAAAAGTATCTACGGACATTTTCTTCTAAAAATATTTCTCATTATCACAACCTACATTCCTGCCAAGACGTGTTGTAAAGCGGTCACGTATAACAATCAGAAACGTTGTTAACGTATCACAAAAATGTTTAAGTAATAATGTTTATTATCGGTCAAGCATGAAACATTGTTGTAGGAACACAAACGTTGTTAATGTATCACAAAAATGTTGAAGTAATAATGCAGCCAAGCATAAACATTGCTAAAGAAACACAAACATTGTGGAACTATCACGAATGTAGTTAATTTACATGATTTCTTGTTAAACCAACCACGAACATCGCAGTCGCGAAGTGATTAACGGAATTTTTCTTGTTAGTTCGCCTCGTTGTCGTCGGTCGGTCCGACCCCGTCTTTTTTCTTGACAAAATATTCAGTATTTAGTCAGAAGTATAAGAGTCCTACGTTACGTTACGTGAGAGTGTCAACAGTGTATTTTAGTGAATTTTTATTTGTATTGTATAGTGTCGCAATTTTTTATTATTTTTTTTTTGTTAATCAACAACAAATTGTTGGTTGTGGCTGTCGTCCACCCCCGACTGTAGGTACCATCTAAAGTAAGTAATAAATTTTTAAACTAATAATAATAATAAAAGTAACTCATAATTTTGAAATTTTGCTTAGATTCGACACCCGGATTTCAACACCCTGAAGTCAACACAAACAACGAGTCAACACAATGAATACGAGACAACACAACTCACAATTTATGTGGGTAAATATAATTATTAAAAAAATTAATTGTACCTACTCCGTTAATTATGCCTTCACATTTTGTTAACTAGCCTTAAGTCAAATTGTATATATGAAAGTTCAATAAATACTAAAATGTAAATGTAATGTAATTTTGTTTTTTTAAGTTTTTATTACTATTTCCGGCTGGGTGCGAGTAGAAGTAAAACGGTGAAGTAAGTACCTATGGACGTTTTAAAAGTATCACGAAAAATGTACAATGTTTTCATTGTTGATTAACAATGATCATGCTTGATCAATCGCTTCCCTATGATAAAGTAAGCATGAACGTGTTAAAAGAAGCACGACCATTGTACAATTTAGAATTTGTTAATCAACAATGATCGTGCTTAATCAATCACTCATCGTGCTTGCTTTAATACGAAGAATCTAATGCGTGGTTATTTAAACACGAAATTGACAATGGCCTGATAGATTTATACAAAAATACCCGTTATATTTTTTTATAAAAAATTGACAATGTCGCATTTGTTGAAATGACAATGCCCATTGGTTGACGCAAAATCAAACAAGGTTCATGCTTGATTTTACCAACGTTTTTCTTTCGGTGTATAGATACCATTTACATAGGATTTGTAAATGCGGTCAAATGCCTTTTCGAAATCCATTTACATAAGGTAAAGCAGGGGCTTGAACTCTGCTGATTTCTTGAGAATAATACGCCGCTGTTGTGGAGGAATTCGCGTCATGAACTCAAATGGAATGTGCCATCAAGTGCTGGTGCATTCTTGAGCCTTGAGGAGATTCGATTGCAGTTTAAATTTAAATAACTGATAGAAATTTGCCGTCATTGCCACTTACTTAGCCGTCTTTGTGAATTCCAAAGTTCGGCTCCTAAATGCCTTACGATCGCATTGGCCAAGTTTAATTTTTTAACTCAAACAAAGTAACTACAGAAACTAAAGGCGGTTGAGAATGGTAACCTTTCAATCTTTGAATATTTATCCTTATAGCAATTGCAACGACCTAACATCTAACATTTCACAACTGTTGCTGGACATCATTCAAACAAGAAGCACCTAATGACAGAATTTACAATCGAATCACATCAAAACCGTTTGCCCTTTTATGCACCCGCGCAAGTAGCACTCTCCTTCTGAAATAACTATAACCCAAACGAACCCAAAACCCACACTACTGTTGTTTAGTCATTTTCAGAGTCCATCAATCAAGCACCATTTTGATGACAACAAACGTCAGAATTGCGCCACTCCGAGCTCGGTGGTGTCAAAAGTCAAAGTCGTTAACCCCAAAAAGGCATCCAAAAACTAGAGAAAGAACGCAAATAAAATTGAGTTGACGTATGAGCGCATTAAAGTGTATTTTTTTTTTTTTTGTAGTCGTAATTTGGGGTACAATAAACTTTACCCTTGGTGAGTCGGAGACGGAATCCTCACTTTCGGTTGATTTAATTAAATAGAAGCGGACACAAAGCCTAATTAACATAACGTCGCATAGGCTCTATGCATATCGTGTGTGACTAGTTGTGAGTCATTAGGACATTGAGCTCCTGTTTGAAGGGTGAGTACGCGCGACATCAGTCATCACATCAGGCGGCACTTAAAAAACTCAATTAATGGCCTTGTTGAAACGAAAAGATCCGCTTGCGATATGGAAAAGAAATTTAATATCCACGGCTTACAACTTACAACAGCCTTCAATTGGAGTTGGAGGGTGTAACCCTTTCTCTTTATGACAAGAACATTCCTCACACACACACTCCTTCCTTATGCTGTCAGCTAATTTTAGACTTTTTATTAATTCAAGCTCTCGTGTGGTACCGGGTGTGTGTGAGTAAAACACCTCGTAGGGGTTAAAATATGCCGCGTGGTGGTATACCAGCCAACAGTTCCACGTGTTTGCAATTTATGTTTGCAACACCGACACTTTTCGCAAGTAGGCAGATAGATAGATAGATACTATTGACCGAACAGCGCGAGTGTCAGTTGTTGTCATCATAGCCCGTACCACACGCGAAGCTGGAATTTGGGGGTTTCCGCACCCCATCAGAGATGAAGATAAAAGTGTGCGTTCAAATACAAATATCAAATGGCGTGCGTCATTTCGTGTTGTTGCCCGGTCAATGTCCTTTCTAGAAAACCAGCGGACAATAAGTTATGGGAGAGAACACAAACACAATCACAAATCACATTGTTGCTGGCAGATTAGGTTTAGCCGAAAATTTGGCCTTAATTTAAATCTTCTGCTTCAGTCATCCGCTGTTGCATCAATTTACCCGCGTGCCCTGGGGTCAGTTGCATCAATGGCACGACCGAATAAATAGCGCTGCTCTTGTTTGCCTGGCTCTCAGATTATCATCGCATGTGATAGAGATTTCTGAAAGAAACGTGAGAAATGAACGACAAAAAGCTGACACCGCGCACCAGTGACGTGACGGAGTAGAGGAAGCAACAGCAACATAAATTAACTTGCCGCATGTGGATTATGCTTTTATGGAGCGGAATTGAGAAATTATGACGATTAAAATGCGCGGCTAGCTGTTAGTCGCTCTTATTAGGCCAATTTAAAATTGATGTAAACAAAGATTACTATAGGTTTTACGATGCGAATGCGAAGAGCTTTTTATTTTCGTTGGAAGAGCGAAGTGACTTAAATGGCTGACAACTGCCAAGACGTGTAGACGAAGACGACTACTGTGTACGTGATGGAGAACTGTGCGAGGTGAAGTTGATGGCATTTGAACCGGAAGGCCTAAGGGAAATTATTCAGTAATGGAGGTGACAGATATTTTTAAAAAATGTAGTTCAAGTGGAATTTCGATACTTGAAAATGTTGAAATTTAATGCGGCTTGAATTGATGTACATATATGTTTTTACGAATTTTTCGAAATTTGGTTTAGATAAACCTACATTTACAGTAGAGAAGACTTTTTAGATAGAACATCACATACGGATAGCTTTTCTATCAGAAATATGTTTGAAATGCGAATTAAGATGATAAATTAACGTCTTTTGTAAGGGAACTAATGACAGAGAGGTTCTATGTTCATCGCCTGGGAAAGTGCAAGAAAGCACAACACTTTAAAGTTTTTTCTACGATCAAAAATTAAAAATTAATTTTTTTAAGATGGATCGAAGTTAAAGAAATAAACAATTTCGGTACAAATGCAGAAGTGTCTCAAACAGAGAGTGAGGTTGTTGCTATAACCGAGTCAAAAATATTTTAAAGGTATAGAGTCATGTGGGGTAACTGTATGCAGTGGGTAATTGTGCGCACAGCGATTTTCTCATAGAACCAATTGGAAATAAGGATTTGTGCAAATGCACAATTCAGTAGATGCCTGACTAGGGTTACCATACGTCAGGATTTGGCCTGACGCGTCAGGCTTTTAAGGTCTCTTTCAGGCTCAGGCCAGGCCTCACGCTGTCAGGCTTTTTAATTTGTTGTTGATTTATTTATATCAATAGATCATTTTGGAATGGTTTCATTTATATTTGTTCAGTAAAAGAGACAATACTATTAACGAAATGACAGTAGTCACATATGCGGCAATTCAATTCCCAATTTATTATATACACAACATACTATTCGATCTGGGGCGTTGGTTGGTAACCTTACGTATTAAGTAAGTCACAAAACAATGGTCAATATCACTCAAATGCTTTTGTGGATGCAATTGTCAAATGATATGTAATGTATTATTTTGATTCTGTATTTGAAAGTATAGCATTTGCAAAAGCATACAATATAACACTAAATGATTCCTATGTTTTTTAAGAATACAAGGTGGGCCATCTAGTGGTTTCTTTTTAAATCATAGATTATTTTGACACTGACAGTTGTTTCCCGCTCGAAATCACAGAAAGTCAGTATCATATGTAGGTACATCCGCGTAACGAAATGTGTCACTTTACGCTTGAACAACGCAACGTTGAATATTGAAAACTTATTTCCAAACTGTTTAGCCCAAACAGTGCGTTTTTTGGCCGAAATGAAGCACCCACCGCGCCTGCTCTACGCAAATTAAAAAGTTCGTGAAATTGGTACCTATTAGGCTCAATCTTGTACCATAATATGAAAAAGTGTTCCAGCCAACAGGATATTATTTTTTATTTTTTTTAAATATTGGATAGGTAGACAATACGTTTCATATTTTGAATATTGGGAAACCAATCCTACGGAAATAAAAAAAAATTTGTAAGTGGATTTTTGCAATCTCTTCTCAAAATGTCATAAGCATAACAAATAATTTTCTCTCTTACAAACGCACAATGGACGAAAAAAAGAAATAAACTCAATTTAGACTCAGTGAAAGCAAAGAACATTTGAAAAAAAAATCTTGCGAAGAATTTCATAGGTATATTTTGAAGAAACCAGAAGTTCTAAATCAAATAAATATGCAACTGAAAATTATAAAAAATGTCAGGCTTTTTGCTCCATAATCAGGCTTTTCTCTACTAACTGTCCGGCTTTTCGATTTTTTTGTGATGGTAACCCTATGCCTGACCCTATTCGAAAGCTGTCTTGATAGTTTTCGTGTTGTGTTTTGTGTGACAATTAAGGACATTTCAAGAAAACGGTACGTTTCCATAAAAAAAAATTTTGTTTTTAAAAGTGGTTTGTATATGTGTCGTAGTGCAGTGAACGCTTATTAATTATCAAATATCTTGTTTTGGTATTACGTTTGAGTGAAAATTGTATTGTTTTACCTTTATTTTGTTGAATCTTAACTAAAAGAATAGAAAAACCCAATTTGGGGTAAGTGTACGCAAACATTCTGGGGCAAGTGTGCGCATACGAACACTGTAACACTGGAACAAAATGAACACGTTTCGCCAAACAATATAAGTTCTTCACATTTAATGATAAGTGATGAACCACAACTACTACAAATTTGTTTCATAAACTGCCCGGTAACCATGTTTTTAGTGAAGTAGAATTTATCTATTTTATGTTAAACTTTGTTTCTGAAAATAAAATTGAATAAGTTCCTTATGTTTATTGGTACGCTAAAGTTGTACTCCTATATCCTTTTTTTATCTAAAGAATTATAATCTGCTGATTTGATAAAAAAAACAAAGCAACATTGGTTTTAAAAATTCTTTTAGGATTTATAAACTTTGATGTTCAGATCCTGCGCTACCGCGCATACTTAACCCATATTGTGCGTACACTCACCCCCACATAGGGGCAAGTGTACGCAGTTTGACTAGTTTTGATTTTTTAATAAAAAACTAACCTAATTTGTTTATATTGGCTATTATTTACTTATTAATAAGTAACCAAAACATGCAATTTTATGATCCAACTAAGCTTTAGTGTATAGAATCTATGTTACACTAGCAATACTGCTTCAAAGTCAAAAGTGCGCACACTTGACCCACATGACTCTACCTAAATTGTCATTAAAACCTGTTAATAAAGAACACTCAAATCTTTTCATATTCAAGGACCATTCAAGGACACTCCTTTAAGGATATTCTTTTTCTCAGTCCATAGTCAGTATTGGAAACAAATTTTCTTATCGTGTTCTCATTTACTTTTGATTCTACTGATTTTAGACTTATGTACGCAGAGTGATTTAACAGATGCTCCTTTATCAATTTTTTCCAAAACTTTACATTTATCTTTAATTGACAGTTTATTTTTGTAAAACCCATTCTTGATAGAATTAAACTATTTTTTATCACAAATAATGAAAATTAATTTTTCTTTTACCACATTTCGACACAATAGAATAAAGGAAATGAAAAAACACATTTTATGAACCATTCCTAACAATATGGAACCAGTGGCTCAATGGTTAGTGTGCTGCAGGGGCGGACTAATGGGCAGTGGCACCCGGGGTGGTAAAGCAAGCTTAAACCCCTTAAAAATTTAAGAAAAAAACACGAACAAAGATTTTATTTAAAGGTGCTTTCGAGCTTTTATTGCACTGAATGTTTCGTTTATTAAATCATTAAAATCTATATTTTTTGTGAGCTCCTTTTCGATTGAAAGTATAGCCAGATTGGTCAACCTATTTTGGCTCATTGTTGATCTTAGATAAGTCTTAATTAATTATAATTTTGAAAGTCTTCGTTCACAAGATGCCACAGAGACGCAAAATTGTTAAATAAATTCTCATCCCCAATGACAGACTCGGTAACGAGTCTAAAAAGTCACAATTAACAATGAAGCTTAAAAATTCAAATGCTGTCCAAATTTCAGCATCTTTTAAATTTATTTTTGCAGCTACCATGTGAATGTGACGCCATTAAGCAAAGGTGAAGGATGCACGGCGATCGCTCATGCAAATGATGTTGCTAAAGCTGTCTCAGGAAAGCACTTAAATACTCTAAAAGAGCTCCTACAAAATGCTTTAAATAAGCTAGCCAGCTGGGCGTGTCGGTGTGGTTTAGGTGTGAACCCCACAAAACTGATCTGGTGCTATTCAGCAGGAAATATCAAATTTTAACAGTCGACCCCCTCACTCAACGGTATCAGCCTAACTTTCTCTGACACGCAAAATATTTGGGTCTTTTCCTAGATGGGAAGCTTAGTTGGAAGCTCAACATCCAAGAAAGAGTCAAGAAGGCTACAGTAGCACTCTTCTTCTCTTGTAAAAAAGCCATTGGTAATAACTCACTGGCTCTATATCTCAGTTATAAGACCGATACTTACCTATGGGATAATTGTCTGGTGGACAGCCTTTGAGAAAGCCATAAATAGCGACTATCTAAGCAAGGTCCAGCGCATATGTATAAGCGGTACACTACGCACAATTCTCTCTGCAGCACTGGACATATTGTTTCATCTATTACCCCTCGCTATTTTTAGCAAGCAAATGGCGGCGAGTGAACTTCGAAATCTCAACGGAAAACACTGACTGCACCACCCCATCTCTAAATTTTGACGGGGCCTAGATACATTCCAGGGAACTGTAAGGCCGATGAATTCGCTAGAATAGGAACAACTCAACTGATCCTGCCGGATAAAGGGACCCTAGGGATACCAATCGCTACTTGCAAACAAAGATTGAAGCTGGATGCTATCGAAAGTGCAAATATTAGCTGGACAAGTGGCACCACCTGTCTCTCTCAACAGATTGCATATCGGCACCACAATAGGTGTCATTACTGGACACTGCCTGCTAAGAAAACATGCCGCAAGGTTAGGCAGCAGAAGCTGTACGGATAAGGAAGAGGAGGAAACTATTCCTCACCTTCGTTGTTCCCGCATGCTTTCTCCCCCTTACTTGCGGTCACTGTAGGATTTGGAGTGGGTGCGAGGTTTTTTGTATGTAAAGTTCGGAACTGCACCCTTCTTCTTTTATTATTGTTGTTTGGATTTTATTTCCACTTCGATTTGGACTTTTGAAAATGAAATAAAGTCCAAAATTAGTTTTATTGTTTTATTTGTGTTTTTATTTTGTGTAATGTGCAAAATAGTTATTTTGCTGTTACTGATGGCACCCCCTATTAGTCTGACACCCGGGGCGGACCGCCCCCCCCCCCCCTTAGTCCACCACTGGTGTGCTGGACCACAGAGTTAGGTGTCTCAAGCTTAACCTCTGAAATTCATTATTACATCTTTAGGCTTTTTCCTCTGTGCAACTTCGGGCAAAAATCTTACAAACATCAGAGAGTACGTACAGTTCTTATGATTCCTGAAAAGCTTCTCATTATAGCCGTTCAAACTCTGCATATAAAAATATAATGTAGGTAGGTCCCATTGAAAATTAGGCCATTAGGCCTTTATTTTGAATGATTTGCACTAGTTTTTGATATGTTTTTTTTACACCTTTTACATGATATTTCTCAAGAGACGAGTTGTTTGTCCTCATTTTCGACTGGGGTTTTTCTGTTGATTTTTTTATGCGTTTATTAAAGCGTTTCTTGAAGGATTTTTGTCACGGGGTTTTCATTCGTAATTTGGCTTTGTTTACTCGATTTTTGATGCGTTTTTAGAAGATTTTGTTTACTCTGTTTGATTACGGTTCTTAAGCACGTTTTTTATTGCGGTTTTCGTCGCTGTTGACGAGTTTATCTTATGCTTTTTAGCAAAATGTTTAACTCATCTTTGTAGCATTTTGTCCTATGTTCTCAAAAAAACTTTTCAACTTAAAACAGGGCATTTTTGTAATGGGTTCTCATTTACTTTATAGCCTAATGAATTTTGATGCATTTTTTCCAAACTTTTTACATATGGGGGGGTTGTTGAGTCACACTTAGAGGCGATACCAGAATTTTTATGTTAGCTCCATACAGCTTGTCGTACAAAGATTTGACAAATATTTGTCTGTTGTTAGCTTTAAGCCTAAACGGCTAAAAGGCCTCGCAGAATTGCATTGAACTTCGTTTTTGACTGCCTTAGGTTCGAAACCCGAATGCAAAATCTTAGTTTTGAATATAACACTTAATCAACAATGCATGCACATATTTCTTATATAATTTTCTGGAAGTTGTTTATCGTAAAATCGACCAATTTTTCCTTCCGCAGAGTACATTTATCTACTAAATTATTACATGACAATTATTTCAGGTTTATTATATAAAAAAAAAAATTATTTGCATTTAGGACGCCGGCACACGAAAGTTTTTAGATAACCTTCTCTATTACGGTTCGAAATTGCTTCCGAAACCAATGTTTGCAATCTAAATTTTCTAAAAATTGTTTATGTCCTTAACAAATCTACAGCATAAGATATCCACCAGTTCCGGTACCATGCCAATCTTTATTTGCTCAGTGGAAGGGTTAAAATGTACCTCAGAAGTACTTTAGGAAGACACCTTTATACATAATCACAAGTTGACTTGAAAGATAAAAATGACTACTCCATCTAGAAGTTTCTTAATCAGAAAACAAATTTTTACACTCGCATAAAAAACCCATTTATTACAAAAGCATCGCAATCTATTTAATATTTTAGTCACGGTTTTTCAATTTATAAAGGGGCTTTACAGCATGCGACAACGACAACATAAGATAAATAATGAAAATCCCCACATTGATTACTTCAACAAGGTCGAATGTGTTTTGATTCTGTGCTTTATCAATGTTGGACTTTCCCCAGCAAGCTTACCACGAATATGAATTTGCATTAGCGTTACCTTATGTTTTGAATAAAAATACTTAAAAAAAAACATTGTGCTAACAATGAAGGAAGTTGCAAAGTGTACATGAAATTTCTTTCTTTTGTGTGTGTTTTCGGTCATATTTTTGAAGACTACAACCACATGGAATCAATCAAAGCGATTCCATATTTCTAAATTTTGGTGAATTAACTTAACGAAAGAAAGAAAATAGATGATGTAGAGTAACACGCATGTAACGAATGTTACATCTTAAGAAGGAGTGTGTAGTTCAAAAAATGCATAAATCCCAATTTTGAAACTTCTTAGCCCGATCTAGAGCTATACGAGTAGTTACTTACGGTATAGAAAATATTTTAGAAAAATCAGAAAGAATTAAGAACCTGAATATTGAATGAAGAAACTCGTTCCAAATGATTTCCTTTCTAATAAAATACCTAAATCCTCACCAGACAGGTACTACTTTCTTCAATCAGTTTTTGTAAGCTTCGTCGTACTTACATACTTACTATAAGTGGCGCCCCAATTCGGGGTGGATTCTATCAATACGGCCAGGGGAGTAGCGAGGGGGGTGTGGGGGGGGGGGTATCGCACCCACCCCCAACGCTTTTCAAGAGTCGGCAAATCAACGATAAATTTTCAAAAATTAGGTCTTAAGTTTGGATTTCCATTAGGTATAGGTTTTTAAACTTGTAAATGTATACAAAAGTCGGGATTTTCAAAGGTTTCAGATGAACTCCTTAAAATCGGTGAATCGGTGAATTTGCCGACTGAAATCCTTAAAATTTAGCATTTCTAATTTGAGGTTAAATTCGAAGGAATGTGTTATTCGCTACTTCGCGGGTTATTGATGTGGATTGCGAACTTTAACAGTTCGCGGCAAACGTGTGTTTGGGCAAAGAGGAAGATAATTAATTATCCCATCAAAATGTATTGAGAAAATACGTTTATAAACAGTTTAAATAACGAAATTTCGAATTCCAAACTTTTTGCTGCGAACGAAAACACTCTTGGCGTGAATTGTCAAAGTTTCTTCGCAATCCACATCATTTAATTCGCGTTCCATAAACTAGCGACTAAAACATTCGTTCGAACTTAACCTCAAACTAGACATTGTGGGTAGAAACTGATGGCTGAAATTCGCGAACTGCCGCGACCTATAAAAGTGTACAGGTGAACAGACTGTTAAAGCTTGCGAATAGTCGTTCGATCGTAGGTAGTTGGTCGCTCTTATGTGAATGGTGTTTTAGGAAGAGCGTTCTTATGGTATGCCTCCAGTTGAAGGTGGTAGAGGTCGTTTCTTCCATTTGTGCGGGTCATCTAAGCCGAGGTCTTCTTCTATTTACCCCAATGTTGGAGTTGGAGTTTTGGATATACCCACTCATCGGTCTATATGTCTTCTAGCCACCATACCTACTCAAACATTTTGCATTCTCTTGGAGTTCGCTGTTAATGTTCCTCCTTTAAGGACCGTCAACTCAAACCTGACTGAAAATCATTCGAAAATGTAAGTTAAAATACGCCAAAGATATCTTTATCCGTCTTCATGTGGGATGGAATTTTTCTTTGAAAGATGGCTTCCGTTGGAAGCTGTTATGGGTGCTGGTACTTTTTGATCAATTATAAAATGTGTTTTTTTATTTGGCAGCTTTCGCCAATTTTTATTTTTGGGACCTATACCTACATAATACAAAACTTATGTATCTACATATGTACCTATTTTTTTTTATTAAAATAAGAATACAAGTTGACAAGGTAAGTTTTTAAAAGGTTGATTTCCATTCCACACTACTCGTAATTCTCCCACCACAAAGGCCGGTTAGTCGCAGTCCTTGTTCTAGCTTTAAAGTTTGCAATAATTTAGGATCTTATTTTTCCAGCTATTGATTCATGTCTTCAATTGAGTTCATTCAGTAAAATGTATGACTGAATTTATGTTTTTACAGAATTCAGGTTCATATCTTCGATAGATTTCACATTCAGTCAGATTTACGACTACCTCCATCAAGATTTTCGCGGAGTTACCACTGATGGCCTTCACTACCCTACTACCTATCTAAATAATAATAATAAAAACACGACAACCTTTAAAACTAATCGAATGGTTTGGAACCGCTTTATTTATATATATATATTTTTTTTTTTTTTGGAAAAAAATCAATTAAACATTTATAACATTAAAAATACTACAAGCTTATACATAGAACACTTATAATGTGGACAAAGTCCGGAAAATTCAATTTTGATATTTATCAATTACCACCAACTCTCTTTAAGCTGGGGATTGTGGTGGCTCCTGGCTGAAATACGGTGCAGCGTTGGGTGCCAACAAAGTATGACACAGCTCGCATACTCTTGCCGGTTTTTGCCTTGGTCCCGATGGTACTGACTTGTTCAAGCATTTATCACAAAAGATCACACCACAATGACGACAATGCTGTTTTCGAACAGTTACGGTAAAGAAAATATTACATGTTGGACAGTTGTCAATATCTTCATCGTCCTGCCAGCGGACTTCGGCATTCGGTTGACGGAATTTCTCAATTGTTATCTAAAAAAGAAGAGAGGGATTTTTGGGTGAATTCCTTTTTTTTCATTTGGGACTTTTTTGACAAATTTTCAGAAATTTAATTGGCCGCGTTCCTTTGACCGCTAGTCATCTAGCACATAATATCGCTGATGGAGGAACGCTGGCGCTAGAGATTTAGCGGCAGCGGCAAAGTGACATGTCCGATTGACCGCTAGTCATCTAGCGGTCAATGAAACGCGGCCATTGAAAATGGTTATGGAACTGACAAAATTGTTGCCGCCAAACTAAGCTTAAAAAAATGAGTTCCCATCAATCTGGCTCAGTAATCATGGCTCATAAATCAAAGCCGCCAAGTTCCAACCAAGCTTATTAAGGACAGCAATAGCTCAAAGTAAAACCAACAATAAAATATTCCATTTTACCTGTAGATTTTGCGATAACTTGACGAAATCTCTCTGCACATGCTCACTCGTGGCCAGATCATCCTGCAAATTTTTAATCTTTGACTTGTACTCCACATTGATGCGGTTTAGCTTCTCCTGAAAAAGTAAGATAACCAACAAAATGAAAGGAGACCGCTGACTTAAAACAAGATCCATACATTTATCTCCTGCAATTCGATAACCTGCACACGAAACTCGGAAATCTGCTTATTCAGGTCGGACTCCTTTCGCTCAAAAGTGTTCTTCATCGTCTCATACTTCTGCTGCGTCACTAAGTACTCTGTCAGCCTATCCCTATGGAAGACATAAACTACTATCAAGTTGCCCAAAAAACTCCGATTTCATCAACTTACTGCAACGATTTCATCTCGGTCTGTACCTTCTTCTTGTATGCCCTCTTCTCATTGATACTGCCATCGAGTTGATCCCGTAGGATCTGCACCTCATCGGCAAAGCTGACACACTTTTGCTTCTCAAACTCACACCCAACTCTGGCTTGGATAAAATCATTCTGCTGACGCAACAGCAGTTCATGCAGTTCCTCGACATTGCTGGGAAGGTTTATGTACTGGTTCTCAATCTCCTCGGCGGTGGCCAGGTATCGACCCGACAGATAGTCATTATCAGCTTGCAGCGTCTCCAACTGCTTGTTGACTCTTTCTCGATCATCCGAAAGCCTCAACAGCTGCTTAGTAATTTCATCCTTAGCGTCAAGGAATTTTTGTTGCAAGTCCATTAGTTCCGTTTCGCTTTGCTTCACATGATCCTTGAGGTATTGTACTTCGCTTTTGTGAGCTTCACGTTTCTCTTGCCACTGATCTTCGAGATCTTTACGAAGGGCCGCCTCCTTACGTATGTCTTCGGCGGACTCGTCAATAGTCTTCTTCAATGCGTCAATCTTTTGCTGACTCTCGGTCAGCTGTTGTCTGGTCTTTTGCAGATCTTCATCGAGCTTGCGGCATGAGTCGCATTGGAACTCCATCGATGTACTCTTGCTCACCGAATTGTTTGCAATGGCGTCGATGGGCTGTGGCACTCCTGACGTTAAGGTGGCCAGTGCTACTTCCTGTGGCGACAATTTCTGA
Organism: Cheilosia scutellata; assembly: GCA_955612985.1. Classification (NCBI taxonomy): domain Eukaryota; kingdom Metazoa; phylum Arthropoda; class Insecta; order Diptera; family Syrphidae; genus Cheilosia; species Cheilosia scutellata. The sequence goes on along the minus strand of OY015311.1, from coordinate 11,537,336 downwards.
TTTCGAAGTGCTTGAAGCTCCTCATCGGTGGAACGGAGTTTCTCCTTCAACGCCTTGATTTCCTCCTCCAGGGGAACGACCAACGAGCGTAGAACTTCTGCGTCCTCTTGAGCCTGAAAGTAGTGCGATAAGAAAAAAAAAGCGATTCACAAAACACACCCAATCGCGTTGGCAGTCTGTCTAGATAATTTTGAAACTAAAAAAAAACGTCGGTACCGAATTCCGTTGTGATTACGTACATATTTGTTTACCTTCCGCATAGAGTCGTCGAGGGTGTCATGGCTACCGGCTGCCGAGTCCCCACCCAATTTACGGGCTATTGTTTTCTTAACATGGCTCAAGACTGGGGCCAGGCTTGGAGTCTCCTGCAAAATACAAAATACAATCGACAGATAAATAAATTAAAGCGCGAGACAGAGAGATAGAGTTCGACGAACCTGTTGATATTGAAGAATGCCTTCCTTGAGCTCGCGATTCTCCTGCCTTAGTCGGCTATTGTCCTCCTGTAGCTTCTCCAAGTCGGCCTTGCAAATAGAAGACTCTTCAATTGTTTCTAAGGGGAATGAGATAATGTACATCATTTTGATATCAGAAATATTTCCGCAACCCTACCCTGAACCAGAAGCTGTAACGAAGATATCTCCTCTTGGGTCCTCAGATCATTGAGCTCCTTCTCGTTGTCGGACCTACATTCAGCCACCATCACAACACTCTTAAGTTCGTCGTACTCACGTTGGACAGCGTTCTTTTCGGCCAGACACTTGGCGTATTCAGCCTCCTTCTGGATGAAGAGTTCCTTAAGCTTGGCCCGTTGGGTATTGAACTCAAAGTGCATCTTTTTGTTCTCAGTTTCTAATGCCTGAACCCTCTTTTCCAGATCTAATCGAAGAGAGACTTACAATGTAATTGGATTGCATTTTTCCCACTTTTTGCTAGGCTTACCTTCTTCGCGGACTAGTGTCCCGCTGGCATCTTGTCCAACCTCGTCCTCCATGGTGCTAATTAAATTTTATTCACTGAAAGTGTACAAGGGGTTTGAACTTAAAATACGCGACTCATCAGGAAATAAAAATATGAATTCACGAATGTATTCAGGAAAAGTCGTTAAACCCCATCCTCCCCCAGCATAGCCCTAAAGCACACAAACTGCGCGCGTCTTTTCCCGTTGGAGACAAAAATCAAAAACCATAAAAATCCCATCAAATATTATAGCGGTCATAATGCTCGCCTGTGTTAGGCGGGGGACCGAGGGTTGTTGGCAAAGTTGAACATCATCCCACCCCCAGCGCCATCAATTAGAATTGTAGCACAAACGTGGCCTTTTAAATTCCATTGAATGAGTCATAAAAATCGGGAGAAGCGTTTAGGGGGTATACATACAACAGTCTACTCTGGGTTAATGGGCAAACTGCATTTAGGTGGTTGGAGTCCAGTGAAGATGTCGCAGTTAGTGTAGTAAAATTTTATCGTTCAACTATGAGAAAATTTCAATCCAATTTTTGGAAATGGAAATGTGCATTTTAATGGAGAATTGAAGTGATTTTAAGGAACTCAAATAGTGTGTGGAATTGAAAATATGCGCACATGCGGAAGGGGAGACTGATTAGTGCGTCGGTCGGTCGTAGGGTATATACTGTTGGCAAGATTGAAGAGCAACAGCTGGAGGGGATAAATATGTTTTTAAGACTATGAAATTGTATGGATGAGCAAGCGAATGTGAAGCACATAAAATTAGTTTAACGACGTCCATCGAATTAGCATAAATATATACGAGCCAACGAATGGCTTTTGTGGCAAGCGCAATAAGCTGATTGATAAGAGTTATGAAATTAATAAGTAGTGGAATATTTTTCAAGGCAGGAAGTCAGATAAGGTCTCTAGTTTTCTTATAATGAGCAAATTCGGACAGCAAATTCTGATCAAATTCTGACAGAAGCTTTTTAAATTCGGACATAATGATATTATATCTACTGATTCAATATCAATGCTTTAAGCAAACTGTTTTAAAATGATCATATTTTCGACAACAAAATAAATCCCGGCAAACCACTAGGCGAATGCGTTCTCCTAGATGAATGTATCGCGAAGGTTACTTTGAAGGTAACTTTGAATTTAATTTGAATATCGTTTTCTAATTCGAATAAACTTCCTCTAGGTGTTCGCATTCTGTTCATTCGCGTAAGTTTTGGCGAATCGCGTTTCGCATACTTCTTTACTACCAAAACCAGCCCCTAAATTTGAACATAGTTTCCCAATTCGCATAAACGTCCTCTAGGTATTCGCATTTTGTTCATTCGCGTAAGTTTTGGCGAATCGCGTTTCGCATACTTCTTTACTACCAAAACCAGCCCCTAAACTTAAATATCGTTTTCTAATTCGCTTAAACTTCCTCTAGGTGTTCGCATTTTGTTCATTCGCGTAAGTTTTGGCGAATCGCGTTTCGCACACTTCTTTACTACCAAAACCAGCCCCTAAATTTAAATGGCGAATCGTCGTTGACTCGGCATGTGCTGTACCGTCAACCATTTTACATGATATAAGTAGATATTGCATGGGATTCTCAGATGAACCTGCCGGCGAATGAAATCTTCTTCCGGAGAACTCGAGACAAGCGAAATGCGAATCGCTTGATTAGATTTGCTGGCAATAACAAAACGAATTTAGTCGGAAACGATTCCAGAGACTTTCTGTTGTTCAAAATGGCGATGCATTTTATACTCCTACTTAATCGTAGATACTAATAAGTATGATATCCTTTCTATCAATGCCGCCCGCCATGTAGGAAGGTGGCAGAGCTAGCTATGTGCGGTAGAGGGTAACTTTTCAGTAGAAAAAGGCATTACATTTGTAGATTTTATCGAGCTCAGGTTTGGTGTATTGGGAGGTGTTGAACGTAAAATTCTAAGCTGGTTGGCATTTGTTTAGTTTACTGTGCTTTTCTGAGATAGATGTTCAATAAAACAAACCTAATATTGGACGAAATTGATCAATAGTTGGGTACTGGAAAGGGCGATATTTTTTGAATTGATTTGAAATCATACTGACTGGTATATTAAATGGAATATAAGGAGTTGGTATAAGGTATCGAATGGTGAGCTTGATCTATTTAGCCGAACGCCTTGCCAAAGAAAAGAGCCGATGCAGCATCAAGATGTCGACATTATATGACTAAACTTCCATCGAAAATGTTATGTATCCCAAGTTTTGGTGTACTGTCAGAGTTGACTGGATTCAGCTTCACTATCGAACTGCCGAAATTATTATGCTTATCGATTTCACTTTCTTCAATGTGAATTGGCTACGATTTCTGACAAGGAAGGTAAACAAGCTAAAGACTGGTTTGGTTTGGTTGAAAGTAGCTGCCAGCTAAGAAAAGCCAACACATTTAGACCAGCATAGGTTCATTGTGATACCACGGAGAACGGATCATTGAAGAACATTTGTGTCTCCCTACTCGTTCTACCATTTTGAGTTTCTTATAAAGCGCATGAGGCTTTTGATGTCTGTGTTTGTCAGATCAAGGCCCCTCCTAGGTGAAGCTGTCCATCTTCTATAGCAGCAAGATGGACAGGCACAAAAAACGTGAGGTATAGTATACTCTTCCTAGTCTTACAGCGTGTTTTTCAGTGTCCAGTAGATTTATGAAACCTACAATTGTAATGGTAAAATTCTTAGAACCTTTCTAATCCAGCTTAGGCCAAATTTGTTTAAGATTTTTACTCTCGAGAGCATCCAGCTTTAATTTTTTGCAACTAGCGATTGCTGTCTTAATCCGGCAGGATGGGTACGCAGTTGTTCCTCTTCAGAGTTTTTCGCTTTTACTGGAATGTCTCTATGTCCCGGACTCCCGGCACCAAAAATAGGTGAATTTTGAACTTTTCGGTCATCTCTGTAAGCGACGAACAGCAGTCGAGGGCTACTAAGAAAGTTATAGAAATCGAGTCCAAGGATTTGATAGGCTGTCCGAAAATATACAGACTTCTTTAACGGATATTACGTTTTTCTTGAGCAAAGATAAGACTTCTTTTGTCGCCATTATTTCCACCTGGAACACACTAAAATAATTTGGTAGACGGAAGGACAACTTAAGATTAAGACTTTCGGAGAAAACTCCGTCTTTGGTTTTTGATCCGTCACTGTAGAAGTGGATTGATTGCTCTGGAAAAGATGGTGACGAGAAAGGTATTGCCAATCTTTATAGATGGGTTGGTGTAGGCAGTATTTTCACTTGAGATTCCGAAGTTCTTTAGAGGCGTATTCAGAGTCTTTGCTTGACCACTGTGAGGTAGATTTAAGTCTAAGGCTGCACTCGCTGCTATAGAAAGGGGTAATAGATGAAACTTTATGTCCAATGCCGCAAAGGGAGTTTTAAAATTTGGACTTAATTTGTTAGGCGTTGTTTCACGGCCAAGATGAATATTTCCTTGCCAATACTTTTTTGAATTTTCGACCGATCCGTCTTAAATCCATCCTGATTCAGGAAAAGACTGAAAGAGCTCTTTTTGCACGAAGTTGCTTCTTAGAGTCACCTCTATATGAGAGGTGCAATATGCGTCAACTCGGTAAATGCTGTTAGACTGCGCTTCGGTGGCAGAATTAATGATAGAATGGAATATCGGCGATTTAGATACACTTGTTCTCTGGATTAAGAGTAGGTATATGCTCAAAAAAAGCGAAGCCCGAATCAACTGATTCGAATTAGATACCTATATGGGTCCATAAAAAAAGACATCTTTCTCTGTATGCAACTTAGCATGCCTGGGGAGCAACCATGCCATACAACCGGCCGTCAAGGCTTGCAGTCCAATCAATTTCAAAACGGTAGCGAAATTTGCCTCTGTGATTGCGCGCATACTTAAAGTGCTCTACAACTAAGCCACTATGGTAACCTCATTATGTTCGAAGGCGACCAGACTAACAGAAAACAAAAGATAGACTTAGACACTCATTATGCCTTAAGTAGGGCTTATTATTGGCCATCTAATTGAAAACCCACCAACTGTATCGGTGCACGCTAAAGACCAGACCCCCACCACCGCGCGCCGTGCGCCTGTTAACCGCTCACATGAAATTGTCTACAGTCTACACCATTCCAGCGTATAGCCCGCCGAATCAGTTCGTGAGGTAACGATTCGCGTCGATTCTTGGAATCCCATTGCTAATTTACCATTATGATCTAATAAAGTAATTAGCTATGTAAACCACGCACGGGTACAGCTACGTGGCGTCGTCGCGTTGTACCAAATAATGATTAGTGGGTTTTACTTAACCTCAACTCGACCGCAAAAAAAAAAAAACAAACAACGTTTAGGTGTTTTTTTTTTTTTTCTTTAAATTTAATAGGCGAACGTCGATTGTCCTCGTCCCTACCGCTGCATTTACTATTGTTCTTTGTCCCTTATTATCTTTGGCAATTTTCGTGTGCACGGGGTGTAGATACTACTAACTGCCAAGTTGATCTCCATTCTATAGAACAGATAGGGAAGATGGCAAGACCAAGAACACGCCAAGACAGACCGGGAATCACCTTCATCCTAGCGGGTTTGATTTACGTTCAATACACTCCGAATCCGTGTGTGTGTGTGTTAGCAGCTCATGCTCCGGCTGGAGTTGATTCAACTATACCAGTAGTCAGTCAGTATGGTGGCGGCTCGATAATTAATTAATTAAATATGATGTCGTGTTTGATTTATATCGTGGCTAGGAACGAATTATGAGGACGAGGGAGCAACAACTGCATATAGGCAAGGTATCGTATTGTTTGTCTGGCTCTGGCACGCCTCTAGCGCAGTGCCCCTTTTGTTGTTCTTGCTTTGGGGGTTATTTCCCTTTTATGAGGGAATTAAGTTGATAGAAGTGTATACACGTATAATTGACATGCTAGTTCATTAAGAGTGGCTTCGAAGAAGTATTTTTTTTTTTTCGTGGAAAACGAGTGCCGGTGGTGAATTGTAAACACGTGAGAGGAGGATTGTTTACTTTGGGAGCGAGCTCCACTTAAAGATATTTATACAACTTTCCGAAAATAGAACATGGGTTCATTGCTTTGTGGAAAGCTGACGAGGGTGTCTATATAGCTGGTCATGAATTAAGGTATCTGCAGATGTATTTCAATGACCCTAATAAAAGAAGCCATGAAGCTAAGCTATGGGAGTGTGTACCATATCATTATATACGTATTGTTGAAATGACGACATCGGTCGCAGTTTCAGTGGAACCAACCTAATTTTTGACAAAATATGACCCGATGATGCCGAGATGGAGACGTGCCTGGATAATCACTTTCGGGTTTTAAATGAGGATGAGATAGTTCTGCTTATTGGAAATTGGCCCAACATCAGCCCACATTTTAAAAACCCAATCTAAAACTTGATTGTGGCTAGAACTTGAGAAAATCAGTATCGTTTTTGAGCGTTTTGGACTAACTCGGGTAGCATTGAGCTTGAGAGTTTGGGAACTTTCCCTTTTTGAGAGAATATTTTTACTCGAAATGAGCTAAAAGGGAAAAAGGAAAACTCTGCTTTCCAGAACAAAGAAAAGGGAATTTTGGTTCTTTGAAACTGTATGTATGTATGTTTGTATGTAATAGAGACATTAGCACAGCCCTCATTGAAGCTAAGCTCTGGGCCTCCGGGTATCGTAGAATAGCGCCAATGCAAATGGACAAACTAAACCCGTAAATAAGCTGATTGAATAATTACAGAGACGTAAATATTCAAGGTTCTTACATATAACCGCTTGAACTGAGTTTTGGAATTTTCTCCTGAGGGATCTTATCAAAGTAACGCTGGACCTTTGACGATGTCATTATACCTGGTGGCACCCAGGTGTAACCCAATTGTCGTGGATCTGATTCCCAGTGTCTTGGCGAAATACTCTTGAAGCCGAGGCGTCCGCGAACCGATGTGACGATGTTATACATTTTCGGTTAAGTTTCTAAACTTAAAAATAAACATGTCTAACTAAATTACCTTTTCAGTAGCTTCGTACACATACATATTTGATAAAAATGCACTCTTCTTGAATCTGTAATTTTATAATTACATCTTGATCGTTCACCAACAGTTCGAACTTTGCACTGTTCTGCCAACTTGGCTCTTCTCTAATTCGTCTAAAGGGGCTGGCAAATATTAATAACTATTTTAGTATTTATTAAATTGATTTGAACATTTGAAGTCATGATTTTCTTTTTGTATATTTTTTTTTCTTATTTTTTTTTTGTTTTTGATTTTATAAAATAATTTATTTCGCAAAGCCTAAATACCTTTTCCCAAAATACCTTTTCCTAAAATACCTTTTGGACAAAATACCTTTTGGACAAAATACCTTTCGCACAATACCTTTTTGGAAATGTGGATTTGTCAACGTATGGGGGGCCATACTGCCCCCCTGCAACCCCCCTGCTTGGGGTCACTGTAGGATTTGGAGTAGGTGCAAGTTTGGGTATATGCAAAGTTTATATTATGCTATTTGCTTAATTTTATCACCAAAACTACACCGTCCTCGTCATGGTTCTGCACATCTGAAAATACCTTTTCCCGACACGAAAACATTCTAACAAAAGGGATTTAGAAAAACGGTATTTCGTCCCATAGGCGTTTTCACCAAAAAAATTATGTCCAAAGGTCAGCTCATCAAAAAAGGTATTTTGAAATGAGGTATTAGGTAGGGTTCCCGAATAAAAGGGACGTACAATTTTATGCCGAGTCCAAACGGCTGAATTGAGAAATGAAAATTCTCTACAAAAGAAAAATAAAATTCCCACGATCTACTACGGTATTTAGGCATTTTATAGTAGTGTAAGTAGAAAGAAAGCCCCCACCGATATTGACATTTCCCAATCGTATTTTGTAATGCAATTCGAAACCCTTTTAAGGTCTGCTCCTCAAACCAATGCGAAAATTCGAAAACAGGTTGCGAACTTCGCGCTGTAAACGGTGGCATATACCACCATCGCCATTTATTTACTGCATTCGCGTTGGTTTTAACAGACCTTAAAACCATCCCCTGCGTCGTCGGGCCTCTGGGCTCTCATAAAATCATAAAAATGTTTATTTTTCTTTAATTCTTGTCGACCCTTGGATCTACTAGATTCTTTTAGATTGTTATTATTTGGACATAGCAAAGCTTTCTAAACCTACTTATTTGACATGAGGTCTAGAGCTATTCCTCAACTCACATTTTCGCCTTGATTTTGATAACTTTATCAATTACATAACAAAGCTTATCGCCTACTAGTACTGTGACGAAATTTTGAAAACACTCACTTCTACCATATCCGGTGGCCAGTCAAAATGTTCCCAGTAGGTACTGCTCATTTCCAGGAATTGACATCAGACACAAATGTTCTTTTATCTGCGGTTAGTACACTTTTTTCAGGAAGAAATCCCCCTGACCTCACTTTTGTGGTTCGAGTCTAAAAACAAAATTGAAGCGAGCGGTTAGCTTGCGGGGTGGTGGGTGTGTGTGTGTATGTACACGTAGAGCTGTCCAGTGTCTAAGCCAAACTCCTCGTGGCGATGGAATGCGACGAAGAGGTTCAGAGCCAGGCGACCAAATAATTTGTTCAGCCTGTCTACTGCCCTATATACTCAGAAAAAAAAATCTTCCCAGGTATCAGCAGCGAACGACGATGATTAGAGCCAGGCGACCAAGTGTTCGTTCAACCTGTCTACTACTATTGCGTGAGAACAGTTCCGAAAATAAAAATAAAGAGACTCCAACTATTTGTTGTATGTTCAGTTCAATTTTATTCATCAGACTGCAACTAGACTAATTCGTGTCGCCCTTTTATACCCAAAATAGTAACGGTCACTTTCGTGTGCTTTGCTTTAAATGTTTTTATTATGCTCCCGTTGCCTTGGTTCTATTTTGTGGATAAAGGAACTACACGTTACAATTTTACTTTTAAAATTAATTGATTAATTATGAATTTTTTTGTATTGCATTTTACATGAGTAATAATAGAATTCAGTACGTTTAAAATAATAATAAAAGGAAAAATATTAAATGAATAAATGAATTTGTCAATATAATAGTTCTTAGAAAAAATGAATGTGTGTATTATATTATTATAATTATTGTTGATTGATGACTGTTACATTCTCCCCCTCTGCCTCAGAGATCGCCTCGATGATGTGGCAGGAACAGGTGAGGTCATCCTTCTTGTTGTCTTCTTCGTAACTTTGGGCTGGGAGGTTTCAATGGCTACCTTCCCTGGTCTTCCTCTTTTCCTGAAAGATATAAGAGGTTTAGGTGTAGGTAGTTCATCTGAACCACCAGAAAATGATGTTAGCATCGATGCATGGTAAGTACCCAATGGTACGGTTGGATCGTCTTCTTTCGCGATGGTGAAACTTGTAGAACCCTTCTTTGCGGAAATTATATAGGGTCCGTCTCTTTTTGGTGCGAACTTTGAAGTAAAACCTTTTGATGCCTTGCTTATGGGATGGGTTTTGACAAGAACTTTATCGCCAACTTCAAAATTTTCGTGGGGTCTTCGCTTCTTGTCTGCATACACTTTATTTCGGTCTTGTGTCTTCTCGGAGGATTCTTTTGCTTCTTGTAAGGTATCGGCCATTCGTAATAAATGCGGAGTGATTTGCGGGATAAAGTTTTCCGATCGTATGATAGCCTTGAGGTCGTGATTGACGTCATCAGGAGTTCGTAGCTCTCGTCCAAATGTAAGAAACGCTGCCGAAAAGCCAGTACTTCCACATTTAGCAGTGTTCATTGCGAATCTAATAGCGGGTAGTTTGAGATTCCACGTCGTATGTTGGTTTCCAACCAAAATTGAAAGTTGCGTCTTAAGGTCCCGATTCTTCCTCTCGACAGGGTTTGCTTCTGGGTGATAAACAGGGGTGAAGGATTGTTTTATCCCTAAGCAAAACGTAAGTTTCTGCATCAAAGCAGATATAAATTGTGTTCCATTATCACTATGAAGTCGTCTTGGAACACCAAATCGTAAAAAAACCTCGTTCAAAAGTACCAGTGCACAGTTTTCAGCGGTGCCTTCCTTCAAAGGATACAGTTCCACCCAGCGACTGCACAAGTCTTCAACAATTAAAACCCATTGGTGCCCACTGGCACTTGCAGGTAGTGGTCCAAAAAGGTCTACTGCTATAACTTCGAATCGTTGGCTGCTTGGAGTTGTCTGTAATAGACCAGCTGGTTTTAAATTTGAAGCTTTATACCGTTGACACTCGAGGCAAACTTTGACATGATTGGATACGTCAGTTCTCATTCCTGGCCAATAGTAACGGCTAGAGATGCGTGCCAATGTCCTCTCAACACCATAATGTCCAGCTGTACAGTCATCATGGTATCTCTTCAGCATCAGTGATTTCATTGTTTTGGGGATAACCAGTTGACCATTTTCGGAGTCCTCTTCTGGACAATAGCGATATAGAACTCCATCCATTAAAATGTATCCGCGACTAGTCCAGCGAAGTAAGTTATCGTCGTTATTTTCAAATGAATCGATGATTGCTTTTATATCTGGGTCGGCTAATTGTTCTTCTCTAAGCTCCTTGGATCCTCGTCGTGGCATATCTACTTCTACTGAACAAATGACACAGTTTTCTTCTATATGTTCGTCCGGGCATGGTGGTCGGGAAAGCGTGTCGGCAACAGCGTTATTTCGCCCCGGATTATACCCTATCTCGATATTATAAGGTTGCAGTTGAAGTGCCCATCTGGCAAGTCTTCCGGTAGGAGATTTTAAGGTCATTAACCATTTTAAGGGCTGATGATCGGATAATATTTTGACCTCCGACCCTTCGATATACCCTCGAAATTTTTGAACTGCCCATACTACAGCGAGCGCTTCTCTTTCGGTTGTCGAATAATTGCATTCAGCAGGTAATAATAAGCGGCTTGCGTATTCAACAGGGTGTTCCATTTCGTTCTCCCCCTGGAGCAGAACAGCACCGATAGCATAATTACTTGCGTCGGTTTTCAGAATGAATGGAATACCTTCTTTTACTTGTTGTAGTATTGGAGCTGTGGTCAATAGTTTCTTTAGCTTATCAAAAGAGTTTTGCTCTTCATTTTCCCACTTCCATGTAGCTTTCTTCTTTGTAAGATTCGAAAGAGGTTTTGAAATATTGGCAAAATTTGGTATAAACCTTCTATACCAAGAACAAGTTTGTAAAAACGACAATACCTGTTTTGGATTTTTAGGCCTTGAACGTTTTAGAATAGCATCTGTTTTCTCAGGATCAACTTTAAATCCATTTGGTGTCAAAATATGACCCAAGTATTTTACTTCAGAGCAGCAAAATTTACATTTTTCGCGATTCAGGCGGAATCCAAAGAGCTTTAAGCGTTGAAAAACTATTCTTAGGTCTTCTAAATGAATGTCAAAACTTTCGGAACAGATGATAATGTCATCAAGATAAGCCAGTATTAAGATTTTTGGCAATCCAGCTCTAAATTTGTCGATAAGGCGTTGGAATGTTGCCGGAGCGTTTCGCAATCCAAACGGCATTCGATTAAAAATGTAGGTGCCAAAAGGCGTTATAAAAGCTGTTTTGGGCTGATCCTCCTTTGCTACCTTAATTTGCCAGTATCCAGAACGAAGATCTAGCGTGGACATATATGGTGTGCTTTTGGCTGCGTGGAGAAGATCATCAATCCGTGGCAGGGGATAACGATCTGGAGGGGTTATGGCGTTGAGCTTTCGATAGTCAACACATACTCGAATGCTACCATCACTCTTGGGGACCATAACGACTGGGAAGGCCCAAGGAGATTCCTTCTCTTCGATTATGCCTTTTCGCAACATGTCGTCGATTTCTGTCTTCAGTTGACTTTTCCTTGCAGGTGAAATTCTGTATGGGACGTTCGCAATAGGAGCATGTGAACCAGTATTGATCTTATGTTCAATGTAGGGGATCGGGGTTGTTATTTCTCCAAAAATATTTTCTTGCTCTTTGAGTAGCTCTTCTAGACTATGCTTCTCATACAAATTGATTGCATGTCCTTCTTCTGGACGTAGATGAATGTCGATGGAATTGAGTTCGAACCAGTCATCGATATTTGAAACATCTACTCGTTTTGGGGCGCTAAAAAGCTCATTGCCTTTCTCTGGAGTTCTCATTTCTTGTGGTATAGCATCGGAGAATATAGCTTGGATTTCGTGTGGAGAATACTCATTGACCCTTTTTCGTTTTGGCGTATGACCAATAGGACTTATCGGCTCACGATTTTCTATCCAAGTAAGGTACGCAGAAACAGATTTCAATTTATCATCCTTTTGAAGTGTTGCGTGATATTTTGGTTTCGGCTTTGACTGTGGAGCTTTAAAATTGGTCTGAACTCGTGTTTCTATCGGTTTCAATGTGTTACTCTTCGAAAGTTTAAAATCAAAAATGGTTGCTGGGTCATCAATGAAATAAAATGCCCTTTGAGCAATATTCAAAACTATACCGCATTGTTCGAGGAAATCGATTCCAAGTAACGTGCGATTTCCTTTGGCTTTGGGTAAAGCAATAAAACGAATTTTCCGAAATCGTTTCCCAATGCTGATATCCGCAACTGTAGCATATACTATTTCTTGCCTAAGAATTCCATCGGCCAAAGTAATTTCTGCGCTGACTTTTTGAAATTTGCAGCCTTTTTCAACGAGCTGTTGGTATAACCGTGCTCCAGCAACGCTAGTTCTAGCTGCCGTATCAATATATGCCTCACCCTTGAGACCGTTTATGTTGACATCAACCGTGGGCACATTTCGACCGATTACTGTTGAGTCAACTAGGTTAAAATCTAGCATGGATGGACTATTAGCATTCTTGTTGCTACAGGTGGGACAATTAGTTCTGCAATATCCAGCTGCTCCACAACCATAACAGTTCAAAGTGGGTTTTTTAGCTGTGTTCTGGTTGTTGTCAGCTTTCGCGAAGCACTGGTCAGCTGTATGTCCATTCTTCCTGCAATATGTGCAACGTTTTTTTTTCGCACCCTCAACAGGTTTTCCTGGAGGTCTGACTTCTTCATTTAAGACCTCTGCCTCTCTGGCTTCCTTTAACAGATCTTGGAAAGTCTTTATCGTGTTCCTAGGAACTTTTTCTCTAATTCTTAGAAGAATTTGTCCATAGACCATGTTAATCATAATTTCTTCGGAAATTTTATCAGTTAATTGGGAAAATAGAGATCGCTTTCTACAAATGAACTCATCAGTGGGCTCATTATATTTCTGCTTTTGCTCAAACAGCTCAACATAGATTCTCCATGCAGGTTTTGGTGGCGCGAATGACGAACGAAGTAGCTTTAACGCGTCATCGAATGTTTTTGCCTCATTTTTCACGCCTTGCCACCAGTTTGATGCAAAACCTTCTAACAGAAGAGGGAAACCAATAACTGCATTAGCATCAGATACGTTTTCGGAGCTCTTGTAAACACTGATTGTTGCTATGAAATCTTCCAGCTTGGAAGTATTTCGTTCACCATCAAAACGAGCGGTGCATCTGCTGAACGTACCATGGCTTTCTTTAACGCCAATAGCAGCTACCAAACGTGTGAGCTGATCTTCGGACAAACTTATTGGCGACGTCATCGTAGCTTGTTGGGTAGACGTTGATGAAGTGCTTGGTGAAACGTTTTCAACTATCGTGGACTCAAAATCTGATAATTCTGATGCGGACGACTCAAATATAGGCGATTCTGATTCAGAAGAAGAGGTTTGCGAGTCGTTCTGGTTTTGTTTTACCAACAGACGTTTACTTCTTCTCATATGTCCAAATTTTCGGGCCTCTACTGTAGAATCGTGTCCAAAATCTTCAATTTATCGTACAATTATGTCGGGTTATCGTATTCCGACTAAGATTTATTTTTCTCCCTTTTTGTCAAAAATTTGCAAAGTTCTATTTTTGGGACCTCTACTGTAATGTCCAATAATAAATTCGTAGATGTCCAATTAATCAGTGAACGAGAAAAAAAATTTCGTTTTGTTCACTTTTTCGGGGCTCTAGTGTAATCCACTTTTTCGGGGCTCTACTGTATTGTTTACCAAAATTCTGATGACAAACGTGTAACCAGTAGCCACAATGTTGGGCGTCAATTGAAGCGAGCGGTTAGCTTGCGGGGTGGTGGGTGTGTGTGTGTATGTACACGTAGAGCTGTCCAGTGTCTAAGCCAAACTCCTCGTGGCGATGGAATGCGACGAAGAGGTTCAGAGCCAGGCGACCAAATAATTTGTTCAGCCTGTCTACTGCCCTATATACTCAGAAAAAAAAATCTTCCCAGGTATCAGCAGCGAACGACGATGATTAGAGCCAGGCGACCAAGTGTTCGTTCAACCTGTCTACTACTATTGCGTGAGAACAGTTCCGAAAATAAAAATAAAGAGACTCCAACTATTTGTTGTATGTTCAGTTCAATTTTATTCATCAGACTGCAACTAGACTAATTCGTGTCGCCCTTTTATACCCAAAATAGTAACGGTCACTTTCGTGTGCTTTGCTTTAAATGTTTTTATTATGCTCCCGTTGCCTTGGTTCTATTTTGTGGATAAAGGAACTACACGTTACAATTTTACTTTTAAAATTAATTGATTAATTATGAATTTTTTTGTATTGCATTTTACATGAGTAATAATAGAATTCAGTACGTTTAAAATAATAATAAAAGGAAAAATATTAAATGAATAAATGAATTTGTCAATATAATAGTTCTTAGAAAAAATGAATGTGTGTATTATATTATTATAATTATTGTTGATTGATGACTGTTACAAAATTTATTTTAAATAAAAATCCGGAAATTAACCTTTTCCTTGATATCAACGCAAACCAAAACAAACTGCGCACGGATTGGGAATTTCCGCTGCAGTCATAAATTAAAAAAAAAAGTCAATTAAAAAAAAAAACACTTGTGTTTTATAAACTTCAAAACAACAACGCACTGTCATTGTTTTTGTGCACATTCGAATGTCAATAAAAAAAAAAAAAACAACTGTAGTGAAGTGCAAAATGAAAACAAATTAAAATGTAAAGGCCCTCCCGATGGGGAATCAACACGAGTCGACTGCGTGCGGGTAAAGCCCATAAATACTTGCCTCCATCGTCGCCCCAAGATCCGCTCAAGACAGACACATTTTGGCGGAAAATCGAAAAGATCTTGAAGAGAGCCATCGCTTTGTGTGGGGATTTTTTGTTTTTGTTTACCCCCGACTGGTGCTCCACTCCGAATTGATTGGTACCTTCAGCTGCAGACAAAGCTAAAAAGGAATCCCACAATTCGAGTCGAGTTCGTATTGCGTTAACTGAATGCTAATGGTGCCATAACCTCGACGCGCATCACTCTCCACCAAAGTGCATCAAAATCAAAACAATCGAAACGTGGAAACAGCCCCAAGGAAGGAAGGCGAGAGGCGCTCGGTGCTCGGCGCTCCACAACCACAACAAGCACAACAACAGCGTCGTAAATTTAAACGCCTCGATCGCCGTGCGTCGGACTCGGATGAGAGTCGTAAATTTATAGGAAGATGCATGCGGTGATTGAGCTAAGAGCCAAAGTTGAAGCCAAAGCCACCCATCACGGTGCTCCGGCCTCCGGCTCATATCGATGGGAGCCGCACATTTTCATTCACATTTTAGTAGACTCTCTGTCTCTCTTCCTCCATCTGGACGTTCATCAAAATTTTATTGTTATGTTGTTGTTATTCCACTGAATCCATCTCCGTCCACCACATAAGGAGGGCACAATTATGTTTGATGTTCCGAACCGATACCGAACTCCGAAGTTCAGTTTTGATGGGCATTGCCATCAACTACACCATGCATCGCGGCGGTGCATCACCATCAGCTATCAGCATCAGCGTGCGCGTCTGTCTATAACCATAGAGCTATCGATTGGCCGACATAATTTTGTGTTATGGCCCGAATCTGTATCTGTGTGCGCGAAATATCTTGTTTACCATCACGGAACTCACGTTGTGCGCGAGTGTTTTGCTGGCCCCGATGCAAACACAACACACCTTGTGAGCTAAGTTGGGATTTGTTTTGATTCATTCACCTCTGATTGTAGTTCGTCGTCTTGTTGGCCGTTTTTGATGATTTTTTTTTTTTCGAAACAGGTAGGTAAATGTTTGCATTTGTCATGATCGTGAGTTCCGCCAGCAGCACATCAGCGATGTATTAACTTTTGAATACAAATAAACAAGAGGGAGGACTATAAAAATACAATGTAGCGTATCACTCTGTGCAAACATCAACAAGCCACGCGATGTTTAGCATCAGATAAATAACGTTTAATTAGTAAAGTTTGGGATTCTTTTCTTTAGAGTGAGAGAGATGAAAGGTGATCGAAAAGTCCACGATCTCGCTCGTGTTGTTCATTCAATAAATTATTGAATAATCAATGGAATTTTTCAGTTTGACATACGAAAGAAGAGAATAATGTAAATATTGACAGCACTGATCGGACGTTGGATAAACCGCTAATTACAATCTCTCCAAATGTCAAAGTGTCAATGAGTTTACTTTCTGTGAATTAAATGAGAAACTTGTTCGTGATAATGTTGATGGTAAGCTGAAGATTAATTGACGGATTTGGCAGTTCAAATTAATCAACTTGCGGACTTTGAGGAATTTAAAGAATATGACAGAGAGAGAGTTCAGGATTGTAGGACGACTGGAAAGAGCATCAGTTGCTAAAATTTCAGACGATCTTAAAATATTGAAACATTGGTAAGGTATATATATGTAGGTACAACTTGTACTTTGGAGTTTAAGCCCCAAAGCAGACCCTTTTTCTACGACCCCATCTGGACAATTCTATCAAAAACCATTCAGCTCAACAATATGGTAAATTTAAGTACCCCAGAAACCTTGGACTACTGATAGGGAAAGGTTTTAGCGAAGAAATTGGTGAACCTGTGGAGCCTCGAACTAAACTCTGTTTCGGCAATATCAGCAAGCTCCTCAAAGAAGTACTCTCCTAGAGTTTAGGATAGCGCCGGGCAGTTACATAGTAGGTAGAACGGAGTTTCCTCCTCCTCCTCATCCATGCAACTGCGACAGAAGTCATTAGCGGTAACTCCAAGCCTAACGGCATGTCTTCCTAGTACACAGTGGCCTGTTAGTACTCCGACAAGAGTTCCGATATGTTTTCTACTGACGTTTAACAGGACCTTTGTCCTGCGCCGATTTATTCGTGGCCAGGTCTGTTTTGCGTGGTTGCAGGTGTCAAGATCGCGCCATCTCTCATTAGCCTGTTGCAGTGCTAGTGTGGAGATGTTGTATCTTACCGTTTCAATTGGCACATGGGGCTCTCCTTTACCAGTAGAGAGTTCCATTTTCGTGCCGTTCCTTGCTAGTTCGTCTGCTTTATAGTTACCTGGTATATCTCTATGACCAGGGACCCAGCACAGCGTTAACGTGCACATATCCGAGATCTCATTTAAAGATTTGCGGCAGTGCCTGACCAATTTGGATCTTAATATTGGTGATTCGAGTGCTTTTATAGCTGCTTGACTGTCGGTGTAGATGACGATGTCTGAGTTCGATATCGATCTCACCTTCAGCAGTTCAGCGGCTTCGCGAATAGCTATAGCTTCTGCTTGGAAGACACTACAGTTATTTGGTAGTCTAAAAGACTGGTTTAGGGAGAATGGAACTGAGAAAATCCCGGCTCCTACTCCGTCCTCTGTCTTAGACCCATCTATACACAGATGGGTATTTTCATCTATAACCGTATTCTCTTCCCATTGCTGTCGGTCGGGAATACTGGTCTTGTATTTAATATTGAAGTCCAGGACCGTGACCACGTAGTCTGTAACTTCTGTTGTGACATTATTAGTTTTTAGAATATTGGCATGCCCTGTGTCACTGCTTCTCCATTGCTGTGATTCTCTTAGACGCAATGCCGATTTTGCCGCCATCTCTTTACCGTGTATGTCCAAGGGCAGAATGTGGAGCATGGTTTCCAGTGCTGCGGTTGGAGTTGTCCGCAGGGCACTGGTCACACAGACACTCTTTGGATTCTATTTAGTAGAGAGAGGTAGCTTCTTTTATTTAGTGCTGGCCACCAGACGATGATTCCATACATGAGTATCGGTTTGACTACTGCTGTATACAGCCAGTGCATTATTTTCGGGCTGATGCCCCATCTGAGGCCCAGGATCCTTTTGCAGGAGTAAAGTGCAGTAGCGGCCTTCTTAATACGTTCATGCAGGTTTAGTTTCCAGCTCAGTTTCCTGTCCAGAACCAAACCTTATTCAATGTTTTGTATTAACCAAATATTTATCAATTTAGCAACTACTTTAGTAACATTTTCAGAATATCGAGATATTATTCATTAAATAATTAACATTCAGAGTTCACACATAATTGTCCAATGTATATTACATTCGACAACTTTTGCAGTATCTTCTTTCTCTAGAATAACATTTTTTTTACCTGGAATTTTATTATAAAGGAAAAAAATCACACGATACTAGAACACTGACCAACCATAACAATGGTCTACTACGAATAAATTATTTTGCGAAACTAACAAATATGGCTCAAATTCCATAAATTCCAAATTTGTAAAATCATTATTGACAATACAAAATTAATAAACTAAAGATAAAACTAGAGGTTCGTTCGTGTACTTTCAGCATAGAAAAATGTCAAATCTCAAAAATCGAGAGAGAAATCTCTCAATTTTTAGAGAAGTACCTGACCGGTTTTCTTACAAAAAGTTTAAGAAATGTCATTTCGACTTTCGAAAATAAACGTTAACGGCAGAATCTATAAAATAAGTTGGATTTCAATTTTTTATAAGCTAAAATACCTATTAAACCTAACATTTTCAAAGGGCTGATAAGTTCTAGGAGAACATTAAATTACAACTTCTTCCTCCGACATCGTTGAAGACGAAAAAATAGAGTTTTATTTGTCAAACTTTTGAGCTGTCACTTAGATGACAGTTTTCATTTTTCAGTAAGTCGAAATTCGGCGAGTAGAAAATTACGAAAAAAATGAAAAGAGGGGAAATGGATTTCTCTCATTTTTTTTTTTTTTTTTTTTTTTCAATTTACTCAGTACGTGGTCGCATTCGTACAGTTTCTTAGCAAATTTTTAATAATTTTACGTTTGCAAAAAAGTACCCGAACGAACCTTAGAATTTATAAAAAAATAATAATAAAACCCAAATCTCAAAATGCTGTCATATTGTTTATACTTTAAATATGACAGCGCGCGAATTAAAACACTTGTTTCTTACTTTTAAAATTAAACAATATTTATTTGGAACTATGTCCTTTATTATTGAAATACTTTTTACTAATTCTAAAAGGAGCTTAAGGCTACTATGTAGTTACAATAAGACTATCGATAAATTCATCATACAGTCGTATTTATATATTTTTCTTATCTATCTACAAGGAGACCCAAGCGTACAATCGTCTTGCTTGATAATGAAGAAGAGATAATATTCCAACATTGTATACAAACGATATTATCTCTTGTACATATGTTATCATTGTAGCGTTGTGTGCAAGACTGTACTAGAGGCTAAAGATATCATTGAATACAAATAATGTTATCTTTTTTCTCAATATGTTTTGCTATGGATACTTAACTCCCCCCCTTGTTAAACGAAATCGTCCCGATTTTTCGACGCTATTTTTAACATTTCTCTTTCATAAGTTTTGTTATATGCGTCAATCTTTTTTTGTTTTTGACGATCTGTTATACATTGTATAGTTTTTATCATTACGTACGTAAATGCTAGAATAACAATCAGTGTTACAATTGTGTATATAGTTGATAATATCGGTTTTTCTTCAAAAGGAATAATTAGTTTTTTTAAAGTATCTATGTTATCGAATTTGTACATTGTATCTTCTTTAATTATTTGGTCGATGTAAGACTCTGAATTATGATTTCTTAATATAACTTCTTTAATTTGCTTATGCATGTTTTTGTATATTTTATCGTCTAGATTTATAGTATTTTCATAAGTAACTAAGTTTATACCATTAATTGTTTGATTATTTAACTTATGCTTACCGCTTAATAACATAACACCGGATTCAATTTCTAAGTCGTAATCGTATTCTTGTTTAATGTTGCATTTTGAAGTTATATTCTTTAAAAGTGGAATAAGACAATTTTCTTCTTCAAAGTTAATTTCACAAATGTTTTTACTTAGATGATTTTGACAATTTCTTGTTCTTAAATAAGTTTGGTTACATAAGGCAATTGTTTTATCTGTAATGATTTTTCCATGTTTTGAATTTAAAGGTGTTACTTTATACAATTTACATGATTTAATTAGAACTGGATATTTATATATTGTGATGAAGAATTCATCAGTTCTGGCTAAAAATATTTTAGAGTACTCAAGTATATTTATTATGGGTACTTGAATTATTTCATGTTGAATAATATTTTTAATGTCATCTAAGTCTAGGCTTTCTGATAAATATTCATTATTTTTTGCTGCATTAATTGTTCTGGTCAATAATAATAATTGTTCGTACACTTGTTCTATTACTAAATGTTCTTTAAGGCTCTGACCTTCGAATTGTTGCAAAATTTGTTCAAATCTAGAATTTATAGTTTTTTGTTTATTATTGTTTTCTATGAGATTATTTATACTCGTTTCTATGTTAACTAAGTCATAATGGTCAGGATTACCAAACACATATTTGAAAGCTGTTCCTAAAAAGTTAATTGATCTAGTATGCCTAGTATGTTCTTGTAATTGGTCTGCTAAATTCTTAATTTTACTTAACCAAATTTTTTCTTCCTGTGTAGGTTGATATTTACTAGTTACGATATTTACGTAAGGTTGAAATATCGAAGTCAGGTTGGTGGCATGTAACAAATAAGTTTGTTCTTTGAATAAATACACGTCATCTGTTTGCGTAAGTATAAACTTCTTGTTTAGTATCTCAGTTATTTGAACGTTTCCTTGCCCTTCTTGACTCTGTACAATTCCTAGTAATGTTAGGAATATTAATATTTTCGTCATCTGAAAAATGATAATTCTTTATGTTATCCTTGTGAATTTTTATTCCTTCTTTAGAGATTACCGTGTCTCCTTTATCTTCTTCTACTATTCTTGTTATGTATCTAGCGTTAGATTTCTTTCTAAGACCTGTGATTCTTACCATTATCTTATCTCCTTTTTTATACTCTCTGTGTCGAGTTCCTTTATTTAGACGTTCGATCACTTTTTTGGATGCTGAGTTTAGTTTATTTATTATAATTTCACTATTTCTATATTTATTTTGATTAAAGAAAATGTCTCTAGGTTTCAAACCGGTAACTGAGTGTATAGAATTATTTAATTCACGCACTGTTCTAAATATTTCTTCGATAAGTCTTGTTTTATTCTGAATTGTGAATATTCTAGACAGTTCAGTTATTGTACCGTTTACACGTTCTACCTGACCGTTAGCTGTCGATCTGTATACTGGAGTTTCTACTTTAGTTATGTTGTATTTCAAACACATTTGGTTCACCATTTCTGTTTTGAATCCCTTCTCGTTATCTGTCATGAGTCGTTCACATTTTGGGAAATAATTAGATAAGACCTCTTCCATAACGTCGTACAGTCTGTTTCGAGTTTCGATTTCCCGAAGGATTGTATATTTAGAATACTTATCTACTGTTACAAGGAAAGTATACTTGTCGTTGAAGTATATGTCCATATGAATGTGTGTTCCCACATGTGTTGGTATTTCTGAATTATTCAGAGGTTCTCTGATAGGTTTTCTTTCATATTTTCCAAATAGACATGCTATGCATTTTTTGTTGAAACTCTTTGCTTGTTTATTTAGATCGGGCCAGTAATATTTCTCTGAGATTTCTTGTATATTGTTACGTAACCCTCGGTGTGCTCTTTCATGAGTTACCCTTACAAGTTTTAGTTTTCCTTTTTCGTCCAAACCTTTTTTAGGTACTGTCCATATGGGACTGTTATAAGGACTATGGCTTTTTTCTATTATATCGTCATGTAAGAGTTTCTGTATTTCTTTGTTTACGAATTCGTTATCTGCTATGGGATATGGATATTGTTTAACATAAACCGGATTATCATTGGTCGTCCTAATGCTTGCTTCTATAGTATCTGTAAAGGGTAACGGTCCTATGCTGTTATTAATCTTCATCAGTCTATCTATGTCTGCTTTATAAATATTATTTTCCCCAATTATGTAATTAATTTTCTGAATAGATTCGACACTGCTTATGGTGGTTAGAGTCATATTACTGAAATTTATTTCCGCGTTTAGAACTTTAAGTCCTTCATATCCTAATATCATATCAAAAGACTGAATATCCTCTAATTCAAAAAATGTTATATTTTTCTTTAATATCCTAACTACTTTCTTTGTATCTACCATAGAATAACCATGCATTGTTTTTATTTTTATAGGTTTAATTTTAATTTTTTCGCTAGAATCGCATTTTCTATTAATGTAATTATGGGTTGCACCAGTATCAATAAGAATTTTGTAAATTTTCTTATGAATAGTACTAGTTAAATTTAAGCAGGGCAACCCGTCTACTAGTTTAAATGATCTATTCTTATGTTATTATTTACCATACATTCCGTTTCATCTGCTTCTGCATATGTACTGCTGACATCGTCTCTGCGTTGTTGTCGGGAGTTATTTACTCTCTGCTGCTTGAAGTTCTGCTGATAAGATCGTTGCGGTCTGTTGTGTGTGTTGAAACTCCCGCTGTGTTCACGTTTCGCTGGTGGATTATATACATCGGGTTTGCATTGATTCCAATTTTGTCGCTGTGCATGTACAATTTGTCTCGAGTTTATCTCCATCGGCTGTGGTCCTTGATTGTGTTGCTGCATATTATCGTATTGCTTCTGGGGTTGATAATTCGTTGTTTGGCTCGAATAATTTGGTCTTCTTTCGTTTCTGCGTTCATGTGGCATATTTTTGTGGTGCTTATCTTGAGTGAGATGTAAATGCCTGTGCACATTATCATGTTCTATTCTGCGAGCAATTGCGAATGCGTGTTCTAGATCATTTATTGTAGCTGAATATAATGATCCTCTTGTAAAGTTGTCACTCATACCATCAATGAATATACGAACTGCGTCGTCGTTAGCATTTTTAATTAGTCTGTCGATTATATTCGGCGGATCACCTGACATAGTGATTTTTGATATTATTAAATTGAGATTTTTATTTATCTCGTCGTGGTATTCAGACAGTGTGCTTCTTTTTTGCGTGATGGCTTTCATCATGTCTTGTAGCACGTATAGAGGTTCTTGATTAGAGTACGTATAATCTAATCTGTTACGTATCGCCTCAAAATTAAAAATTGTGTTATAATTAGTTAACACATTCGCGGCTGCACCCTGTATTTTACTTTTCACTATAGTCAATGCTGCTGCGTACTTACTGTGTGTTTTGAAGTTTTTAATGCTGTCCATTAATCTGGATGCTTCTTCGCGCCACGACCGATAATTTGATTGATCGCCGTTGAAAATAGGTAGGCTTTTAAATGCGTCTAACTGTATTTCACTACCATCTGTATATGTGGTTCTTATTTCCTCTAGCACAGGTATGTTTGGTACTATGCCTAATCCAGATTTTACTTCATTTAGTTTTGTTTCTAAATTAGTGTTTATTTGATTTTGGTTAGTTATTATTGCTGCTAACCTTGCATTCTCTGTGCGTGTGTGCTCTAGGGTTTGTGTTACTGTGTTGCACCTGGTTTCTAAAGCTTCTAATCTTGCCATTAATACTGCGAGTTGTTCCATTTTGAACTCGTGTCTGTTGTCGTCGAATTTGTGTGTTTTTTTTCTCCACATATACACTTTCACTGAATTGCTTAGCTGCTTCGTATGAAGAAGCTATATTTGTACCTGCTATGCTAGGTAATTCTTGTAACCGGTAACGCGAGTGTTCTGTTTATACTAGATTTCACTACTTGTTCCCGAGGTCCGCTCGATTGAAGTTAAAAAGTATATTTAACCTCCTGGCAGGATCGCCAATTAAAACACTTGTTTCTTACTTTTAAAATTAAACAATATTTATTTGGAACTATGTCCTTTATTATTGAAATACTTTTTACTAATTCTAAAAGGAGCTTAAGGCTACTATGTAGTTACAATAAGACTATCGATAAATTCATCATACAGTCGTATTTATATATTTTTCTTATCTATCTACAAGGAGACCCAAGCGTACAATCGTCTTGCTTGATAATGAAGAAGAGATAATATTCCAACATTGTATACAAACGATATTATCTCTTGTACATATGTTATCATTGTAGCGTTGTGTGCAAGACTGTACTAGAGGCTAAAGATATCATTGAATACAAATAATGTTATCTTTTTTCTCAATATGTTTTGCTATGGATACTTAACTCGCGCTCTGCCTTCATGTTCGAATTCGAACAACGAACCTCTCCTAACTTAGGAGTGGTTGGGACCACTCGTAAATCTTACGAGCGTTCGTAAATCTGCACTAATAACGGTTGGTGAATAGGTTTACGAAGCTCTGAACTTACGAGTGGTCTGTGAATACCACCCTAAACCTCCTACTGGAGTTCTGGTATATACAGACTTCGCAAAGATGCTATAAAGCGTTTAAGTGCATCTCTCAAGACAAACTTGAAAAAAGACTATGACATTAACAAATCAACATAAGATTCCTATGGGTAAGGGTCTCTTAAAGGCGTCTCTGTAAGGAGTACCTCTAAGGAGACTCATTGACTATTCTGCCAATACAGTTCATACGTGGTGAAACGTAAAGCACCAGCACCACATTCTGCAAGAAGCGTCCCTGCTTTTGACTGAATATCGCCGATCTTAAGCGGAGCAACTCGATCAAGTCTGTAATTGAATGGGATTATGATTAGGGATCTCAATGCTACAATGCACCCAAATTTAAGCCCAAGATTTGGAGCCTCTTTTTTTTTGCAAGAAACCCCTTTCTATGAGATGCTAAATGCTGAAAACCCGCGGTTAAAACTACAAGACTTGATGACGAGCTTGAAAGAAAAATATTCACTGTAAAGAGGGCGCTTTTGATAATTGAACTTTTGGCAGCATGCGCTGCCCTGAATGAAACTCTTTCTCTGCTGCTTAGAGCTTGAAAATGACACTGTATGCTGAGGTGGACTGCGGTAAGTGCATCTTTAACAGCTGTTAACAAAAGACTATCCACAAAATGGCGACTTTTCACCCCTGTTATTGTGCATTCGGAAATTCGACTTAATACTACTATCTACCTCCAGGGCTATGCTGATTTTGGAACCGTGCCTCCTGTTTGTGCAAACACGGGTGGACTATCGCTATCTGGTGCTTATAGTAGACTTCTACGCAAGAATATTGAAAAAACGTTACTTCTCGTTTGCAAGAGCACGTGATGAGCAACAACATTTGTTTTTAACTTGTCGCAAATCTTGACAAATGAAAATGAGTCCACACAAAGTCAAAACGAACGTTTTTAGCGTTTACCAACCACACCATGGGCAATAAGACCACTCGAGATGCCATATAAAAATAGCCCACCACCAAGGGTGCTATACTGCTAGCTTATGTATAATTTCCGACACCATTTTTCCAGCTTAATGTTATTTAAGCGTCTAATCCCCGCTTTCCATTGACAAATGTATATACGTGCACTTAGCGCACGGTCTGTAATTTTCGAACAGATAACCCTCCCCAATCGGCTCCCTCATTACATTTAATGCTTTAACAAATAGTGTAGATGATTCCTTATTTCGTTATCCGCACGTCATGGTGACTCCACGTCCAATTAGATATTCCATAAACGCACCGCGCGACATGTTGTGCTGCGTCTGTATTCCATGTATAGCATTCCAGGAGCATCAGTTCAACGTGCGTTGCCATCTTTTGCAGCTGTGATGTATGATACGAAGCGTCGTCATTATCAAGCCATCATCACAACCAGAGATCCAGCCAACTATAGCCCTCCCTCGATAATAGTCGTGTTTCGCTCCACAGTGTGACACGTTGTTTAATGGGTTCGGGATATTTTCATCATCACGGACAACGGGAGCAACACACGAAATATGTACAGTACATATACGCACGCACTAGGGGGAAACGTGAATCTGTATGTAGGTAAGCCAACAGCTTAAACCTTACGGTCCTAGCTACGTTCCGCATGTTTTTTGTGTATAGCTGCACACAGGAGTCATCAGAATCAGACGCTACCATGAATGCGAAGGGATTTTTTTTTTTTTTTTGATAAATTAGATGAAAGAGGATGAGA
Source organism: Cheilosia scutellata (assembly GCA_955612985.1). Lineage (NCBI taxonomy): Eukaryota > Metazoa > Arthropoda > Insecta > Diptera > Syrphidae > Cheilosia > Cheilosia scutellata. The sequence continues at coordinate 11,511,124 of OY015311.1, read as the reverse complement.
CTCCATTTCCATTTTGATTCGCCTCCCTTAGTTAGTTACTGCGGAGACTATGAAGCTAATTTTTCACTTTGGATGACTTAATCTTGCAAGGGCATCCTTAGGGCGAGGGGTACATTATCAGATATAAATATGTGTAGATTCAAAGTGAGCGGCCAATGTCACTGTGAATGGAAAAAACATCAAAGAGGGTGAGAATTGAATAAACGTGATAAGAAGAAGTAATTTTATTAGGACCTGTTAGCACGTGCTACCTTGCGTTTTGACCCAGATAACAGAGGCACGTAAGGGATATAGAGAAAAAATGGACGAACTTAATGAGATATCATAACAAATGACCAATGTTCATGATGAACCAGCAAATTTTTGACAAATTATCATCAAAAAATCGAGAGGAAGAATGGAAAGCAGTAATATAAATGGTGTGGGCGGTAGGTATATGCTTGGGATTTACAAAATGATGGATGAAGGCGCTTTGAAGGTAGAAAAAAAGTATATATTTTGGTGTGTGGTTCTGTCTGTTGGAGGTTCTGCCATTGGAAAGAAGGCAATGCGTCTTAATTTCAAGGATATAGGACATGGACATGGACAATGGCGAAACGTACGCGTAAGCAGTAGGAAAGTAAAGGTTGTCGAGTCAGCAAGTCAGTTTGTCATTAATATACCTTATCTAAGGGTGTTTTTTTTTTTTTTAAGGTGTATAGAAAAAGGAAAATAAAGCATAAGACTGTTCAAGGTTAACATTGGGACCATCCGACATCTTACGTACCACAATCGGCTTGATGGTAAAAGAGAAATTATGTAAAGTGTTGAAAAAAAAATATATTTGCTGTTGAATATTTTTGAACTTTGTCCGAAATTGTTACTTCAAAATATATAGCTCGTGTATTGGAGTTTTTAATACTGTGTAACTCGAGTGCAAGAGTCCAGGGTGTGCGGGATGCTCAAGTCGACACACCATAACCTTCAATCTTTCGACTTCGCTTTACAGCAAACAAATTGTAGGCACCTGCATTTGTGATTTAAGGAAAAGCTTTAAGGGGCATAATAGCCTCTTAAGCGCTACTACTTAGCCTTTTTGAGTGTATATTGCAGAAACGAAAAAAATACACCGATCGTTCAAACAATCGCTTTATTTCTGCGCAATTTGCCACCAAAAGTTTGCTTTACAATTTGACATTTTAAGTTGTCATATTTTGTATTAAAAAAAATTACATACTGCAGTCAATTTTGCCAAAAACATAACATTTGAATAAAAGTCAAGAAAAAGGCAATTTTAAGGCAAGTCAACCATCGACCAACTCTTCACACTACGGCAAATCTTAAAAAAAAGGCGGAATTTCAGGTCGATACACACCACCTCTTTATCGGCTTTAAGGTCGCCTATGATAGCGTAGGGACGAATTATAAAAAGCCAGGTCAATCATCCCCACCAAATTCGTCCGTCTGTGCAGAATGACAGTGGAAAAATTTCGCTGCTCCGTATCAAAGTATAGGAAAAAACACCACCGAGCTCTTTGATGTCGAAAAAGGTTTAAGACAAGGTGACACGCTATCATGTAACTTCTTTAATATCATTCTTGAAGCAATTGTACGGTACTCGCAAGTCAACATCAGAGGTAAATTTTTTCAAAAGTCCGTTTAACTACTACTTGCATGCAGATGATATTCACATTATCGGGAGACGCGTTTGCAAGCATTGAAACGGAGGCGGTGAAGATGGGTCTGACTGTTAATGAGGCGATGTATATGCTGTCACCGAGAAAAGGCTGTCAACATCATCGGCGACTTGGAGAAAACATCAGAATGGATAGACATAACTTCCAAGTAGTTAAAGACTTTGTCCATCTAGGCTCTACAATTACCTCGCAAAACGACATCGGGATAGAAATCTTGCCAATCGCTGTTTTTTTTAGGGCTAAGAATGCATCTATGAAGTAAAGCCCTCTCTCACAGAACCAAGAAATATTGTACAAAACCTTAATCATCCTCGTCGTGTTGTATGATGCAGAAACATGGACTTTATTAAAATAGAATGAAAACCTCTTGGCATGCTTTGAGAGAAAGATTCTTCGAGTGATTTTCGGAGGAGATCCAACGAGGAACTTTATGGGCTATATTGGGACGTTGATTTGGTCAAAAAACTCCAAATGCAACGACTGAGGTGGCTAGTTCTCTTTGGAGCGTATGAGTCCACCCATGAAGGAGAATGAAGCAGAGGAAGACCCCACCTCAGGTGTCGAGCACATTTCAACAGCGACCTCAACTAACTGGAGGCAGCTAGCTAGGGACCACGCTGGTTGGAGGGGCCTGTTTGGAGTTGGTTGAGGCAGTAATCCACCCGAACTGTGAGCATCATCTAAAGTAAGAATCTTAAGTCAGAATTTGACACATTTTTAAATCCTGCCGCAATGAGATCGCTTTCCTAAATGCTTGGTAGGGTATGGGCCTATAATTAATTTAAAACGGAAATGTTGCTCTTTTTACGATTTTTACAAAATGGAAATATATTGTCTGTTCCAATCAAATTGATAATTTTATATGACAAACTTCGCCATGTCCTTTACATATTCATGACAATTTACCACAAAATAGATTAATCTTTGCGGGCACAATCTTCACACTCAAATATAGCTGTCAAATCAAATCGGCATTTCTGGTCTCTGCTAATTTTTAATTTATCCTACTAACCATTCCATTTAGACCGCACAAAATGGGCCAATGGTGTTCCGTCACTGGACCCAAAAAGTATGCTTTGGTACCCCGACGGATCGAAAATGGAATTTGGAGTCGGTGCTGGCGTCCCACGGTTTTTCATGCAGAAGTCCATGCAAATAAGATCTGCGCCGATATAAACTCCAAAAAGGGATTTAAGGGCACCAATTGATAAATTTTCTCGGAAAGTCAATATCGAAAACAGTAAAGTGCTGCTACAATGGCCCTATCCAAACACAACATGGTCAAACTTGAATGAGTACCTGGCCATCAAGGTACCTATTTAGGGCAACAAATCGGCGGACTAGCTACGGCTGGTTCAGAATCAGCGTTCTACAGACCAGAACCTTATTGGGTTACAGCTTTAGGTCTAATAAACAATTGGGAACAATAACTTCGTCTAAACCACTGGGAAAATATTCCGCGTTTCAGACAAATCAAAAGATTAATTAAGCTTTACTCCTACAAGGAAATCCTCAACCTAAATAAGAAAAATATTAGTAAGCTGGTGTGCTTTCTCACAGGCCATTGTGGCTTGATATACCATCTTAACAAAATGAACTTGTGTCCGGAGTCAGAATGCAGGACATTCTCTGTGATTGCTCGGCACTTCATTGGTTAAGAAATCGCGTCTTTAACCAAAGTTATGCTTACGAGCTGGTCTAAGGAACTCCTCTACTAAGGATAGTGTGGTCAACCGTCTCTTAGATTCACACTATCCCTCTTTGATACAATAGGTAGATCTTTATAGGTAGCAGTGTCAGCCAATTGTGTATCTTATATTTCCTTGCAAAAGGGAAAATTCTCACGGCTTGGTGACACTGTCGTAGATCAAATAGCTTAGTTAAACTTTGTCTTGCTTTCAAATTATGAAAAGATTGATAGGTCAACCTATTCAGAGGTAAGCTAAACTTTTTCTCTACTGCGCCCTCCTTTAGTTTAGTGGTAGTCTGTTGACAAGTCCATAGCCCATCAGAGCGTAGACAGCATAAGTTTATAGAAACACTATACGATCTTTACCATACATTGGCAACCAGTTTAAATTGAAACCAATCTGACAGTACAGATGTCTTGAGAAACCCGCTTCTGATTGATGTCAGATCAGCACCAGAAATTAAGCCACTAATTTGTTACAGTTTATAAAATACAATTCCACGCAGCGGCTATCGATTTCAACCTCAGTACACTCACTCAAAACATATACCATAAATAATATCTTTGTTGCCGCAGGGGGGCTACTTGTGGCACTCCACAAGTCGGCTAGCTCTGTGTAATTGCAATTGCAACAGGAAAAGCTAAATTCAATCACACAATCCCACTGGCATTACATTGTAAACACCATTAACTACAATGTACCACCAGTTCCACCACTCGCGCCAGCCGCAGAACAGGCTAAAACTACATACTCCCATTCCCAAACATATAGGTAAGGTACATAATAATTGTGCACGAAGCCCACATTTTTCAACCACCACTTACCACCATCGCCACCACCTTGAGCACCCCGGCGAAACGCAGCAGCAGGCAGATGATATCACCGTATTATCATCATTGTTGTCTCAGCATCTGTATATCTGTGCACCAAACAGCGAAGTGTTCCATGGAAAAACAACACCATCCACAACCCATCCGTCTATCTATCCATCCGTCTTCCAGCTAAGAGAAGACCCTCTTTCGCTATTAAGATGCATAGCATGTAATGCAATTATAGTCAAGTCATCCTCATATCTCTCACGAATTGCTTTGCATCTGTCTCTCTTTGTGTATCAGCGCAGCATAGCTGCACAGAGCATTCAAGAAATGCAATCAACAACAACTGCAGCGGGAAGGGGTGTAGGGCGAGGGCCACATGCAGGAAAACATGGCTTACATTGTAAACAACACGGCACCTGGTCATACAAGCCAAAAGCAACTTAATTGCAGCAGCAACGGAGCGCGAAACCCGCATCTACAACTGTCAATAATCTGTCAGCTTCGGCCACTTCATCAGTCAACGATGTTTACCATCAAGACAAGACCGAAACAATAACATCTTCCACCCCGCCCGCCACCAGATGCGTTCTTCCAAGTCAGAATGACCAAAGAGGAAATACAAGAATAGTAGAAAGAAACCTCATCGCCGCCGCCGTGCAAGTTTGCGTGTCAGGCGAAGACCGCCACGCCGCACCGCGCCGCAACATCAAGAAGCAGACAACAAAATATTGCATGCAACAATGACTTTCAGCCGCCACTCCGTTTTAGTTCATAACACACGCGCATACAATGTTGCATACAACATTCTAGAGGAGGAGTAGCAATGAACCCATCAAGCGCCGTTCAGGATTAAATGACTAAAATTACCTGAAAATTGATCTAAATAATTGCAGCGTCTCTAAATCGGAGAGAGGACTCGCGTGCAGGCTTCCCTGAGAAAGCGAAATGCCGTCAGATACTGAGGAAGGAGGGAGTGTCCACGCCTTCGGCGTTGGTTGTGAGGTGCTTTGGGTCGTCGCCACTGGCACCAAGGCCAAAGAGATAGTTAGTTCACAATGATGATTGTTCGCTACAATGTTGTATCGAGTACAATTGCGAAAAGTATTATTATATGTGGAACGCCACGACACGCTGGCTAAGATGACGCCAAAGCCCGACCGACAACAGAGTCTATAGCGCACAACAATTGGAGTGCAGTTATGTGGCGTAGACAATTGCTGGGCGTAGTAGATACATAGATGCAGCGGCCTCGCGATACTGTATCACGGAAAACTATTTGGATGGATGATTTCACCTCAAGGCTTGAATGCGAATGGTGGCGATGCTGTCGACGCGACGTCTCTTCTTTTTAAAGGCTTTTCCTTAACTTCGTGAAAAATTTGTTATGCTCAAATTCTTCAAGCCACTTCTCCTAAACCTAGAACTTTGAAATTTTCCATGCTAGTTGGGTTGTGAAGACAATGCAATATTTAGAAATAAATTTTGGATTTTGACTTCCCCTTGAGGCTTTTTCATAACACATGAACCATTAGCCGTATTAACTTGAAGCTTTATTTTTAGACAAGTCAAAACTATTACATACCTAATTAATCATTTTTCAAAATTCGTCCTATAAGGGTTGAAAAAAGGGGATGCAAACTTTTTTATTTCGACCTTACTACGCTCAACTTGCCATTATAGTCATAAATCTATGTACATAAGTAGGTCAACTCAAGAAATCCTTTTAATTGTTAGGCAATACTTCACCGAGTATTTTGAACTAACATTCATATCTCTGGTTCATCCACAGGGCGAGATATAATAAATTGAAAGTAGATCTTATTTGGCCAAATGCAAAAAAAATCTCGATTGCAGTTGTGCTTAGTTTTGACTGGTACGCGTTCGGAACAAGGATCGGCGATGTAGCAAATTCGAATGCAATTTACGTCACAAATTTAAGACTTTACTTTGCCATGCCTTTGGCTGGTTCACAATGCAGCGTGAGAGCGAGATCGAGTCTAGGGCGTTTTCTAGAAAATTTACACAACAATTGCTTAATTTTTTTTTTTTCATGAACTAACTTTATAATGCGGGCGCAGTAGCGCAGTGGTTAGTGTGCTGGACTACTGTGCGAGGGATCCCAGGTTCGATTCCCGGAAAAACACAAATTACATCTTAAGGTTTTTTCTACTGCGCCACCTCTCGCGAACGTCTGACAAACATCCGAGGGTATGACTGTCCTGAAAAAGCTTCTCAATTAAGCCGTTCGGAATCGGCATAAAATTGTAGGTCCCTTCCATTCGTCCCAAAAATAGAAACTCACACAAAACGAATGGTTGCGAGAAGCTAGGCCTAGGGTGTCTACCGCCTGTTGCGCCGCCTATTTAATTTTAATTTTTTAACTTTATAATGCATAAGCAACATTTTAAGCCCACTATTGAGTTCAGTCATTAGAATATTCACACAATAGTACTAAAAAGGCAATAAAAGTGCAGCTCTGTTTTGTAAAAAAAAAATCGAAGTGGCAATATGGTGTCAGAAAAACTCGCCGACTTATACCTCGTTTCATTGTGAATTGCTGGACGATGTTAAAGCCAGAACGAGGCGCTTTCAAGCCTGCATTGTGAAAATGGCATTACTCGTACGTTTTTGATGCTTCAAATTTAAAAATCATCGTCATCATTTTCAATGTTCGGACTGTCCATAACATGTGTAGGATCCGCTACCTTTTTTACCGCACAAAAATTAAATTTGTCATCCTCGTCATTGGCTAAGAAGGTTCAAACTCACATATGCGATATAGAGTCAAGAGTCGGCAAATCAACGATCAATTTTCAAAAATTAGGTCTTAAGTTTGGATTTCCATTAGGTATAGGTTTTTAAACTTGTAAATGTATACAAAAGTCGGCATTTTCAAAGGTCCCAGATGAACTCCTTAAAATCGGTGAATCGGTGAATTTGCCGACTGAAATCGTTAAAATTTAGCGAGTTTAGATTCGATTTTAAAAAACGGTCGGCATCGGTAAATTTTGCCAACTGAAATCCTTAAAATGTATCGAGTTTCGATTCGATTTTAAAAAGGACGGTTGGCATTTCTAATTTGAGGTTAAATTCGAAGGTATGTGTTATTCGCTACTTCGCGGGTTATTGATGTGGATTGCGAACTTTAACAGTTCGCGGCAAACGTGTGTTTGGGCAAAGAGGAAGATAATTAATTATCCCATCAAAATGTTCCAGAAGGTTCCAGGACATAGTGACATTAATTGAAATGAAAAAAAAAAACCGACGAACTAGCAAGAAGCAAAGAGAAATATTGACCAAAAATTACGAAAAAAAAATTTAACACCACCTGGGTCCAACTGACAAGACTGTGTAAAATAAATAAACGAGAAATAAGGTATTCTATTGTATCACCCGACAAATTCAGAGTCTACCAAGATATAGAAAAAACACGAGACGATCAAGCATCTGCTCTCCGAATGCCCATTCTTTCAAATTAATCGACTACCGAAAATAGTCTTTTTAAACGCCTAAAGAACACAGCGAATGCACAATTGACGGACACAATCTGTAACCACCTCTGGTCAGAATGATTTCATCAAGAGATAATTTCAAAATACATAGGTAAAGTGTTTATGCAAAATTTTGTTTTGTTAAATAAATAAGTTTTATAACCACGAAATCCCTAAGGGATCAGAATGAAAAAAATAAAATAAAAATCCTGCAATAGGTTCTCCAAAAACTAAGGTATTTTAGCTCCAAGGTACCTATATCCTTTTCCTACACATTTTTTAAATAAACTAAATACCATAGCGGGCCCAACACCATCCCTAGGGTACCTTCACGACCAGAGCCTAAACTAATCCACCCAAAGACTTAAATTCCCTTTACAGAACCTAAAAATGATCTCAATATTATTTCAGAAACTAACCTCTAAAATCAGGGGTTCCCAATATTTTCCATACAGCGACTACCTATGCAGGTTATAATATTTTTGCTATGCCCTTCATAAAAACACCCAACGGAACAAAGCACAAATTTGTGAAAAGAAGCTGAGCTTACTGAAGATTCACTAAAAGGTTTTTCAATAAGGATGGGTCGATTTGCAATGGAATAAAACAAGGTGTGTGCGAGGTATTAACGAAATCCTTTTTTTGTCTGAAAGGCAATATGACACTATGTCTAAATGTCCGCAGCAGCTTTTCACAGTGGGATGAATCCGAGCGGTCCAATCTGCCGCATAGATCTCGCTGAATTTGAGCGATGGCATTGGTTATGTTGGGTTTAAGGGCATCAGTCGATTGCGGTTTATTCGCACTGAGCTACGACTTCAGGCAACCCCACAAGAAATAGTCTAGTGGGGTTAAATAGCACGATCTTGGTGGCCAATTCACAACACCTCTGCTAGAGATAACCATACCCTCAAATCGTTCAAGCAGAATGTCCATCATGGCGTATGCTGTATGACACGTGTCTTGCTGGAACCACATGTCGTCTACCTCCATGTCGTTTAATTTGGGCACATAAGACGATTTTTCGGCTAAAATTAGTGTCTTCTATGGTCATGGTTATTAGCATAAACTTTGAGCTCCTGGGTTAGTAGGATCTTGAACGGGTATGGGCCCAAGTCACGACGCAAAATTCGCCAAATTGATGTCTGCTAAAAGTCGACTTCTTGTGCACAGCACGAACCGGTTGTCTCGAATTTGTCCACTAAACGTTGGAGAGTCAACTTTGAAAAGCCATCACACTGTCCTACATTCATTTTAAATGGTGTAACTTGCCATTATTTTTTGGCATCAGTGACTGGCCAGTAAACACCCAGATGAGACAGACGCCACCAAAACACAATGGCCGCCTCAATCTATCAATATCGATCCGACCCGACATTTTTTTCAAATCGAGCTCAAACCTGATGGAACGTCGTGTGCGTACCGTCTTGCGACGCACGCCTGCGCCCCTAGGATAGCCCAACGACGCACAGTTAGGGAAGCCATGCTCTAAATTTTTAAATTCGTTAAATCTAATCTTAAGCATGTTTCCTTTTAGAAGGCACTCATCACTCCGGTGGAACGAAGATAATTGCACATCAAAGGCATTTGACAGAGTTTGGTAGCTCTTTTGTCGAAAATGCGTGCTTTTGGGATCGATGCTGCTCTTATTTAATGGATTAGAAACTACCTTTCAGGTCGTTAATTCCAGATGTTTTGAAATGGTTTCAGGTCTGTAACTCTCCATATAAATGCTGGTGTTCCCCAAGGCTCCATTTTGTCTCCTACTCTCCTTACCATTTTCATAAATGATCTCTTGTCTGTAACTTCTAATCTAATTCATTCCTTAGCTCATGACAGTACCCTCAGCACTTCTCATATTAATTCTACAACTCACGTCCGTAGAACTAGAATGGTAAACTATGTTAAGCTCATTAAACTCCACCCTTGACAATATTATAAAATGGGGTTTAGCAAATAGAGTGGAATTTAATGCTTCCAAAATAAAATGATGTCTGCCGTCGTCTCTAAAAAGAAATCAAAAACTTCAGCCACTATCCATGAATGACACTTGCATCACCGAAACCGAAAGACCTTCCATTCTCCTCGGTATGTGTGTTCATGACAACCTTCGTTGGAAGGACCATATAAAGGAACTCGCTAAGAATGCTGCGAAATGTGTGGGTTTCCTCAAACAGGACAAGCAATGTTTTATCCCTTCTGTTCTGGCTACAATAACGTATAAGGCGTAGGGCAAACTTGGCTCCCAGAAATTACGCCAGGATTTTTATTTTTTTTTTTTTTTTTTTGAAAAAATGCCAGAAAATGTGTTTGTTTTCGAATTTGGAAAAAATATCAGAATTTTGTTTGGAAAATATGCCAGAAATTAGGAAAGACAGATGTGGAAAAAGCACCAGCAAGTAAAATGGAAATCAAGCCAGATAATAAAAATATTCAACTCGTATTCTGGCCTAATTTCCATACTAATTTTGGAAAAAAGGTCAGAAAATGTTATTTATTTGAAAACCCCTTCTTAGGGTAACTGTGGGATTTGGAGTGACTGCGAGGTGTTTTGTGTGTAAAGTTCGGAACTGGACCCTTTTTCTTTCTTTCAGAAAATATTGTTCTTGGCATTCTTTCTAAACATGTTCTCTCTGGTGTTTTTTCCATTTGCAGAATTCGAAAACGCCAAAAAACTTTTTGGAAAAAAACCTGAAATTTCATTTCATTTCATTTCATTTTCAGGCATTTTTTGTTTCCAAAAAAAAATCTGGCGTTATTTCCGGGAGCCCCTAAACTTGAGTACAGCTGGCATATGTCTCATATCTATGCCATTTCAAGTACTTAATATGGACAGAATCTCTGACTGGAAGACACTGCATATATAGCCGAAAGTCCCATTGCCACCTATAGGTCTACATCCCTCGGGTATATGCCTGACCTCGAATTCGAAAAATATTAAAGGTTAAACAACATTTTCTCGTTTCAAAGTGTCAACGGACTATCAACAATCCGGTCCCGGATTTGTTGCCCCATTCATGATGCTACACCCATGTAATGGTCAAATCGTATGTAAAACAGAAGCGGATTCGATCGAATTCTTTTAAACAAGCTTGTTGCCTTGTACCTTGTTTCCAGTCTTATTAAAAATCGAGCAAAATTTCGTCAGCATTTTAGTCGGAATCTCAAAATGTCGATTTTTAGCACATATGGTTGTAGTAGATACCTTACTCTTGACAAAAAGGAAATAAAACATCTCTGCAGCTGTATTGTGTGATTCATGCAAGCATCATCATGCTATATAGCTTCTGACGAAGACAATCATTATTTCTAGTTCTAACAATTTAACCGCACGCTCTATTTCGGGCTGAAACATTTGAAACCTCGGCCGGCCCAATTTGTTGGGCGCCCATCAATTTTCCTCTCCACATCCTCGAGTAACTAAGGAAATGGTTGCGCGATTTGCTGGAATGCAAAATTGATTGTCAGCCGTGTGTCACAGATAGGAGTCTTTATTATCTTTTTTTTTTTTTTTTCTTTTTCTTTTGTATTGTTTTTGTACAAAGTTGGTATTTGTTTACAAACAATTATTTTCAGGTCATGTTTGTTTACATCGCAAAGTAGGTCAGTGTAATTTTCATGCAACGATTCTCTTTTGCTAGTTTCGCTTGTATTTTGTTTTGTTGTTTTGTCGACTGCTTCATGGTTTTTATTTTGTTTTCTGTTGATTCCCTTCTCCTCTCTCGTTCGTAGGTATGTGTGTAATGTGTCTACTTGGAAATTAATGTTTTTCTATTGTCGATGTCGACGCGGTCCAAAGTCTAAAGACCGCCATCTATGTTACTATCTATAGAGATATGTACATGTACATCAAACAAACGGTTGCTTCAAAACAAAAACATTGCGCCTCGCAATCACCTCGAAGTCTATCGTCATCCGCTTTGAAAGAGACAGGTGTTGTTTCCATATGAATTGTATTATATGTGTCCACGAAATGCAGTCTATACGAAAGGTGCTGCAGATATAATTCATCAATTCACTTGTATGCAACATAGATACGAATACGAGTAGTACGAGTACTCGTAGATACACCAGTGTCATGTATTGCAATGCAATTTTCTGTTTACTATCTGATTTAAGTGTTTTCTATGGCTCAGGCTCAGTCGATTTGCGCGCTCACATACAATTGTAAGTAGGTACAATTGGAAAGTTATTTGTGTCAATGGCGTTCGAGGTGATGTATGGTGTTGGAAGAGAAAAAAAAAAATTGGCAGCACAAAAAAAAAATATTGTGGAACCTTGCATGGAATGCAGACAGAGCGCATTTGTCAGTCATTAGGGTGGAGACACAGACTGGAGACTCTACCACAAAGTTATCCAAGTCTAAATGGGCGGGTAATAGACTAGAGGAATTTTTTAATTCTTAGTGATTATCCCTGAACAACATGCCCATTAGTGCTAATGACGATCTGATTGAGCAACGTCAATCGAGAAAAGTAAATACTTATTGGTGAGGTATGTGGAAGGTTGGGAAGTCATGACCTACTCTTTGATTAATCTAAGCCTAGAAAAACTACGCAGTTGAATCTGCCTTTATAGACTGCTCAACTTTTAATCACTCCATTGGCGTAGGTCATGCAAAAATGTAGGTGATCTGTTAGCTAGGTCTTCCTAATATTTCACGTTGTATGTAGTCCATTATGAGCAATGGCATTTCAAGAAAGGCCCCATAATCAAATTAAAGTCCAACTGAAAATTTTTGAAATTGTTACCTACAATTGGTAAGTGGCAGTCGCTAATGCTTCAAATTAAAATTAGTGAGTTCGAAAATTCGAAATCTGTTTCATTACGGTGGATTTCCGATATGATTTTCAAAAGTGGGCGGATACCACGCCTCCTAAATGGAGAATATAAAACTTTTGTTTTCCTTTCTGTACGCTGCAAGTCCTACCGCTTTACCAAATTTTAACATTCTACGGCAATGTAAAGTGGCCCAAATAAATAATAACCAATTTTTAAAAGTGGGCGTATATCATGCCCCCTGAATGAAAAATCTCAAAATTTGGATTTTTCCCAGTTGCAACACAGGATCTAGCATTCTGCCAGATTTCACAGTTCTAAGATATAATTTTGATGATCATCATCGAAGTGAGTGAGTGAGTCAGTTACGGTTTTTGCGATTTTTGAAGCCCTGTATATTGAGAACCACTAATGCCCAAAACACACGTGCAGAATTCACTGTGCAGCAAGATTAAAATACACATGTTCATATGTGGTGATACAAATGTAAATTCTGCATCCACCGCAGCACTGCAACATGTCTCTATTTCTAAATCCACTGCGTAGCAATGCAGTGAAACAAATTAAATAGACTTGGCAGCATCGAATTTTTAAATTTAGCTACTGATGCATACGAGGAAAAGAGAGACGGGAATTATTTGTCGTCTGTGTTACACTCTCGTATTTTTCCCCGCAGCAACCGATGCAAATTGAATTCTGCACATCTATTTTATCTGCAGTACTGCTTGCAGTGAAGCGTTCAGAATTTCTGCACATGTGTTTTGGGCATAAAGCTATAGAGATGCAATTTGGTGAGGTGGACCTTTTCAATGACCTTGGAAATGTTTCGAGTTTGAAGTTTTTGGCTTAATTGGTTCCATAATTCTTAGCAATTTATAGTAAAAAAACAGGTCCCTTAAAAAGGGTTTCCCAAGACCATTCGACCATTTTAAACTAGTCAACCCTATATAAATTTCGGTTTGTTTCGTCGAGCTTGAATTTCACGAAGTTTTAACCGTTAACTCGATGGACTAAGTTATGGTCGAAAAAACGCACCGGGAGTGACCCGTTTTAGACGTCATCCGACCAAAATATTTTAGGCAACCCGGGTGCATTTTTTTTAGTCTCGTGTAGCTCTATCGACTAAGTGGCATAAGAATCTTTAACTCTATGAGTTATAGATATATTCCACACTGTTTATGTATTGTGGATTTAAGATTCAAATTGCTAAAAATTTTACTTGAACTGAGCAAAATAAGGCTCTCAGGGCATGATGGAAATATGGCCATTGGTCCGTTTTCGAGGTATACATACAAGGTTTTTTCTACTATCTTCGAAAAGAAGAAAGTGAGTTTAGATGGGTGATTGAACTCAGTTCCTTTTCTAGCACCCTAGCAAAAAAAAGTTATTTAAATCACGATATCTGAACATTGCCTGATTGAAGCATTTTATAAAACCTGGCGGGACTGGACAAAAGGGCGTGACACCTCTCATAACAAAAAAATACATTTCAAACGTTATTCTTCGACAGTCATGGGAAAAAAATTGTCTAGACAATACAATTCGTGGGCACACGTCCGAGGAAATATCGGTCGAAGCACACGGAGTACAGAATCAGTCTGGACACATCGCATCGGTTAAATAAAAATGAATTGAAAATGTTCAAGCAGGCAAAACAACGTTTGCCGGGTCCGCTAGTCTAAATATAAAAATTCGATCTAAATTCTCATTCATCAAGCAAATCATAAAGTTTTATCAGAAGATCTCAGTCGGTGCAATTTCACAACTTTTCTAGACCTTTCGTAACATACTTACCATCTCTGCTTGACCCTGTATTAATGCACTAAACATTATTACAATGTTAACTCTAATTTCTCGTTACGTAAATAATAATTGTGCTAATGAACCAAATGAACTGTAGATGTGATAAAACAAACATCTAATGGCGCATTTTGTCACATCCATTACCAGCAGAAGTTCAAAGAAACAAAAAGAAAATATTTCACATCCCGATCCCCATATAGAATGACAGATGACGGCTCGACATCACGAAGTCAATCTTCATTCTTCACTCTGTGTGTGTGTGTCACATAATCTATTCATCGCGTGTTCAAAGTTTGAATTTTTGTTTGTTTCGGGTTTTTTTTTTTTTCTTCTTTTTTGTCGAATCTGAATGCGGCCCGACATTAGACTCACAAGAGGCACGAAGCGCATCGTATACATGAAGGAAGTATGTGAACGCGTCCCAAGAAAGTAATCATTTAATTAAAATACAACTACGTTCGTCTGACAGTAGAAAAGAGTGTTTTGCAAGCTCCGTGTAATCTCCCCAATGCACCCCCATTTTTTTTGTGAATTTAAACAAACGAAACGACTACGACATGTAATATGCCCAGACCCAGGCAGGCATGGCATACACTCTCACAAGGAGTGCATTTGAATGAAGTGCCAAATGAGATGGATTGTCAAATCAATCTTAATCAAGTTGTTCAAACTGCTTAAATACAATGTACCTACATAGTAGTTGAATCAATTTGATTGTCGAATGGCGAGCGTGCCGTAAGGGGGAAAGACAAGGGGTGCATAGTGTGAAAAGATACACTTCGACTACTGCAGGCTCTCGCAAGGAATTTTGATTCAATTTCACGTCTTGTATACCTACAAGATGGGGTAGCCTATTTGATGGGTTGTGCGATGCCACCGATGTGATTTTTATTACTCCTTTTATAGGGTTACTAGCTCTGGTGCTATTTGGAAATAGTTTTAGGAGTAGGTTACTATTCAATTAAGGAATTTGGACAGCTACTTTTGGTCGAAAATGTGACCAAGGAAGTTCTAGTTCACAGTCGACATTTTTTTGTCCAATGGTGTGTATGACACTGTTTGAGAAATTGGTGACTGTCACAAAATAGGTATGAGCAAAAGTCAAGATGGTTTTTATACTATGGCAAAAGACTATACGGGACAATATAAGTAAGTTCCTTCAACAAAAAATGGGGCCTCCTTTTTTGTCGGACACAGTCGACAGTTTCTGATGAATAGGGACCATCGTTTGAATCTGTCAATTCGGAATAAAAGACTATTTCTACGCACTTGACAACGATTGCAAAGCACAAGTGTAAAAATTGGCAATAGGGGAAAGCCTGATTTTAGAATTTGCCCAAATTCTTAAGAATGCCTCCTTAACGACCATTCACATGAGAGCGAACAACATCGACGAACGAACGAATAATCGCAAGTTTTGTCAGTCCATTAACATGAACACTTTTCTAGGTCGCGGCAGTTCGCGAATTTCAGCCATCAGTTTCTACCCGCAATGTTTCTAGTTTGAGGTTAAGTTCGAACGAATGTTTTATTCGCTAGTTTGTGGAACGCGAATGAAATGATGTGGATTGCAAATATACTTTGACAATTCGCGCCAAGGGTGTTTTCATTATTTAAACTGTTTATAAACTTGTTTTTTAACACATTTTGATGGGATATTTAATTATCCTCTTTTTGGAATAATAAAATGTGCAAGTGCAATTGCAATTTTCTGTTCATAAATGCTCAAAAAGTGGTTTGTTCGCATTTCATCAATTCGTTCGTTCGCTCTCATGTGAGTGGTCCTTTACTGTCAGAATATATGTATATAGTTACTTATAAAGGGTGTCCCATAATTTCACACAACATTTGAAATGTGCGCCATTTACAGTGATGCCAACGGAAAAATAAGATAACAATGTGACAGCTGACAGTTCGACCTTAGTAAAAATGGAGCGCTATACGAAAGAACAATACTTTTTCATTGTTGAGCAATATTTTAAATATAATAAAGGTTTGTCAGCAATCCCCAATTTTCGAACAAAGTGACGAAGCTTATTTTCTTCTTGATGGCTTCGTTAATCGTCAAAATTGTCGTATTTGGGGTTCAGAAAACCTATGAGTAATTGTTGAGAAATAAATGCATCCACAACGCGTGACTGTTTGGTGCGGATTTTGGGCTGGAGGCATTATCGGACCATTCTTCTTCGAAAATGCATCTGGTCAGGCAGTAACAATTAATGGTGATCGTTATCTTCAGGCCGGAGCGTTGGTGTTCATACGGTCTACATGTCCTAGCCATCTTAGTCGACTGACACGCACTTTCCTGACCAGGTCGATGTCGCTGTACAGCTCGTAGATGTGCTGTTAAATCTACTCGTCCAAAGACCGTCAACGTAAACTGGACCGAAAATCCCTCGAAGAATTTTGAGAAAGATCTTCATTCGCCTTTGCTAACGTCCATGCTTCTGCTGGAGCCTTTTATCTTCTACGATTCCGGGCACTGAATTACTTCTCTTAGTCTTTGAAATAGAGATCTGATTCGGTCTTCCTTAAGCTCATATTTAGGGGCTACGATTCGAAGAATATCTTGGCTGGAGCAATATTTTCCAATCGCTTTCAATGTTGTTGACGTTTTTTTAACTTTTGTCGATATCAGCCACATATTGCTATAGCTAAGGTCGAGGTTTTATTTTCTTTTGCATTCGCTCTCTTTGAACATACCAGGCCTATTTAAGTATCCATCGAAGAAATGAGCCCTAAATATCTTTATGCTTATATTCCAGAACTCGACGCAGTCAGGTGGCTTTAATGTTTTGTCTTAGACTAGACGGTGGACAGATGTTTGATTATCCGGGTAATCACAGAATCCGTCGTATTCGGAATTTTGCTACGAACCCCGAAAGAACTGTCACAGAATCCGTCGTAGTGGAAATTTTTGTTACGAATTTAATCCGTCGTAATACAACGTCGTACGACGGATTCTGTGATCACCCAGTATATATCTATCTACTGGCTCTTAGTTTTCTCCTCGTTTACTTTAAAACCAATAATTTTTGACTATTCTTCAATCGTCTTGAAAGCGGCACCCTGGGATCGGGAATGTCGATATCGTCCGTCCGAAAATGGTGACTTCCGTGCTGAGCTGACACCTCCTCTGCTCGTACTATCTGCTCCAGTATAGGAGATTGAAGAAGCCACATGATATCTTCTTACCTAAATCCAGTAACGTTTTCAATAGCTTGCGACAAAACTGAATCGCTTTGCAGAATCTCGAATGATTGGCCCATCGCCTTAAATTTGTTTAAAAACTTCTGCCTCGCTTAGGCGATGAAAAGACAACCCACTCTGAATGTTATCAATTATCATTATTGGGCGTTGAAGTCGATGAAAAGGTTCTGAATCTCGACTGGCGATTTGTTGGTCTTGCCAGAATTCATTTGGTCGTTTCCATTGCAAAATCGTTTAAGATGTTCACACAATATGTTGGACAAGATCTTATATGCGACATTAAACACGGATATAAGGCATCGCATAAGTCATAAGATCGCTTGTTTTTGTCGATAGAACAAAATCTTCGACAACTTGTACTTGGTTATTAAGTTAGTGCATTTACCCTACCAAAACATCACCTCCATATTCAAGTAAAACATCAGAGCCCCCGACCCTGATATGAGGTTTTCTTAGCTATGCCAAAGTCTTCTACACTTCGGGCAATAGCTATCAAACTTGGCTCTTCATCAACTGAATGTAGGTTCTCCGCTCTCTACCAAATGTCGATTGATGAGTGTTTTTTGGCCAGTTCATTGGTTTAGCGTTCCCTTGAAATACCAGCAGAGCAGGCATCGTGAATCTATTTCAGAGTTCGAATGCCAATTATAGGTCAGTAGATGGATGGAACCATTCAGTCCAACTAACCGGTATAAGGTCATGTCTCCAGTA
The DNA here is from genome assembly GCA_955612985.1 of Cheilosia scutellata. Lineage (NCBI taxonomy): Eukaryota > Metazoa > Arthropoda > Insecta > Diptera > Syrphidae > Cheilosia > Cheilosia scutellata. Next base: position 11,492,945 of record OY015311.1, on the reverse strand, counting down.
GTCGAACACTTAGATATGGGTTTGCGAAATGAAACGATTACTGTAATCGATGCATTGGACGTAGAAATGCGATGTAAAAACAGCTTGTATTGGTATCTCAAAAATATATTATTAACTTTTAAATTAATTTACTAAATATAACCAATTATGTATTTGTAAAAAAAATAAAAACTGCAAAAAAGGCGAATTTCCCGATAGTCGAACACTAGTCTCCACCAGCCGAACATTAATTTTCCTTGTTTCGAACACCCATTAAGTATATAGTTTCATTATAATGAAAATTAAAAACAGAGTTATATTTAAAATGTTTATGAGTTTCGTATTTAATATAATATTTTTTGTTCACTTTATAAAAACAAAAAAAAAATGTTTTCAAACGCATTTTATATTTTAATTATTTTTTTTTTAACTTTTGACATAGGACGGTTTTTTTTTATTACTTACGTACTTACTTAAGATGGCGCTACAGTCCGCGGTGGACCTGGGCCTCAACCAACAAGCGTCGATCTTCGGCTAGCTGTCTCGAGTTTCCCACGCTAAGTTGGTTATGGTCCCCTTGCGTGCACCACCTGAGTCGCGGTCTTCATCTACTGCGTAGTCTGAAGCCTCTGGGACCGATAATCTTCCAATGATCTATCATACTAAATGAAGTTTCATTCATTCATTTTCAATGGTCCGCATGTCCATTAAGTTGGTCGCGGGTGCAGGTTGCTCAAGTGGACCCTCCATAGATCTCGATTCTCCGCTATCGACTCTAAATCATCATCAAGGGAATCCCCATACGGCTATAGGAGAGATTATGGACTTGATCTAACCATCTAATCCTGGGTCTACCTAAAGGACGCCTGCCTGATGGTAAGGATTCCATAGCACGTCGTGGGATCCTGGTTGGGGACATGCGTTTAACATGACCAAACCACCGAAGCATGGACCGCTCCGTCTGGAGAAGTGGCTGCTCGTCATTGAGTTCCTCACGTATTTTGTGTATGCGATCTCTACGGGTCACACCAGCAATACAACGGAGGAATCTCATTTCGGCAGCTTGCGTTCGCGATCTTATTATTTCGGTCAACCTCATGCCCATAGGTAAGAGTTGGAAAAAACAGCGAATTAAAGACTGTCAACTTAGCTTTGGTACCAAGCTCAGTCCTCCTAATAGCAGAATGACCAAGCTGTCTCAAAATTGATCCAGCCTGACCAATCCTACAGGAAAACTCAGCTTTGCTCCTTTCATCACTCGTGAATAAGACACCGAGATACTTAAACTTCTCCACCTGTTTCAATGGGACTCCACTAACATGCAGTTAGTTTCATCACCATTAAAAATCCGACTGGGGTCATTTAAACCATCTTTGGCGTTGATATCTGTTAAGTAGTTTTCTAAGTCGCGAAATCATTTTCGAATACTCTCTTCTGTAACAGCTCGGACCTTTCTTAAAGGCTCAGAAGTGCGTAAGGTTAACTACCTACGGCCATTCAAAAACTATAATACCACTTTTTGCCGGGTCTATCGTCCTTAAAAGGAGTTTTACGTGTTTCTTCTTGTACTATTTTTTGCTCAACATCCACGAGTTGTTTAGGCTTTTGGGGGAATCCGCATTTGGCGATGTTAATGAGCCAATCCACAAGCTTTAATTCCTCACTTTCTGTGAGCACAGGGGTAGGAACCATTCTTTTTAGCTCATCTCCAACCTTGCCTTGAATTCTGTCGTGAAGGATAGCTCCGAATTCCATACTCGCTTTACGAAAGCTCGTACCACCGCTACGGATCCCCTGTAAAGTATCCGCTAATGAGGCTTCACTGTATTTTTGATACCTTCGCTACATTCTGTCTAAAACATGTTATAAGCAATTCAAATTAAGGAAAAGGTAAGTAAGATACAGGGAAATTAAGAACCGTTCGGACAAAGTAACCCAAAAATGTACAGTTGCCTTTATCTGAACACTGAATAAAATGATGTTCGAATACTGGACCCAACGTTTTTCTTTGCATAATTGATATGAAAAAGTACACATCATCCAGTTCACTAAGTTATTCCATGCCTGAAAGAGAGAATACAATTTTGATGCAGTTGCCTAAATCCGAACAGTAGTGTTCGAGATGGCAACTGTTATATATTTGGTGTCCTATGTCCGAACAGGCAGAAAATGAACTTATTTGTAAGTTTTTCCATAATTTTATTTAGGAAAATATGATAAAATTTATATAATTTGATATAAAATATTCGAAGAAATGTACTCACATGAATTTTTAGACCAAAAAACATTACTACAACCCTTCAACAGTTTTTTTACTTAGCGAAAACTAAAGCGAACGTATTCACCGAAACCTCATTACGAACCGTCATTTTTGTTGGGTTAATCTTTACTTGTATGAGTAGATATTTATCGAAGAGAAAAAGTCGAATGTACGCGTATGTACAGCATTGCATTTGCAGAAGTATAAAATAAGAGAATTTACACAGTTCCAAAGGCTTTTTTCAAAAAGTGTTCGACAACTGGAGGTGTTCGGACTTAGGCGACCCTACCCTAGGTACATTTCCCTATTTTGTCCGAGGGATTTTCATAACATATTTGTTTTGCCAATTTCAATCCACAATCCTACACGTTGAATTGACTATAGGCCTCCGCGTTAATGGCTCACTTCAGAAGCACATACTTCTATAAGCTATTTAGAAATGTTGCATATTTCAATCAAACGATAAAAATTCCTCGAAAATCAAACAGCAAAAGGGAAATTTTTACTTGAAAGATGCATTCGCAACCAGATTCAGTATAGAAATTGTCATCTATTCTTGGATGCGGGATAGCCCCTCTTTGTACGTACGACACGACGTGATGGCCAAAAACTTTCGTCACACCCAACACGCGCCAGACTAATTAATTACGGAATAAATCTCGAACAGAATACCACTGCCAATCTAACGGTGGCGTCTGCAATCTAGACGCATAAAAATGCAATAATTCCAACGGCATGCATTGCCTCGGGCTGGCGCGATTCTGCCTGCCATGCAATTTACAAAGCCACCAAGCCCGAGCACACAACCATCTGTCTAGTGCTAGTCGCAGGCGAGGGCAGCGGTGTACTTGTATACATCTTCTCAAACTAAAAATAGTTCCTAAGGTATCCTTTCCTTACCCTCCTCTAGCAAGATGCGATCAGACGGCTAGCGAGTGCAATGTACCGCGCAAGTGTTTGTGTGTGTGTGTATGTTATTGGCCAGAACATGATATTTTATCTTAGCCATCGGAACGCGCTATAAACAAAAACAACAACAACAACACACAGATGCAGGATTTAGATTTTCTATTTTGGACATTTTTCTCTTGTTTTTCTTTAAATTTAGACTCAGGGGCAAGCGGCGCGCTACTACATCTTGTTTTGGATGCTCTCTGTCTCTGTTTTCTGTTGAAGATGTTTCACCAACCCAGGTCCCGTCCACGTCCAAGCAATTGGATCAACATCACCAACGCTATATAGCCAAGGCGACTTTGTACGTCTTTATGGCACTTGCAAATAAGAACAAAAGGTAATTCGTACCGTACACAAAAGTGCAGAAGAACGAACGAATGAATACTACGAATACGATACGAGGACTGACGTTTTACTCGCAATCGAAAGGAGAAGTAGAAAAGTCGTGTTGTTGTCTGGCTTTTTGTTTTGTTTGTTTTTTGTTGGTGTTGTTTTGAATGCACTTTTGGCGGCGACCTACATTCCGAGGGAATGCGAGCGCCCCCCTTTTAGCGTGCCGCAGCAGCAGTACCATACGTTACGTACTATACCACAATAAACAACAACGTCAACGACGCGAAACTGCGCAGACTTGACTGTATGCAAAATGTACATGGTGTCGGTGTTTTGGTACCTCCATTTGTGTTCCACTTCCAACTCTCGCTGACTGATGAATGGAAATGCATTCGTTGGATGTGGATGTGAATTTGTTTGGTTTGATATTTTGGTCGTACTGTGGCCGATTGCGCCTTAGCCTATAGGGTAGAGGGTGGTTTTATCCAAGTGCACAAGGGCCGAAGGTGGATGTTAAGTTTGCTACTTAGCTCAGACGAAGCTTTTGAAAACTATCACTGATAATATATGTAATTGATAATTGCCCGAACCTTTTTGTAAATTGATTACCTATCGGCTTTGTCGTTTAGAAAACAAAAAAATAACTTAATAGCCCTTGCGCACATTAGGCACATGCAAACGCACACGCTTAAGTGCTGGTAAATCCACCTGCGACCGGTATAATGCATATTCAGGTGAACGTTTTAATGCTGACCGACTTTCTTAAAGATATGGTAGGGAATTCTGTTTTGCGCACATCGCCTTTCTTTTTGCGCACATTGAACATTTTCACTGTCATCTGTCCCTATAAAAGTAAAAATTATTAATCAAAAAAAAAAGGTCCCTACTTTTATATATATCTAACACTAACTTATGTCTCTACCTAACGTCTACTTCAATTTATTATTTTCATTGCGCACATTGCACATTTTTGTAATAAACGTTAATTATGAAGGATAAAAACTTGTTCGATTCTAATGGATGATAATTGTTTATTATCTCATATAGAAGTAACTAGCAGTGGCGTGGCGTGAATAATTTTAAATGGTAAGTCGAAGTCGAAAAATATCAAAATGTCGAAGGAAAGATGTAGGTAGTACCTATCTATGTATACAAAACCTTCAGTTAATTTTTTAAAGCCTTACAATCGAAAACTCCAGGAAGAAATTAAATTAATGAAAATATTTTTCCATCTTGACTGCGAAACTTTCATATTTCGTGTAAACATGATTTATATCATGTCTTATAATATTGTCCTTTATTTCTACATAAAGGTTCTTTAAATGAGTGTTTAAATCGATCATTTGGGGTTTTTGTGGAGCTTCAGTACAATCATCTACTTACTCTTTGAAACATTTCTTCAAACGTATTTAGGTACGAAGATCATAGCCAAGACTCAAAACACTTGATTTCTCACTTAGCGACTTGTTTATAAACTTTATAAACACATCAGTATGTTTATTTTTTAAAAGATACTTACAAAATTCACGAAATAACTCGGAGAAAATCGTGTTATTTTATTGCATAAGAAAGCGGCCTATGAACAGAGGATACTCCCCTCAGAAAAAATCAGAAAATTATTAGGTAAAAAAGTGAACTGACTATGAGCTATGAGCTATGACTACATCACAGTTCACACTTCACAGCGCAGCGGTAGGAGATACACACAATTCAAATTCACCAAATATGTCGGAGAAAAGCGTGTTATTTTCCAGATACATAATACTCAATTACACCACAGCGCAGCGGTAAAAGATACACACAAAACCCACCAAATAACCCGAAGAAAAGCGGGTTATTTTTTTGCATAAGAAAGCGGGCGTTGAACAGAGAGGACTAAACTCAGATAAACGCAAGTGTACAAAAGAGAAAGGAGACAAATTTGTTCTATCCAGTGAGAGATTTTATAACCCGTCATATTTCGGGTTATTTTAGATTTGGGTTATGCTCAGAGAGTGTGGGCAGTTATAATACTAATAATGAAGGCGAAGAAGGCCCGAAGGGTGTGTGTTTCTGTGTGTATAAAGTTCAATTGAGTTGGTGGGGTCGGGGTATGTAGCTTGCGCAGATGAATAGATACATATTATTAAGTTTATCCCGTGGGTTTTATGTTGCTCGTTTTTAAGTAAACATTGTTGTGTAGCTGAAACTGAAACTTTTAAAAGGTAACACGGTAGGAATCGGGTTATATGGACGCCACGCCACTGGTAACTAGACTCTAAACTGACAATACTACCAGATGTGCGCAAACAAGATAAAAAGGAAATCGATGTGAGTCAATCGGAAAAAATCGGGCTAACAACACTAAGCAAGAAAAGTCAGGGGAAAGGGAAAATACCACTTTTTCCCTACGATTTGGAATCAAAGAGTCTTCGGCCGAAAAGATTGTGTTCAGTCGCTATCTACCTCGCAGCTATCTTCGATCGTGTGTACTTCGATGTTAAATCACAGTTCCCAAAGCATTTGGAAAACACCGTTTACTCAGACTTTGTATCTAATTATAGTTTATGCAGAACTTTGTATGGTCATGGAACTCTAAACTAGCTATAAACAAACCTAATTGTATGGAGAATTTACGTTCCTTATTTTTGGGCAAACAAATCAAAGTTCTCTGTTGAATTTATGTACGCATTTTATGTTTGACAAGAATTCGCGTTATCGCACATTTATGTCGTTTTCCATTGGGCAAAAAGAAGCGTCCGGCAGAGTCCGGAAACCGGAATCAAGAAAATCACTTCTGAAAATCACTTTGAATTGGCGCAAAAAATACTTTTCTGTTGATTCTAGGGAAAGAACTTCGCTTCTCGATTTCAAATCAGAATCCACTAGAGAAGCACTTACACAAGTGCATTTTATGTAAGTGCTGGCAGCCATACAGTAATTTTTGACGTTTCACCAATACGTGAGTGTAGTCGCCCAGAAGCAGTTTTCTTGTTCCATTGGTTTTCATAATGAGTGAATCCTCGAGTGTCAAATGGAAAACGACATTAATGTGCGCACTCAAGCTCATGTGCGCAAACGAAATTTCGTGCGTATTCGGCGATAATTTCACAACATGAATAGTAAACGGCTACGCAATTAGTCAGAAACGTTGCTTTGTCACTCAAAATTTTCGTATTTTCAACTCAGACAAAATGTCTTACCACTTATTTCATTCATTGAGGCATTTTCCATGCGCACAAATAATATGCGCGTTTTCGTTTTAAGGATGTTTCACAATCAGTTTGCATAAAATGTGACAATTAAATACCATCAACAACATTAACCAAATTTCAATGCTATACAGAAAACTACAATCAGTATTGAAGACCCTTTAGTTCCTCTGTATGTGTTTTTTTGGTTTTTCTCTCAATTTGTTTATTAACTCTTTTTCAGCCTATAGAAGCGAGAAAACATCTGGTATTGCATTCTTTTTTATTAAGTGCATTTAGATGTCGATTTGGCAATCGTTCTCTTTTTTTCTACGAGGACGTCATTTGTTTTTGAATTTTATGCAAAAATTAAAAAAAAAAAATACATAAATTGTTTGTGACTGATGAAATTTTTACCACGAGACAAATGATATATTTATTTCTAAAATATGGTAATTGGCGCCAATACTACTCGAGTATTTTTATGTGTATAAAATTTATATAAATTCAAACTGAGTTCAGTGGAAATTAATTTTAAATGCTGATGCAAACGGATCCGTGCGTTAAAATATATTAAATTTTGTCACGTGGCTGTGACTGTAAATTTTAGTCATGGGATATATTTTTATGTTTTGTTTCTGTATAAGAGTGTCGAAATTATTGTTTAGCATGCATTTGAACATTTTTTCTGGGAATTTCTTTTTGAAATTGGTTTGAAAGATTAGTCAACAAAAAGGCCGTCAATTATTTTAAGAAGATATTTCAAAGGCTCCTAAAGGATGGATCCAAAGGTCTGTACAAAGAAACAGATCGTTGGTTCTTATCACGAAAAAGCAGCAAATGTTTACCAATGAAACGTATCTAATTTTTTGGCCTAATCGCATCTCTAATGAATATTTTTTTCAAGGAAGGGTACGGGAACTAATAGGCACAATAATTCAATTGTGGGTTTATCGTACATTTCTAAAAGGCGACAGTTCCATACCTATAGGTTTATATTTTCAGAGTCAATGGCCGCGTTCCATTGACCGCTAGATGACTAACGGCATGCCAAACTCCATATAAAAAAAACTGACATTTCAGCATTTGCGCTACATTTTGTGAAATATCCTTTTCTGGGAAATTTTTCAATCTAGCGCAAAATGAACTGCTAGATTGAAAAAAATAACGAACTGTCAAAATAAAAGTGAAAGTGCAAGAGTCAAATATGTATTTCCAATTTGGTGTAAAATGGGAATTCAAACTTCTATGTAACTGATATACATTGTATTTGCTTATTTAAATTATTGTGTACTAATAAATATGCGGCATGATGGCACAAAATACATTTTTGACTCTCATGAGGATGAAATCATACGAATTCAAATTGGTTCTCATGTCACTTTGCCGCTGCTGCTAGATCTCTAGCGCCAGCGTTCCTCCATCAGGGATATTATGTGCTAGATGACTAGCGGTCAAAGGAACGCGGCCAATGACAACTGCCTTCAAGTTGGTATGGTACGCCGTTTCGGAACGCAACCGTAAAAGTCTACTCATTTTGAAATGAGCACAAAGCAGCTGACAGCTGTCAAATTGTTTTGGTCGCTGAAAAAAGTGTTGCCAATTGGAAAAACAAACATATTAGAAAAACATTTTTTAGAAAGCCTATATAGATATGTATATAGTGGCGTCAAAAGCGTATATGTGGTGGTTGGGTGTTGTGTGAAGAGGGTAGACTCTGATAGGCATCAACTTGGCGGTGCTCAGTTTCGTGTACTACTTCATACACATCAATACTGCTTATTTTACGTCTCCATGGTACATACCGGGTAATCTCGCTCATCCAGGCTTGACTTGCTAAACTTTTAAGCGCGACATATTTGGAGCTGAGGTCATTAAGGATTCTTGAACTTGTGCCGTTTACAAACAGAAGAAGCATACCGCACTTTGAACCACCAGCTATTGGGGGAATACTCCTTCAGGTGGCAGAGAGTGCGAAATATCTGGGAATAATTCTCGACAGAAAACTTTTTTTGGAAACTAAATGTCAGTGAACGAGTTAAAAAGGAAGCAAATGCATTTCGGCAGAAACTGGCAACCAATCTTAAGGCAATGACAAAAATACAAAGAGTGACATGTATAGGAACAACTAGTGCGTTGAGTACAACACCGACTGCTGGGTTGGAAACGCTTCTCAACCTGCTACCTATCGATCTATACATGCAAGAATCGGTTGCCAAAAGTGCTTTGAGGATAAGCCAGACAAAATGCTGGATCCCTATAGTCTCTTTGGGCATGTGCGGATACTCAAGGAATACATAGGGAGTGACATCAACTCTGGCTACATGTCACCCTACCTAGACTTCGATAAACCATTCTCTTGTCGGTTTCCGAGCAAGGAAGAATGGGACAGCAACGAACCCACGGAAACGAAATCAATAGCCATATACACTGACGGATCAAAGATGGAATGTGGAAATGGCGCCGGATTATTCTCAAAGGAACTCGACATACATAGTTCAATCATGCATCATGCTCCCTGATTACTGTAGTGTTTTCCAAGCTGAGTTACTGGCGGTCGCGGAAGTGGAAAGTATGGTATCAATAATGGCAATACCACGGAATGATATTAACATATTTATTGACAGCCAGGCGGCTATCAAGGTAATCTCTACTAATGAGATAAAATGCAAACTAGTTCACCGCGGTCGAGAAGAGCTCAATACTCTTGGCTCGCAACATAATACGAATCTCTGCTGGGTTCCTGGACAGAGGGACATAACCGGCAACGAGAGGGCTGACGAACTGGCAAGTAAAGGTTCTACAATGGACCTAGACCAGGCACTTCAGTCGATCAAACCACCAATATTTAGTCTCAGAGAGCGAGTGGAATACAAGATCCGAATGAAAGCCAATATCAGGTGGAAAACACTAACCACCTGTGACATATCACGGAAGATGTGGCCAGAGTACAACAAAAGCAAGATCAACACTACATTTGTGAGTATTGAGGGTATCACAATGGGTCCACGAGGAGCTGAGTGGGATGAAGAAGAGGCTACTCAGCTTCACCAACCCGTAAACATAACCTAATCTAAGCGCAATAAATATACTTTTCCTTTAAGATAACACAAACTGAACCTGTTCATATCATCCGAAGTTTATACGCGCCTATTCCGCATAACCCTTAAAATAATAAGCTCTTATTAAGAACTGAGTTTTCATCTGCTGTTCTAGGCATGAAATGTCTACCATTTCTATATTAGGATAATATAGAAATGGTAGACATTTCTTCGCCCTTCGTGGTGGCGCGTGGTGGATCGATTTTTAAGCAGCTAATACTTTACTTTGACATAACTTTGTAAGCAACAACAGTCAACCTATCTGTTGTATTCAATAATTGCTGGACTAATATGCTCACCGGTCAGTTGGCGGATGTGGCTGGCGCTTGCTTTGCGAAGCGAAGTGCAGGTTCACTACAAAGAATTGACTGTCAAAATTCAACTGCTCAAACAATCACATAAAATTGTCTGAATTTTGTTGTCATGTTGTAATTCTCCCAAAGCAACGCATCAAATGTACAATTCGACATTTAATCGCCCGCTCACCGAAAACATCAGAATGGAATACCTTACCACGCCAAGGATAACTGGGAAATGTTACATATTCCAAAATGGAGTATAGTGTTTTTAGGAACGTATTTCCAAAAAAATAAATCCCCAAGTCATTAAATATACCTATTCTTACTAAGCTCGATGTAGCGAATGCGACCCTAAGACCATCAATAACACGGGCGACGTGCTTGCACAGCACACTGTGTATAGTATATGCAGCCGTCTGACAACAATGTCACTTGTCAATTAACATCTAACGTATTCGGTCCTAATTCCGTGTGCGTCTCCATCTTATCCTCTGCTCCACTTCAAGTCTTCCAGTCTCCACCGTCCGCGTCCATTCCGGAAATGTAATTTCTTACGCAAGGCGAAAAAAAAAAAAAAAAATTAAGAAGCAATGCGATGGAATTTTAAACGAGTGGGGGGGCCGCAGGATTCTGCACTAAGGATACACCACCTAACAAGATTTATTCTTATAGTCGATCGTCTAATGTAGAACGTAATCCAAGCACATGCCATCGACAGTCGTCTAGAGCTTTGTTCGACCGTCTTCGTTCCTCTTTGCTGGGGGAACATATACGCCTCTATGGATGTGAGGAAAATTGAATTTTCTTCTAAATAGATGAAAAGATAGGCAAAAAAAAAAATAGCAAGCAGGAAAACAATCCATATATACCCAGAAGAAGACATGTGGGAGTATCTAAAAGGATGGTTTTTCTTTTTTTCCCGTATTGAATCTTCAAGCGCAATTTGTGCGAACAAAGAAGCCGCAGAGCAGTGCGTCGGTCGGTGGGTCGGTCGGTGTCCTTGTTTGTGTCTCTTTTTTTTTTCATTATTCTGATCCAACATTGAACGACTCAACGTACATAATTAAATTCCTTGTGTCTTCCTTGTGTATACAACACTGCCCCCGCTGCTAATGCTCTATCTGTTTAATTTCCTTTTAATTTTGAACGGCCATATAGCCATAGGTGTGTGTGTGTGCATAGTCGCAGTATTGATATTGATTCGGTTTCCTGAAATGAAAATGATAAATTGCACACGTGTGTGAGACTGCAATGTGTTGCACATCATCATTGGCACACCAATTTCAGCCCCCACCCCTTTTGACCAAATCTATGTAAACAAGACGCTGCAACAACGTCTTCACGTCTATATACGATGGCCTTTAAATTTGAAGAATGTTGGCAGAAGATTTATACCAAGAAATTATGACCCGCACCCGAGTATCTCATTCTCATCTCTGTTTTGTAAATATATTCCTGTTGGCTATTATTTGCTCGTAAATATTTTTAAGTTTGCAAATAAAAATAATCACTTAAATGTATGAGTGTGTAATGTGTTGGCATGTATGGCATGGTTCAAGGAAAATTGTGTGTGGCGCAGATAAATTTTTGATTTTCCCGATTCTTTGAACTTTTCTCTGACATTAATCATGCCGCTACACACAAAAGCAAACCACGGGGGGGTGGGTGGTGACTGGGGAGGGTCTTTCTATTTTAACACTACTTAATGGGGCCAGAAAAATATCAATTGCGACGATGAATAACAAAAACATCTTTGGAAATTTAATGCAATACGCAATAGAGTTCATAGAGCCCCAGATTCTTGGAAGAAATTCGGTCAATTCGATGGAATTTTTATTTATTTTTTTCACCAAGGATAAAGGAGACTCTTTAGATATAAAAAAAACGTATGGAACCATTGTGAATGATGGAAATGTATTTTTTAGAAATGTATTCAGTTGTCTTTTAATTTGTCGATGATATATAGGCCAGTTAACTTGTTGGGCTTTTCTATAATGTGTCAATTTTTAGTATCCTTCGAGTCTGAACAGGTGGTAAACTTACTCAGTTATAAGGGTGCCTCAACATGGACTGGAGTGGTTAGTATTTCGGTACAAACTGGTGGTTTATTTTATAAGCTCATTTTATTTTGACACTGACAGTATCTTTGCGAGGAAAAATTTGTCAGAAAGACTGCATTCAGTGAGAAATGTATGGCTTTACTGTCAAACCACGTTGCGAAATAAGTGGATACCAAAAGAGTGAAATTTCCGAAAATAAATGCGGGACTAAATAGTCCACCAATCGAGCCTGCTGTGCAAAAGTTCGTTTGTGAGATTGATATACATTAACATTATACAAGATACAACATAAGTTATCCTAGTTTCCATACCTAACCTCATTTTGTAACTGGCGTGGTTTAAATATTGAACCTTTCTTCAAAAATAAAGATGGCAACAACGTTACGGTCAATAGAGTGCCTTATAGATGCTGGCCTTATATGGAAAAATTAATTCCTCCGTTGCATTGCCGAACAGATCGTATTGGAAACATCAGAATACGTGAGGAACTCCTTCTCCGAACAAAGTCCGGTCCGCGGTCCATGCTACAGTGGTTTGATCATGTTAAGCGCATGTCCCCAACCAAAATTCCAAGACGTGCTATGGAATACATACCAGTCCTCCAGGTAGACCCAGGATGAGATGGTTAGATCAAATCAAGTCCAATCCTGGGAATTGCCTTTGATGATTTAGAGTCGACAGCCGAGAATCAAGAGTTATGGAGGGTCATTTGAGCAACCTTCACCAACGACCCACATAATAAATAAGCGGGCCATTGAAAATGAGTGAATGAATGGAAAAATTAAAAAAGAAGAATGAGCACTGTAACTCGCGCAACAATCGATCTTTTTTTTCAACATGACACACATTTCAGCCTTTTGAATGACATCTCTTGGCCTACGGGAAGCTGCGATTTGACGCTACTTAATTTGGCTTCTAGCTTTTTGTTGGTCTGCTTATCGAGTTGGGATCAACACTCACTCTTGGGGCTTTTTAAATACTTTCCTTTGGAACCGCATTTTTTACAACACCCGGAGTCCGGGGAAGTTTGAATTATATGCAATTTTCACTCAGAGGTCAGTTGTGATTACCCCTTTTATAGGAAACCATTCGGATCTGTTGATGAATCTTCTTAAATCTGGTATAAAGATTTCAATGAATTGTGCTCCACCACGCAGAAGTAGCGGGGTTCTTGGAGGGCTGGGCAGTGATACAGGATATGTTCCACAGATTCTATTTCCTCTTCATCCCTGCAACTTTTGCAGAAGTCATTTGAAAAAATATCCAGCTTTTTGGCCATGTTTCCAATGATGCAGTGTTCGGTTTTTTTCACTCGACAAGCACTTGAATTTGGCTTCTATCAAAAAATTGTAGGATCTTTGACTTTTTAGTGTCAATTGCAGGCCACAAGCTGCGAGTTATGGTACAACCGGAAGCGTCGTTCCATCGTTATTTAGCCAAGTTGAATGTGACATTAGCAATGACGTTCTTAGCTGCGTTAAAAGCTGGTAGTTAGTTGTCTGTCAGGTATTAGTATGTCCATTTCAGAACCACATCTGACCAGTTTATCTGGTGACTCCTTCACTACCACACCAACATGTCCAGGAACCCAGCACAGCAGTACTTGTGTAATGGTTTATTGCTCTCAATGCAGAGAGGCACTGACTTACGGATTTGGATTGGAGTTTTCCAGATTGGAGTTAATCGCGCAGTCCGTGCTTAGTTGTAGAAGCTTTTGAAACCCACTTAGGGCCACAACTAGGATTCATGCACTGCCGTAGAGCATTTTGGAACCACGTTTTTCGTTGAGCCGCTTTCTGGCCCCTTTGGTAACAAAAGACACGTTCGTCGACTTGTCACAGTCATGATCCATACGCTAAGTTGTGGGACCTCATGAAACTATGTTTGTAGTTGGGTCGATTTATGTTTATGTTTACCTGTTAATGGACTTCTACTGGACAATATAATGTATACTGACGACATGCGACGTATAGGCCGCTTTTATACCCTAGGCCTAGCTTCTCACAACAATTCGTTTGTGTGAGTTTTAATTTTTGGGACGAATGGACCCGGTATAAAAATTGTAGGTCCCATTTTTATACCGGGTCCGAACGGCTTAGATGCTTTTTCAGGACAATTATCCTCTCGGATGTTTGTCGGACGTTCGCGAAGGTGTCGCAGTGGAAAAAAAAACCTTAAGATGCAATTTGGGTTTTTCCGGGGATCGAACCTGGGACCCCTCGCACAGTAGTTCAGCACACTAACCAGTGTGAGCCCACTTTTAACTAAAGAAAATTATCACTTGCAAGCTAAAACTTATGTATCTGTCATGTGCTCATGTGATGGCGAGCTATACAGATTCATTATCATCATAACCTCTCCTGACAAGAATGGAAATGATGGAGAAAGCTCACTCTTTCCTCAAGCCCTTCGAAGACGCCAACGAACACTTTTAAGTTATAAAATGAGTTATATAACTTGCTCTGTTCTCCAAATGACAAAGATCAGGCCAAAAAATCACTCTTTGACGTACTGAGTGACAAACTTCACTATAGATGGCAAGATTCCAACTCGTTTTATTATTATCTGAACTGGACCCTCAGAGCATATTGCCAAACTGCTGCCGATAAGTAGTAGCACTTATCAAACGAAATAGAGCGAAATGCGGCACTTTCAAACCTCACATTTTGGCACTCGCCAGCAAAGAATTTCCAATCAGACACCCCAAAGTGACCGACCGACGACGGGAGAAATCAGAAATCCTTCCGAATATCCTTCAAACCAAGCCACAAGACGAATTGGAAAGATATAGTACTTCTATCGAAAATGGATAATGTCGTATGCAAATAGGAATACGAAATATGCGGGAAGGGTAGGTGGTACTCCTATAAGACGGATTCCACACCACAGAAACAAATTTTTGGAGAACAAAATAATAAAAGAAGCGAAAGATCGAAGGAAACCACCTGAACCCGAATGTACTTTAAAATGGTAAAAGTATGCAGATATACGAGTACGAGTATAGATGGCGACAACGATGATGCTAGCCACTTGAGGTAGGAGTTCAATAGAGATGTTGACGAAGCCGCATTGAAATGGCATCGCTATTCAAGTGGAAGTGGCATGGTATCGAGAGTGAATTTCCGCTTGAGAATGCTCAATCAGTTTATTTTTTGTTGAGTTTAATTCTGCATATTGGGTATTGGAATGATGCTTGAGGTTGTATTTCTTTTTTTTCTGTTCCTTTTTCTTTTTTTTTGGCAATGAAACACAGCGATGTGGTTGGGTAAATCGATTAGATTAAGTGAATCTAGAATCTTCATTGCAAGGAAAGAACGAGATGAGTATGAGTTGGTTTTGCTGTTGTGCACTATTGTGTTGACAGAAAAGGATCTACACGCACACACATCTATATCCCAATGGAATTGAAGGGAAGTATTTTGCAATTTGTTTGAGATTTTCAGTTCAATCCACTCACTTTCAGTCAGTTTGGATTTTTGGTATTTTCCAGCGAACAGAATAATGGTTGGTGAACGTTGGTGAATCGTGATTTAATCAAATTGGTAAGTAAATTTAAATTGCCAGAAGGAAGGTAGGTACTCGTGGTTTTATTTTACAATATTTTAAGCGGGTATAGGGAAAAAGAATGTAATTGGGACACATATCCTATATACGTTTGTGTCATTATTTTTAGCTGTAGATGTCAAGGTACAGTCAACCCTCACGCAAACCATCCAATTCCATATTAATTCGCATACCGTCTCGAGTTCCATACGTCCAAAAAAAATTTAACTAAACAATTGATTGAAGATAGGAATAGAGCAATATGGACACGTTCCAGCAACTATTTACTTTTACAGTCGAGGGAGGAGGAAAAGTTGCCTCCTTATACTAAGGCACATCTTCTTGTTTCGGCAATTCAAGAATTCGACGAATTCCCTAGATGGAGTTAACGATGGGCCTTACAGTTCCAGCGAGGCCAAACTACTTAGTGAGCTCTCTTCGATCCCAAGACGTGCTATGGAATCCGTACCATCAGGCAGGCGTCCTCTAGGTAGATCCAGGATGAGATGGTTAGATGAAGTCTATATAATCTCTCCTACCCAGCCCTTGATGATTTAGAGTCTAAGCCATGGCGATCAGTAAGAGTTGGAAGCGAACTTACAGCTTTTCTGAGAATTTAACGAATTGCTCAATTCGTCAAAAATTGTTGGACTGCATAAAAAGAACCTAGAACAAGATACCTAATTTAAAGAATACTTGCAGGCGTTAGTAGACTAGGCTCCATTAGTCCTACGGATCACTGGTCGATAGTTAAGCTTGAACAATTGGACATCCCCCATAATACTCATAAGTCATCACTGTCGAAGTTTCGGGGATGCAACTGAGAGTGGACATTCTTTTTGGATGTGGAAATTTGTTGCTAAGAGTGCAAGTATTTTTGTATGTCTTCTCTGATATTTGCATAAATTTCATCAACAAAGTTCGGAGTGAACCTGGACACTACTCTAGTAGGTGTGGTATTTGGTCAACTGTCTCCATACCCCTTTTACGCCGACAATTCAGTACTAATAATTATTTTTAGATAGACCCAGACTCTCTCTTCTACCCGTATGAGGATTGATAATTTAGAGTCGATGGTGAAGAATCGAAAGCTATGGAGGGTCGACTTGAGCAACCTACACCCCCGACCCACATAATATGGATAAGCGGGCCATCGAAAATGAATTAATTAATGAGTCCCCAGGTTGAATAGTACGAACTTTTTGACCAGGTCGATGTCAGTATACCTACAGCTTGTAAATTTCGCTGTTAAATTTCCTTCTCCAAATCTTGTCAATGCAAATGCGACACAAAACCATTCGAATAATTTTGGGTTCATTCTTCTACACCATAGACAGGATTGCAATGATGGGTTTCTTATATAGGGTCATTGAGCGGGCCATGGAAACTGACACTACATATACCAAACAGGGTTTATTAATGATGCCGATAGATTTGTTCGATTTCACATTAGCAACGTCCAGAAAACTGTATATAAAGCCGTAGAAAGATGAGCTGTTTGAGAGCTCTTTGAGCAAGAGAGACAGCCGAGCTTCATCTTCTCAAAAAGATCGACCAAGATATTGCAATCAAAGAAATTAAGAGACCAAATTCAGTGCCAACAAATCTTGTACAAACATCTGTAAAAATGTCGCAGAAACCTTGCAGTAGAGTCATAGTTTTGAGGATATTTAAAAACTACTTCTGCAGTCTGTACAAAGCGATGAAGACCAATATTCAGCTGTTAGGCAGAAATAACCAATCAATTTTGACGATGATAGCCCAAAATGATGTTCACCTGGTACAAAACGAAGTGAGGTTAGCAATGGCAAGGTTAAAGGCCAAGCACTTTTTAAAATACCTATATAGGGGGTAACTTAGTATAGTGAAGTGTGCACCAACTCCTTTTGAAGAGTTTGTCAAATAAATGGCTACATGATTGACAAATGAAACCTTTGCATTGTTTAACGGATCCATGGGAAATGAGATTGCCTTTAACTGCAACTTAAGAAACATTTTTGTTGTCTCAAAACCGTGTATACAAGATCTTATCTTCCATAATGTCTTGACCATGAAAGCTCATAAGTCTAAATAATTTTTACAGCTAACAGATCCTGGAAAAACCCAAACAAGTCCAAATCCATAAATCACTATACAGTGATCCCCGGATAAGTGACCCTCGCTTAATTGCGTTCCTCGTTTAATTTAGCCGAAAACTGAGCAAATAAAGCATTCCATAACAAATGTGCCCAACTTTTCCCGTTTAAATGCGTACCGCTTAAATGCGTTATCCGGTTAATTGCGCTACTAAAAGTAAAGCTTCTCGTAAAACTTAATACAAAATCCCCCCGTTAAAATGAACACACACAAAAAAAAGCATGAAAGCGGTCTATTTTACAAAGCCCTGCCGACATCATCTCTTAATCGAAAATTACCTCAAATAAGTTATTTACAACTAGCGAACACCATTCCAGGATAATGAATATCAATATTACAAATTTTTAAAACCTTGGCTTCCATTACTATCGAAAAATAGAGTTTGCAATGTTCTTTTTTTTTTATGGGATGCGCCACGCCCCTTTGCCTAATTTTTCGGATATTCACAGGAATACAGGAATACTCCCGGGCCAATGCCTATGATTATCTGTAATTTTGAACTTCGGTGCGGTTTTCGAGAATTGGATCAAAACTTTTCGAGTTTTTGAGGCGTACACAAACGACCATTGTTCGTGTTCTTCAGTTTTTAATTGGAACATGCGAATAAAAACGTTTTATAGCGTTTTCAAGGCAATAAAGCGGGTGTTTCCTTATTGCGTCGACAACGCACTTAAGCGGGATTCTCGTAAGTGCGTTCCTCGGATAAATGCGTTGAAAATTGTGCATTTTCCCTGACGCAACAATCCGGGGACTACTGTATCTCTTAATTGATTCTAAAGCCCCAAGTTATAGCATAGGTATACCTTAGGGCTGTAAAGAGCCATGTTAAGACATCCGTGATAAACTAGCCCGCCTACAATACAAAATAAAAATAAAAATTAAATGCGGGAATCGACTGCAGGAGTTAAATTGAAGTTTAAAGTTATTCGGAAAAGCAAAGTTTGCGTTTGGAATGTTGTCCAAGATTTGGCTAAGCAACGCGACTAACCTGAACACCAAGCTACGTCTGTTCAAATCGGTGTTGATGCATAGGAGCGGTACTTCTAAAATCACTGCCACTATCAGGACAAAGCTCTAAACGCTCGTTAAACGGTGTCTGCGAAATATCCTAAGGAATTTATGAGAGAACGGGTCAAGCCCGTAGCAGTGTATCGGAAACACATTTCGAAAAGTCGACACTTCAATTTATAGTGCATTTCAAACCATATAGGTAGATACATTTGCAACCTATCTCTCTCAATCACATTAAGATACTCGCTCTCAAAGAGAAACCGTGAGCTTTCTGAAGAGAGATTTGAAACGCACTAAACGAACCTGTTAACCCAAGATGTAAGATGAAAGGAGGGCAAGCCAACCGAGAAATAAATACATAGCGCATGTCAGTTGAGGAGGAAGGAAATACGACACACGATGACGCGTAGGCCTCTACAACCCACTAAGGTCCCACAAGTCAGCAAGTGTCTACAGGACCTAAGGAATCATCTTTACCTCATGCTCTAGTAGTGTCATCAGCGATGCCAAACCTAGCCCAATTGTGAAATTCAAGCACTTTCTGATTCGATCTAGCCCTGAAAATTTGGTGTCTGACCCTGTGTATTTTTTTTTAACAAATACATTTTCTTTTAAAAATATTTTTTGTTCTATCGTAAATGTGAACATCCCTTAATGACTAGTTTTAATAAATCTTTGAATCTGAACGCATTCATTTGTATTAGCTACTAGCCGTAAGGAACGCCATTTTGAATTTGTATTGTAGAAAGTAGAAGCGTCATCGTCATGGGCTCACAGCTTGTGGTGGTTGTGCTGTACTGCTGTGCTGCGCATTTGCATTTTTTAACTACAGTACCGTTACCGTTGGTCCGCCATAAAATTTTGTTCTTATAATCGTATCTCGTTCTCACGCAAAACAAACTTCAAGCTGCTTTAAATACAAAAAATATATATTTGGCTTTGGCTAAAATAAAATCTTATAGCAGTGAAGCCAATGATGGTGATGACAATGAGCGTTGCTCAAATATTTTATATTTAGATTAAATATAGTGTGATACAAGACATCATGTGCAATTTTATTACTAATAATAATTAATTACTAATACATACCTACTATAATACATATAAAAACACCTAACCAATACATTTTATTATTTTTTTAATTTGGAATTTAATCTAGCCCTAATCTAGCCCTGAAAAATTTTTTTTAGCTCTAAATGACATTTTCGAATTGGCATCACTGAGTGTCATTGAATCCAAAACAAAACAGATGACAGCAAAATGGATAAAAAAACATGTTTGTCTTTCGAAAGGAAAAAGGATCATCCTTAAGGTTCACACAGCTAAGCCGGCCAACACAACGTTCCTTTTTTTCAATCGTCGTCGCGTCCCGGTCGTAACTTCTTTATGTACCAATAATTGTAACTACCTACCTTATTGTCCTAAAGCTGTTATAATCATAATAAAAGCCATCGAAACCACATTGCCGGCAGGTGTAACATAGTTCTTTTAAATTTTCTGTTCTGTTGTTTTGGCCATTCCGTGAATGAGACCGAGAAATATCAAACAAAACAAGTCATGCAGGGCAACCAACTTTGAGTCAGAAGTCAGAACCAAACCAATCCCCCACGTGTTTCACTTTCGACGAGTAGTTTTGTTTCGCTTCCGTTGTGCGGTGCCATTCGCCGCCGCCGCTTCAACTCTGACGTTCTTAGATTCAGAAATATAAAAAAATAATAAAAACAGAAATCTAACAAAAGAGAAACGCGATTTTTTTTTCAGCCAGGCCGCGTAATGACATAGACTTAAAGTATTCGCAAAATCGGCACAAAAAAGGAGTCAATAACCGCCAATAGACCCACGCGTCTTTATTTCGGCAACCCTTTCCGTCTCGAGAACCATCCAGTTCGCCAGGCCGACCGAACCGATTCGACAGTGCTGCTGCTGCTGATTCGCACGTTTATGTTTGTTTAACTTTGGAGTTGTGATTGTGACTTGAGTGATTATGCTTTTCCTTTTTCTTTGGATGGTGTTTTTTGGTTTTGTGAACTCGTTGTTTGGTTTTTATTCTGGGTTACACAGAGTTCCCGAACAATTGCCCAGTTGTAAGGGTGGGCAAGGGGGGTGGGGGAGGGTTGGTAAGCACAACGAGACCCGGATACGCGACATAGAGAACGCACTGCGCAATAAGTGTTTTAGTTTTCTTATTTTTTATTTTATTTCAGTTTAATTGGGGGTAAGCGGTTTGGGTAAATGGCCTCTTGTGGTATTCTGTTTCGTGTTTCCACGCTACTGCTTGGTTTGGTTTGGTTTCCCGCCAAACGCTGTATTTAGACGCAGGAGCAGAGCAATGACTTTTCACAAAACAAAACCCGTGTTTGGCATTGACTTTGTTGTGTTTTTTTTTTTTATGTGTACAGTACATACACAATGTTAAAGGTTCAAGTGACGTGGTGCGACGGCCGACGATGTAGAAGGTGTGCGATGACGTGCCCAGAGTCATATCATACCTTTTGATGAAACCATGTCGAGTGTTATGAATTCGAGTTTCGTTTTATTTTTTTATGCTTTCTGAATTCCCACGAAGTTTCGCATTGGAATAGGAAAAAAGTGGTGTAACATATTTGTGGACTGGTGAAATTGGTTCCAATGGATATTGCAGAGGCGTTTATTGAAGGATTTTTTTTTATTGGATTGCCAATTGCAATACGTACCTACCTACACTATGTGCCAAGGTCGAGGGTGAAAAGTTGTTGGATGTTGATCTTTGGTTGCAAGGATGCCTCTAATGATGGGGTGCAGTGAGGGTGTTTTAAAGGTCACGAAGGTATGATTTCTAAAATTTATTGAAATGGAAAAGAGGATAATATGCCCATGACCTGGTGCAGCTTTAATCAGTGGAATATTTTATGCACTGCGAAGATATTTTTCTGTTGATTTTTAGAGATATTCTCATTTTAGAATATTCTCCTGGCTCGTTGGGTAATAGTTCCGAAGAACGATGGAACGAAAAAGCGACAGGTTGAAATAACTTATAGCTATTTGGGCAGAAATTCTGAACTACATTTTTTGAATCGGAATTCGAGATGAAGCAAAAAAGCGACAGCGACATCTAATGGCTCGTTGACTACGATGAAACGAAAAAGCGACAGGTTGAAATAACTTATAGCTCTTTGGGCAGTAATTCCGAACATTATGTACTTATTATGAATGGAAATTCGAGATGAAGCAAAAAAGCGACAGGTTGAAACATCTAATGGCTCGATGACTATGATGAAACGAAAAAGCGACAGAAACGAAATCCGATGAAACGACAAGTGAAGTGAAACTTTTTATGGCTCGTTGGGTAGTACCTAATTCCAAACTTCGAGAAAAAAAAGCGACAGGTTATTGGGCAGTATTTCTGAAGTCCGAATTAACGAAAAAGCAAAAGGTTGATGTGAAACTTTTTATGGCTCGTTGGGCAGTAGTTTGAAAATTAAGCTTTTTATGCCTCGTTGCGTTGGATAGTATTTCCGAACTTTTTCTTCGATGCATTACCATTTTAACTACATATGTTTAACT
Organism: Cheilosia scutellata; assembly: GCA_955612985.1. NCBI lineage: Eukaryota > Metazoa > Arthropoda > Insecta > Diptera > Syrphidae > Cheilosia > Cheilosia scutellata. The sequence continues at coordinate 11,470,556 of OY015311.1, read as the reverse complement.
TAATGAGGTTTCAGGATTATCTTTTTTCTAAGTCAGGGCTCTATAGATCTATCTATACGGAAAGGCCACCGAAATTGGTGACTCTTAAAGAAAATACCCGACAAAAAGTGCTGAAATTATCGCCACTAGTTTTAAGAAAAGTCGTAAAAAATGCTTTGCAAAAATCCGGAAAATTTAAAAATTTGAGCTTCGCTAAAATTAATCGTTGGTATCGCTTTATTTTAAAAACGAGAAATATGATCGTTCAAAAATAACTGGTCAAGATTTAGATTAATTTTACGAATGAATGTACCTAGCTGGTTGGTTAAAGAATTCATTTTCAACACACCAGTTTGACACTTCTGCAGTGCATTCTTCATTTTACTGTATACTTGGTGTTTTCGATTGGGATTCTCAGATTTTGCTCTCAAATTTTTGATTTCTCGACTATCGAGTCTATAAGAACGTGAAAACCCAAACTGCTTTCTTTATTGTTGGCATTAGTGTGTTTGAAATAGGGTGTAACCGTCGACACTAAACGTGGTTTTGAATTCACTGGTTAAATGTTATATTTAATTATTTGATATATTGGGCCAAATTAATTTAAAAATATTTGTAAATTAATAATCAAGAAAAATTGATCTTCCCGATGTACCTAATGTGTTTCGATGCAGTTGAAAAATTTCACGAACACATTAACAAACTCCACATGGTCCAACTTCGAAATGGGTGATAGTTCGTTGTCTTAAAATTACATAATAGTACGTACTACGTATTACTGCTGCTATATAGGAAATCGAATTGACAACTGCCACCAAACGTCAAAAATTCGCAACTAAAGGTGGGTTTCCACATGTCTGTTGATTAACAAAGTTTGACATCTCTCGCGTTTATGTCATTGAACGAAACCGCCGTTAGTTCATTTCCACTTATGTCAATTATTGGCAAAAAATCGTTTGTCAGTTGATTGGCCAACTTATGAACTCGATGCCAATTAATTTTCACTGCCAATTATAGACAAACTGACATTTTGTTTGACAATTCAGCTATTTCCACTTGTCCAGTGGTTTCTTTGTCAGTTATTGACAAACGCCGTTAGTCAATTCATTGACAAGCAATTTTTCGCTATTTCCACTTGCCAATTTTTTAATTGGCATAAAAATACGTCACTTGTCAATTTCAAATCGACAAGTGGAAACCTAGCATAACAATTTGTGACACCAATATGGCTGACTCTGTTGTACCTACCTGCTGCCTCACACAAATTCCAGTACATAAATTGACGAGTAGAAAATTATAAGAAAAAAAAGAATGGCTGATATACCTACTACAGAGTTGCCACTATTTTTCAAATAAATTTCCCTGACTTTCCCTGATTTTCCCTGACCAATTTTCAAGTTTTCCCTGACCAAAATTTACACATTTATCAAAAAAAAAAATTGAATCTTTAATTTAATAATACCTACTCTTTTTTATAAGAAAAAGGATATTAGAATCTATACAGGGTGCTTCAGTTCAGTTTCCTTTAAGGGGAGATTCCTGAAGTTTCGCCGAACAAAAAATTGTATGGCAGGGGAGGGGGGTCTATTCTCACCCTATTTCCCGTTATAGCCCATCAAAGTAGGTGACCTCTAATTTGGAGGTGTTACTACTTAAAACGCTATAATTTCTAAACTATTATAGGTAAAAAAACATGTTGTACATTTTGAAAAGACAATTTAGACAATTTCATGAGAAAATCCATGGGTGTTATGTCAGGAGATCTGGCTGGCCAAGTAATTTCATAGGGCTTATATTGCAGCCTATCTCTTTCACAGATGGGCTATTTTTTTTTTTTTTTGTTCAGCCTTCAAAAAAAAAATTGTAGAATAACAATATAGTGACTTAGAGCAGTGACTATTTTGAGAGATAGAAGAATTAGCTACTCAAATAGAGAATGTGCCACATTTGGGAAGAATAGAAGGCAATTTTACAATTTTATGCCAAATTCGATAGCTGAATTGAGAAGCTTACTCATGACAGCTGTTCTTTCGGGTGTTTGTAAGACGTTTGAAAAATTTAGTGCAGCAGAAAATACCTTAAGTTTATACCTTGTGTCTATTCGTCCCGAAAAATAAAAAATAAAAACTCAAACGAACGTTTGTGAGAAGCTAGGCTAGGAGGGTGCCTATGGACGATGGACGTGTTGCAGAACTATCTGTGTATTTGTTTATTTAAAATGTGTTTTTCCAAGGGTTGAACCTAAGACCCTTGCTCAGTAGTTCAGCGCACTAACTAATGAAACACTGTCGAAGTCGTTGATCTGGGTTTTTATTATTATTTGACGCAGACAAAGGGGTCAATCAATTCTAGTCAAGGACTAATCCACTAAGTACACGGCTGACATTTAGTGTAGAAATGTTGCAAGCCAAATAATTGTAATTTAAAATATGAACTAATTTGCAGAATTTCAGTTTGAATAACGCCTTGTGATATTAAATTTATAAGAAATTTAATCTTTTGTGACATATCATAATATGTAATTATGAAGAGAATTCCAATTCTTGAAAGTTAAAAAAAAATCTGTGCGCAGTATTCTTTTTTTTTATCCAATCGACGAGTTTAACGAGCCACCGGAACGCAAAAAAGTGTTTCCAGAGTTTAGGGGCCTTCCTCATAGTTACGTTCTAAAATTTAAATATTTTGAAAGTAGCTACTTTTCGGATAGAACTTGAATTAGCATTTAACACTTTCGAAATAAATAAAAGACAAAATCTAATTTCTCACTTTCGGCCTTTCGTTCTGATACTAGCCATCGAAAGTATAATCTTCCGCAAAACACTTTTATTTGTACACGGACACAAAATTTACCAAAATTTCAAATTCCTTTTTTTTTTTCACTGGTATTTTTTTGGTAAAATTAAAAATAAATGAAACAAATTTTCCCTGACTGCTTCCTAAATTTCCCAGACATTCCCTGACCAAATTGCGTTCCCTGATTTTCCCTGACATTCCCCGACTTTCCAGTCGAGTGGCAACCATGTAACTATTAAAAATTTAACTGACCAACTGCAATAGGATTGCGAGTTGGGATTCTCGATACATTTTGCCTCTTATGGTCAATTCCAAAAACATCCTTAATGAAGCAGAAAGTTTGAACGAGATGATGCCAACGTGGAGCTCCATTTGGAACTTACATTTCAACTCAATCAATAAGATACGAAGAAGATACGTCTACGCACTACCCAATAACAACAACAATAACAAAAAAGCGTCATACGCTGGCGTTTTGCGAAATCTGGTGAAATCTTTAAGCATTGCGCAAAATTGCCAATCCAAATTTAAACAACCGAAATTTTCCACAATGATTTCATGTTCAACATGTAAACAATTGCAGTAGGTAAACCGTGAAAGTGCGACATCCATCGGCGCGATGGTATTTCGCATCAAAACAAATGAATCATAAGTATCTTCGATGTAAAGAATAAAAAAATGTCCAAAATGCGATACCTTGCGAATGCGTCATAATAACAGTCTCATCGTAATTACTGGGAAATATTTTGTTATGAATAAAACCACCTGCTGCGCGCATCCTTTCTGTCAGAAAAACCCACAATATAGAACTGGGATGTCATCAATTTCAGTTATACAACCAACTCCAACTGTCGGGTGCAACAGCAACACACGGTGTTGCATGTAATTCTCATGACGTTGTTATTCTCATTACCGTGCTGGCCACTTATGTGTTATGTAATCCACCGGTATGTGTTTACTGTTGCGCCTTCTGTTTTGGGATGTCCCTGACCAACAGGTGAGAATGTTTTCAAAGGACTCAAAGCCAAACACACATGTTTGGTTGTTGTGTTTGTTCTTATTCTTGTTGGCTTGGCTTTCTTTTTTTTTATTGCCTTTTGCTCGTCCTTTCTTGCCCATCAGCATGGTGTAATTTGTGTGTAAAAAGGGGATATGCGAGAATTATGAACATAGGGTTGTTGATGCACAAACACGAATCTAGATACAGATGCATTTGGTGAAATAATAATTGTTTTCTGGTTCCTTCAGGTGCAGATGTTTCGAGTTCGCATTGTTGAAAGGCATAGTGCAAAATGTGAAAAGAAAACGAAAATAACATCGAGGACGAGAACGCCATCTGTTGATTGTTGATATTGATGCAGTTGTTTTGATGGATTTCCAGCTAAGTGTGCGCATGAAATCAGAAATTGAAGGGAAATCATTCAAACGATGCGATATGGAGGATGTATAGATTAGATAAGAAAGGAAATGTGATTTTTTGCATCTGCCCCGGAGGTAGGATTCGGTAACACTTCCTTCTTTTTTTTTTTTTTGATATTGTTAATTCAGTTGTGGGAATATTCGAAGATGGTAAGATGAGTGGAAGGGATCCGAGGTGTTGACGACAAATTGGATGACAGGTATCTCCAAGTCGATCTCGATGGGAAGATAAACGAAGGTAACCATGTGATTTCCATGGGGAAATTGTGTTAAATCAAAAGCCATCAAACGCAAACGGAACTGAATACCCTAAGAAATTGTTTTCTTCTAAAATTGTCAAGGATATAGGTACATACCTACATAGATATTTATTGTAAGAACATATCATGCTGGGATTATTAAAGTATTGGACGTCTAGGTTAGGTTAGGGTGGCTAAGGCTGGGGCCGACGCATATGCAGCCACACTTAGGCCAAAGAAAGCCCATTGTGATACCACAGTAGCAAATGATCTCTCAACTACCGGTTGAGCTAGCAGGAGCTAAGAATGAAGCGTTGGAGGCAGATGATCCTTATAATTAGAGAGTTCACCTAGATTGTCGAAGAACGTCTAACACTCAGTAAAAAAAGGTGCAAGACTGTATTCATCAAGCCTTTTCTGAACTTCGAACAAAATGGAAAAGCTGGAAATGATTTCTCAAATAGCCAGGATCGACTCGAAATTAACTTCCTTAGGAGTTACACCCATTTTGAGGTTTTGGCAAGCCTTATTTGATGTTGCATATAGACCAAATAAGTTCATCTGGATGCCTTCGGAAATCCCTTATAACTATAGACATAGAGAGACAATTAGGTAGGTACTATAGGCGACTTATGGTTGTCCACATGGGCCTCCACGATGTTGGGACAAATAAAACACTTGCCCTTCGACAGCTTTAATATTCAGAGAACATAGATTAATCCGGTCTTACGTCCCAAATGGTGCCTAGAGAGAGGAGAAGGGCCATGTTAGAACTGAGTTCGGTTTTGTAAAAATGATACGGCAACGTTATTTAGTTATCCATAACTTTTCTGATGTCGATTTCAGTTGTATTTGAGTTGTTCCCTCTGTCAAAGTTGATGTGTTAATATCATTCCGTCATAAATTACACACAAAAACATGTTAGACTGTCATGGCAAAAATATATACAAATACAAATGATTCAGCCGTCTAGATGTCCGATCCACAGAAAGAAGATCCTCTAAACTGCGCCAAACTATAGAGACATCAGTCTCCTTAACATCGCATATAAGATCCTATCTGCTGTACTATGCGAACGCCTGAAACCATTCGTCAAGGAACTGATTGATTCCTTCCAGTTGGTTTTAGGCCCGCGGTAAGTCCAGAAACGTCCAAATATTCACACTACGGCAGATCCTGGAAAAAACTCAAGAAGTCCAAACCGATACTCACATCTATTTATTGATTGTAAGGCCGCATATGACAGCATTTATAGAGACGAGCTATACAGAGCCATGTCTAGTTTTGGCAAAATGATGTCGGAAAAAATCTCACCGACACCTTCGATGTCAAAAAAGGATTTAGACAAAGTGATGCGCTATTATGTGATTTTTTCAACTTGAGAAAATTGTGCAAAAATTCGCAAGCCAAACCAAGGTGCACAGTTTTCCAAAAATCTGTGCAATTACTTGCATACGCTGACGATATTGACATCATTGGCAGATCACAGCGAGTTGTCACTGGTGCGTTTGCAAGTTTAAGCACAGAATCGGCAAAAATGCGGGCAAAGCAAAATACATGCTGTCAACAAGAAGGGAGACACAACATCGACGAATCGGACAGAACGTCACGATAGACAGCTATAACTTTGAGGCTCCGCTATAAACTCTGACAGTGACACCACAGCAGAAATCAAACGAAGAGTTACACTTGCCTACAGCTGTTTCTTTGGTGCGCACAAGTGGAAGGGTACATCAGCCAATTTATAGTTCGCAACTTTGGGGCGTTTTGGTTGAGGCCCAGCTTCACCCCGGACTAAGTAAGTAAGTAAGATATCCGAAAAAACTTGAAACTTCACAGACATTCTATAAATAATCCTTTGTCTATAATTCGCTAGGGGCTTTTCTTTCCTTTTAATGCTAATGCGCACGAGAGCAAGGATTTATAAGTAGAAATAGATAACCTCCTCAACAGAAATATACACTTCACATGGCAATGAAATAGAACGCCTGTGCTACTCTTCGATGCAAATCCCTATCTCCTTCCGCAGAATTCCTTCATCTCGATGGCATTACCATTTATGGTCACATCCATCTGTCGGCGTGTTTTTCCCCACCAAGTCAATGTGAAACCACATACGTAAGTATGTGGCGTGCAAAGCAGCGATTACTGCCGCACGTTTTTCTCTTAAATTAGAAAACAAAATTGTTGACGTCTTTGCAATACATACAGAGACGTAAGACAACGTTCATGAGTGGACTGCGCCGGAGTCATTATACTAGGTCATGGAGAACATTTTCTGACCAAATACCTACATCGCCGTCATTTCTATTTTTCCAACCCAGATTTTTTTCGAAAGAATTTTTCTATAAAAATAAAAATTTTACGATAATTTTTATACATTCAAGTATATATTTATTATTACGTAAAACTTAAGAAAGACTAAATAAAATTTTCAAAATATTCGAATGAAAAAAAAAAAAACAAACAAAAAACGGTCTGAATATTAAAGGCGAAATTCAATGACGTTTTCTCCCGCCAAGTCACATGACGGCGTACTAAGCCGAGGGGCAACGTCAACGTCAATGCAATCATTTACAAATACACGACTGCTTCATCATTGTAGAAAATAGAATATTTTCCAACACACCGAACTGACAGCGAAGAACCATCTAAGACCATTGAAATCGGGAAAATAGTGTGTGCCCCCAAACGTTTATTTTTAGATAAAAATAAACAGATCTAAAAATATCGCCACTACTTTACGTATACGCTTGATGACGCGTTTGTTTCTTTTTTTTCCAATGACGAGGGAGCGCTGGCTGGCTAGTTACAGTTGCTCATCTTTCGTCAAAGATTTTATTTTGAATGTAGTGATAGAAGAAAAAAAAAGGAGGTCTGTGATCCGATTTTACCTTCCCGACTTGATAAAGAGTCGACGCGGTGCTAGTGGTTCGGTAGATTTTACTTTTGAGGTTTATTGCAGCTGTGGAAGCGCCCGCTTCTTGTTTATTGAAGCGCGTTGGGGACCACGACGCGTGTAAACTATGTCGACGAAATTGAGTCCAAGAATTTATTCGAATGACATGTTACGCTATGGGAGCCCCTCAATAGATCGATCGTCAGTGGGGAGCTACATCTTGGATAGACTAACCTAACCATGTAAACAAAAACAAGACGGGGCGTTGCGTTATTGTAAAAAAAAAAGAATCAAGTTGAATAGTTCACCTCGCAGTGGTGTAAAGGAATTTATTTTTCTCAGACGGAAAGCTTATTTTTGTTTTTATTTTTTAACACATTTAATTGGAAATTTGTTGTTTACTCGATGATGTTGTTGTTGTTTTTTTTTTTAAATCAGATTGTCCCCAATTTATTGTAAATGAATGAATGAATCTAGAAATAGGATTGTTTATGTGAGCGCGGTATACAATGTTGCAACATGAATTAAGAAAATTTGTTTTCGAAAACAAAAACAAAAAAAAAAAACATCGGAACCGAAGTGACAATAAGGGTCACAGACAGATAATAAAACGAAAAATGTCAAAGAAATTGGGGAGAGTGTGTCAGGGCTTGTCTAGAGACTAATATGTCAGGGAATTCATTATAGGTGCGGAGACAAAGTATATGTATGGTGTCTTTTTGGGGCTGAATAATTTAGAAAAATCTTTGAAGGAAATCATTAATTAAAAAAGCCCAGTAAACTAATGTAAGTTCTTGTTTGTCTCAGCTTTTTCAGTGAAAGATATTATGATGAATGTTGGCGGGGTGTTTCTTTGACGAGAGATTAACAAAAGTCTCAAACAAATGCACGGAGGGGACTTTAAAAAAAATACGTGTCAGCTGCACATACTTACGAGGACTCTTTGATTAATCAGTGAGTTTGATGAAATACGAGCTGTCAAATATGGAACATTTTAAACAACATAAGAAAGTTTTTACTCACAGTTCATCCAAAACAGATTCGATCGACCATTTCGAAGTAATATTTTTGGACATAATTCAAGAGTAATCCAAGTGAGACCTTGCAACGCGGCGTTATGCAAAATTTTGCTGGTTTAATGAATATATGTACCTACAAGAAGAAGGCACCACACATGACTTGGAATTGGAATACATTTGGAAAAGTTAGCTCAGCTTAATTTAGTCAATCGAATTGAAAAATTAAAGGCTGGGCTTGGATTGTTGTAAAACACTTGGCGCAGCAAAGAAATCACCACAAACTTGTCGTAGTATTGTCGGTATTGACGTAATAGAAACCAATAAAAATCACAATTCGAGAACAAAAGTATAAAGGATATTTTTTTTAGAAATGAGTTTTTCGAAACTTTTTCCAGCGACAACCAATTTGACAGCTGACAATTAATTTGTGCTCAATTTGGTTTGCCATTTTCACAGTGAGTATAGATTAAAAATGCGCAAAGCCCAAACTGCTCCAAAAACTAGTCGAAAATTTGACCAGTCGATGACTGAAATCATACTTAAAGTATGGCATAAAATTATCTTTCAATGGTATGGTCATTGGTCATTACCATAATGTGTGTTTTAAGTCATTCTAAAGCCTAGTACGCTGCCTGTTGTGACACGAAATTTTCTGGTTGTCTCCAATTGCACAGCGAAACATCAGCGAAAAGGCGAAAAGGCACCACCTGCTACACAAGTGGCATGTGACATTTAACAACAGCTCAAGGGTCTTTCATTAGCGACTTGACAACTTCAAACTTTCAGTGTGAACGCACCCTTAAACCGATTACCGATTCAGTAAAATCAACATTTTCATCATGGTTGGAAGTATTCACACGAAGGAACAACGTTTACAAATAATTAAAATTTACTACCGAATTTCTGAGTCGGTGGCCGCAACTTTAAGGGCGTTAACGCCAATTTTCGGCCTTCAGCGATGAAGCGCTTTGTCTTAAACGGCTTTGTCAATAAGCAAAATATGCGTTACTGGACATGGACAGGTGGAACCCTTTTTTTTTTTTAGATATCTCAAGTAGTTTGCATTTTATTTAAAAAAGAAGTTGTCAAGTCCTTAATGAAAGACCCTTTAGAATTGGTATCTTGTAATAAATAAATTTGTAAATAAAATTATTAAATTTTATAAAAATTTATAGTGAGGACATTCAAAACGATATCATTTCAACAACAATAATAATATAGTAAAATTCAATATCGTCCACTTCGTGAGATTTTACAAAAAAAAAAAAAAAAAAAATACAATCGAGAAAAAAAATAAATGTAAAATTTTCGCAAGCAATTAATGTCTTGGGCAATAAGTTGTGTGCGAAAAAAGAGTGGAGAATTATCCCAAAAGCAATCTAGGGATACCCACATAATACCCAAGCGCAAAATACCAAAACCCAAACTGTTTGAAAAATCATCAAATTGATTATCCCCCAACACAAAATCCCTAAATTCAAAATCCACCAAATAAAAAGTCCCTAAAATGTTAATTTAAAATATTTAAAGAAATTTGCGTATACCTAACCTTGGGCCTACTCCAAATCCAACAGTGACCCCAAGCAGGGGGGTTGCAGGGGGGTAGCACGCCTAGGCTGACCAGACGTCCTCTTTTTATGTACAAAAAAAATGTCCGGTATCTTCTTGAAAAAATGTGCAATTTGTCCTCTTTTTGGGATTTCCCACTTTACGGAATTTTTCGACACCACAAAACTATAACAAAACGTTTTTTCAACACTAATTTAGAAATTTTCAGCATATTTCTGGTATGAACAGGACCTAAAAATTGTTGTTAAAGATGGAAAAAATGTAGGTATACTACAAACGCCAACGGGAATAAGGGTGATTATAGGTTTATTCCAGGTGCTTAAAATATCTTCAGAGATGGAGAGAATCTCTGGATGAGTTTGATTGTTTTACATGGATGGATTTAAACAAAATTCCCAACAAATTAAAAGAAAAATAAATTGTTTGACCAATTTTGTAACCTGAAAATAGGTATGAGGGGGGGGGCATTGTTGAACAAAACAATAATACAGAACGAACGAATTGATAAAATGCGAAAACAAAACACTTTTTATGCATTTATAAACAGAAAATTGCACATTTTATTATTCCAAGACATTCTCCTCTTCGAATAAGGTTAAGTTCGAACGAATTTTTTATTCGGTACTTTGTGGAACGCGATTTAAATGATGTGGATTGCGAATAGACTGACAAGTGACAATTCGCGCCAGGGTGTTTTCTTCGCGGTACAAAGTTTGGAATTCGAAATTTCGTTATTTAAACTATTTATTAACTTGTTTTCTTAATACATTTTGATGGGATAATTAATTATCCTCCTCTTGGAATAATAAAATGTGCAATTTTCTGTTTATAAATGCATAAAAAGTGGTTTGTTCGCATTTCATCAATTCGTTCGTTCGCTCCCATGTGAATGGTCCTTAACAGTTTAAATGCACCTATGCGATTGTAAAAGCAAGTATTTTTTTAGAAATTATGTCCTGCTCAGAATTTTACAACTATCTATATTCTAAAAAAAGAATTTACGATATTTAAATTTTTCATTTGAGATTTTTGAAGGTGTCCTCTTTATGGTGGGCATGGATCTTGTCACCCTAACCATGCCCCCCCCTCATACCTATTTTACTTTTAATGCATTGTGAATACACTGGAAATCTATTTGGGTATTTTGGTTTTGGGGATTTTGGCTTTGGGTATTTTGGTTTGGGGATTTTAGTTTGGGGATTTTGGTTTTGGGGCAACCTACTACAATTACCCACTTTTCACAGCAGCAGCATACCTACTGCTAAACGAAAAGGAGAACGAAATTTTTCATTCATTATTTAATTGTGTCACAACAGCAGGACTAGTAGTAGGCTTAAAGTTATGTACCTCTAACGAAAAAAGCAAAGGGTCAGGCATACATTTTTAAAAGAAGAGCATTCCACAGATTTGATTCGAAGATGTTGCTGAGTAGCAAATCCAATTTGACCTCATAGACCACGCAGTTGCATATTCATTTCCAGCGATGTATCAGAACTCCCTTCATTCTTATTATCCGCAAATAAACTATTACATCCGGAAAAGGGTTCAGTGATGCAAATGGATTTTGTCCTTCGACCCAGTCGTTTAAAACCCATTCGTTGAGCCAAACATAAGAAGCAGTCATTTCATTAATGCAGAGTTAATGTATACACCGAAGCAGATAAACTGCTATGCCGTTTGTAAGACTAATTCGAGTTCTAGGAGCTCTCCGACTTGAATTCCGGCCGATTCTGCTGGCATGGCAAGCAGAAACAAATTTTTTGTCGAAGTCGTAGAGAAGATCTGACATTATTTGTCAGATATACAGTGTATTGCTCGCGGGGGCTCGAACCTACGACGATCGGGTCTACTATTGCATGTTAAAAATTGCGTACATTTTTAACAAGCTGAAGTCAGATTTTCTATAGACGAAACTTAAAGGCAAAATCTAAGGTCACATTGACGTCAGTACGTCAGAAATTGAAACGATTTTTGACAAGTGTAATAGTAGCTTAATTACTTATGTACAATCATGACTCTTTAGTTTCCAAAGACCAACTGACTTCTCCTGTTCTTCAACCAAGCTTCAAAAATAATTATATTTTTCGGGGGTTCAACCGGCTGGCGATCCTTCGATCAGTAGTCAAACACAGTAACCAATTAACTTAGCCAGTGTATTCTTAATACGAGTCGCTGTAAAATCTATTACCCAATCTGTTTTGTGGATGATTTGCTGACCAACTAACCCGCTAAATATGTTTTCGTTTCAGCATTGACAATGTCATGTGTAGGATAACGACACAGAACGTTTACTGATCCCAGTGACTACCTACATAGACATTTGAATGAAAAAAATTGTTGAATATCGTGAAAAATTCACATCGAGTACATTAATCTTCAGCGTTGCTGGTTCATCCGAACTACTTTTTTTTCTGTCTATGTGCGATTGTTCTCCGTATGCATCCATCAAATTGCACCTATTACTAGGGTAAAGCACCAATTGTAATAATTGTCCTCTTCAGGTCTTTCTTGTAAATATCTTCTGTTGATCTACTGATTTGTACAAGAGACCCCTAAATAGAAAAGTCAAAGAAATACCCCTTCGAAGAAGGACTTATTCATTTCTGCGAATAATACAAAAAAAAATAAAAAATAAATTTTATTTTCTTCAGCTCTCACATTCAACCCCTAAGAGGGGTTCGCAAATATTTGCTTGTATAGACTTTTTCTCGTATTTCTAAAAACAAAACCAAAAATAGCAGACAAACGTAGAGAGGGAAATGCCCTTTGAAAAGAAAAAGAATATTCATGAGATGAGAGAGGCGCATAACCTTGAACTTGTGAATTTAAGGCGCTCTTGAATGTTCTGGCTTGGTGTGTTGGTTGGCGTTCTCAAAGCATTAGATAAACAATCGCACAAATTTGATTGACGCACATGTTTTTTTTTTTTTTCTTCTTTTATATGGTGGGGGGTATTTTAATTTTTGTATACATTTTCATCACAGTGTAAATTAGGTTGTATTTGCATTGCAAATAAATAATAAAATTAAAAAAAAAATTAATCATATTTTGACAAATTTAAATATATACAGAGCGCTTGGCTACACAGAGAGGTTAATATGCGATTGAAAAATGCAACTTTGTACAATATAATCTATGGCCGAATGAGTCAAGGACGCGTACATTTAAATATACGCTTGTCAAATAAGACAAGACAGTGTTTTATTATTTTTTTGTTGTCATTTCTCCCAATTTTGAGTTTAACATTATTTATTGGATGGCCGATTAAAATGTGTGAAATCTGGTTTTTAGCTTTTAGCACATTTTTTAGAATTTTGTTCGTGCAAATCAATGATGGTTTCCGATTATCGACGACACTATGATGGGTCGTAATCACTTACTAATTAGATATTAATCACGTTTGTGCATATTTTATGCCAATTGGGCAAGAGTTTAATAAACTTTTTACGAGAGGTGGTTCGTGTTTTGTTTAGATTTTGAGTTCATGGCCGGTTTTGCTGTCTCTGATGAATGACAGTCGGTAATATTGACTAAATTCGGGCTTCTAATTTGATAAGTTAAGATAGATTTGTCGGAAATTTTACGTTTTTACAAACTTTTTTAATAAAAACAATAAAAAAGCTGAAGTGAATTTTTTTTTATTCACTTTGAGCGTCAAAAGTGAGTGAACACCGATGATCTTTTGAGTTTTTTTATTGGGTCTGGAAACAGGTCTAAAAAACCAACAACCTAAACCAAACAACAAACAAAAGTTTGATAGCGAAAAAACAATAACAAAACATATTTCAAAAAAAAAAAAAAAAAATAACTATAGGTACAGATACATATTTAAAAAAAAAATGTTTCCAAACTCCAAAGACAAATGAAAATGTCATTAGTGTTCACCCACTTTTGACGTTCACTGTATGGAAATACATAAGTATGCATAAAAAAAAGGTTTTTGACAGCTTGAAATGTCAACTGAGTGGGGTACTTCATGTTAAGAGGTTCCCGCGGCTAGATTTTTCGGCTACTCGTTCAAAATCGTCAACTAGTCACGTTTGATCCAACTACAGGCCAATTAAAAGATTGACAGAATGCTGTCAGATTGAGTAGACTAGAGATTCGAAGATACCCGTTATGTACATTCGTATCGTGTTTGTGCCTTAACAATTTTTTTTTTGACATACCTACATTTAGTGAGCGCAACAGGCCAAGTTCTCATATGTTCGCGAGTAGTGGGACAGTGGCTACAGCTTAAGATATAATTTTTGCTTCGCCAGGGCTTGAACGTTAGGTGTGCTAATTTGTACGTGTGTTCACTTTCTAGCAAAAGAAAAATAAAAATGTTTTCCCAATACATGTAAATAATAATGAAAATCCTAAAGGTCATAAAATAGCAGACGAATAATTTAATTGATTCCTATGAAGAGTTGCTAGTCAACTAAAAATGTTAACTCTAGTTGGAATGGCAATAATTATTGTTGCAGAATTTACAAAAAATTGCTCGCTTCGAGCCTAAAATTCTTCGAGTCATTTTCGGTGCTGTTTGTGTTGACGGGCTTTGGAGGAGGAGATTTAACTGCGAACTCTACGAGCTGTAAAGCGATATCGACTTGGTCAGAAAAGTACGTTTCACTCGACTAAGATGGCTGTAGAGCGAATGGATAAAGAGTATTCCATTCCAACTCGGAGGGACAACGCAGTAGAGGAAGACCTCGCCTTAGGAAGGGGACCTGAACCAACTTGGAGTGCACAATTGGAAGCAGTTAGCCAAATATCGAGCTAATTGGACAGGCGTACTGGTTGAGGACCAGGTCCACTCCGGGCTGTACCCCCACTTAAGTAAGTTAGTAATATTACAATTTGCTGCCAGAATTAAAATGTTAAAATAATTATCTATCTACTTGAAAGTGTGATGTTGGGAAGGCTTAAATTAACTATAGTTCCAACCAAAGTTATCTGCTTTTAGATTCTAGGTCTCTTAACCAATAGTTGCAATACCTATTTAGCAATAAAAATCATAAATCAATTATAGGCGTGTTTTTTTTTTAATCCTATATAGGCTTAGATAAAACGTGACTTGGCAGCACTATGCTAGTTGAAAAAAAAAAACAAAATGCTAGTTGACATTTGACTTTTCAGTTGTTTTTTTTTTTCAGTCTTCACCAAAAAAATTTGCAGGCAGTCAAAAAGTTAGCTATGCATAATAAAATAGTTTACAAGTGATAAGAAATAGGTACATTTTAGTTTCAGATGCTTTGTTTATTGTTGGCAAGCTCTGCAGCAACAGCAAGTTCCAGCCGTAAGAGCGGTTTGCAGGACGTAGTGGATGTGCTTGCCCCTTTAAGTGGATGATTCAGGACGATTCAAGTTCCAGCGGCAAATCAGTGGCAGTGCACAACTCCTTACGTGCATTTCAAGAGCATTTCAAGAGTCCCACTCTGGTCCCAGTGTCTCTTCCTAAATCCAAATTCTGAGTTGCAATCTTTCTTGTCCATATTTTGAGTGTTGATGTTTTTTTTTCTCTCTTTTTTTAGGAGAGTCTGGGGCACCGACGCACCGTGGTTTACATGTTGAGCAGTTTTGAACTAGGCTGGGTCACTTATGAACGGCAGTATTTGTAATTGCTTTTGGCAGCTAATACGCTACTACGAGCTTTGTAATTTTTTAATAAAATAAATTGACTTTATTTTTTTAAATACGGTTCCAAATGAAGCTGTGCCTTAAAGATATATTTTAAACAAAAAAAAAACTCACCATAAAATCGTTTTATGTAATTATGACCATTCACATGAGAGCGACAAACTACCTACGAACGAACTAATAAATTGTCAAAAGCAAAATGTTGACAGATAGACGAAATAAACAAAATATATTTTCCAACGATTGCTCGGTTATGAGTTATACAGATATTGATAGAATACAAAATTATATCAATTTAATTAAAATTGTGAATTTTCGCTGCAGTTTGAAATAGTTTTGTTTTGTTCAAATTGGTGATTAGCTGGAAATGGCTCGAAGTAGCTCGAAGTGTATATACACGTACTTTTCGGTACATTTTCCGCTCTCTGAGAGAATTGCGCTCAAATTTTCGAAATTGACAGATTTGTACTGCTTTGATCGGAAAAGTACGCGAATAGACCTAATGTCTAATTTGAGGTTAAGTTCAAACGAATATTTTATTCGCTTGTTTGTGGATGGCGAATTAAGTGATGTGGATTGCGAATAAACTTTGACAATTCGCGTCAAGGGTCTTTTTGTTCGCGGCAAAAAGTTTTGAATTCGAAATTTCTTTATTTAAACTGTTTATAAACTTGTTTACATTTTGATTGGATAATTAGTTATCCTCCTCTTGGAATAATAAAATGTGCAATTTTTTGTCTATAAATGCATAAAAAGTGGTTTGTTCGCATTTCAACAATTCATTCCTTCGCTCCCATGTGAATGATGCTTTAGGTTAGGTTAGGTTAGGTGGCAATTATCCGTTAATACGGAATAATTCACTTAGACCAAGTAAGGTCCATTGTGATACCACAAGCAGAGTCGGTTATTTCCGCTACTCTTGGAACCATTTCGAATTTTGGAGAAATTTCCGTATTTTACTGATATCCGTTTCGGCAATATCAGCAAGCTCCTCAAAGAAGTACTCTCCTAGAGTTTGCTTTCTAATCGAGGATAGCGCCGGGCAGTTACATAGTAGGTAGAACGGAGTTTCCTCTTCCTCCTCATCCATGCAACTGCGACAGAAGTCATTAGCGGTAACTCCAAGCCTTACGGAATGATGCTTTACAAATAGAAAATTAATATATGCAATTTAAGCATAAAAACCGCCTCATGCGGCTGCTTCCAGGCAAAAGGATATCCGAAAGTCGTTGACGGCTAAAGAAGACGGTATTACCAAGTTTAAATTTTGGTTAATATGTACTATTTTTTTAAATGTTGCCTTATTAGCAATGTTCAAATGGCCAACGTTCAAAGGTGCCCCAGTCTCCCCTATTTATTTTGGTTGACAAATTAACGTCATTTATGACACAATCGATAGCACTTTCGATAACATTTAAAACAATCGTAGATTGGTAGCACAGTTTTTATCTGGGCTAAGTCATAAGCCCCGATGATTATCCGGGCTAACGATTTGTATGGAAAACTTGCTAAGCCCATATAGGATTGCAAAAAAAAAAACGCGCCTTATAACAAGAATCTGTTAAATCATATGTTAGAATTTTTGACGTAACATTTATACATCAAACTTATACTTCAATCGTAGGTTACTACTGAAAAGAATGAATTCACCACAAAGTGTACAATATTTTCATTCCGTGTATACTAGGGAAAATGCTTTAATTTAATATATTTTCGGATCACTATATGTACACTTTTCCGATGAAAATATACGGGACAAAATTTCGACAAATATAAAATATTAGAGACTAGGCAGCGATTAAAGTCGTAGCTTGCCCTGATGTTTTGTGTTAAGCGTGTCAAAATGTATACCAATGTATTTAACTGGCGCCCAAAAACAGAAAATTGTATTTTCAAAAACGAATATCTCATAGACATTGTCATGGGGGCTTCGAAATCGATTATAAAATGGTGAACATATCAATTTTGTCGATTTTTTTTAATGATGTGCGTAGTGTGATGTGTGAATATTTAGTCACTGATGGGAAAAGGTTTCAGACAAAAGTTTACAAGTAATGTGAGGCATTTTTCTTCTTCGGTGGAATCGATACATAGTTGTGCTATTTTTTGAGAGTTTGTCATCCGTGCAATTACCTGAAATGTGACTACGGCGCTGCATCAATATGAGGTGAATTTTGAATTATTCAGTCATTTCGTGAAAAAAATGTAGGACAGTTTTGGACTTGCAGGTAAGCGAACCCGTGGATTTAATAGCGACTTTACCATCGGTAAAATGTTATCCCTTGCGGATATTAGATTATACCGCAGCCATGACAGGACGTCCTTAATCGCTAAGATTACCGCCTGGAACACACTACAATTAATAGGAAGGCGGAAGGGGGTTTTACTTTTTAGATCATTGGAGAAAACTTCACCACATATCCTATATCGCAAGATCGGCGCCCGCTAAGTTGAGCTACCTATTTAGAGCAAAGAGGTACTTTAGCTCCAAGCACCTTCTCTTTCTCTACAAAGCACAGGTTAGACCAGGCTTAGAATATTGGTCCCATATACGGAGCTCGGCCCCAAAACATTCACTTAACCTACTTGACAGCATGCAGAGACGAGCAGTTCGACTTATTGGAGACCCTCCAGCACTCACATCGCATCTACAACCGTTGGTGCACAGAAGACAAGTCTATCTGACCTTTGCTTGTTCGATAGGATGTTCCGAGGAACTCAAAAATATCATCCCTCGAAATGCAACTTTTGGGCGCAGGGTGCTAATACTCATGACCATACAGTAAACTTGACAACTGCGACGACAACAACTTTCCAAAACTCCTTCTGTTACAGGACAAGCAAACTTTGGAACTCGCTTCCTGGGGTTATATTTCCAGAAGACTACAATTTGCAGCAATTTAAGTGCAGAACTAACATACATCTGCAAGCATCTCGGGACGCTGATGAAGCGTTATAGGTTCGCCTTTCCCGGGAGAAGTGTTAAAAAAACCACCCTCTGCTGTTTATGTTTTGGACTAGTCTGTGGGAAACGGAGCCACTGCGAGACTCCCAGTCAGCCATGGAGGGCATCTAAGTAGGTTTCGAAGTTCCTGTTGAATTGAAGCTGGGGAAGGTTGGTCACTGTACAGTGTCTGTTGGGTTGGGGTGCATTCCACTTTATTTAGAATAGTCCAGTTTAACTGGTCATTCGCATCTTATCTACTAGAACTAGAGAACTGATTATAAACGCGAACCTTCATCTAAGGTTATGTTACAGAGCCTTTTCTTTGAAAATAAGCTATTTACGAGGTGCAGTTACGCTAGTACGAGGTATGAGGACCTAATCCAAAAGCCAAGCAAATTGATTTTCATTGAAAAGCGTATACGCCTCTTTTTGAGATAACCGATCTCATAACCAAAACTTCTTATAATCAATTTTTAGACTTCACCTAAACTTTATTGCAGATCAGGGTAGGCTAATTTTGTTTGTAAAATATTTAGAATTATACAAGTTCGTTTTTTTTAAATACTATCCCAAGATCGTCCGACGATTGCAGCCACCACCATCAATGGCGGCGATCGCTCTGCTTTTCAAACCGGAAATGGGTAGTTTTGTCGCCTCACATTTCATGAAGTTTGTTTTGAAGCAAGCGCCCCCATCTCACAAAACATCACTTATCTCAGATTCTCTCTATTCTTCTTTGATTTCATTCTCTACTACGGATGTGCGGAGTAACCTCGGAGTCTGACCTGTTCAGTGTGGATTCCATAGAAATTCAAATTTCATTCATAAACACCCATAACAACGCAACATCAGCGTTCCATTGATAAGCCGATTGTTATGCTACGTATCGCGTACCTCATGTCATCACGTCTATGTATCTGTGGTGTTATCAGTATTTTTTGGTATACAAGTGCGCTGTATCTATGTGTGAAATTAATACCCGCAGATGATGGTGTAGTATGTATACTTAATTTTTGATTGAAAATGACAGGTGATGTGTAGCGGAAACTGTCAACGAGCACTCGCTTTGCACACTCAAATCACAGAAGTTCACATCTAATTTCGTGAAATTGCTTGGCACCTAATCGTTGTGCGCATGTAACACTGTTACATTGTAGGTGTTGGCTTCGTTCATCCCCCTCCCCACACACTCACACTGTATACGGAAAAGTGCATTAACAGATCGTTTTCATAACCGAACACGCACGATACAAGTGACAAATTGTTTTTCTTTTATTTTTTGTCAGTATATATCAGTTGATGGAAGGGGGTACGGTACACTGTACGTAAAGAGTCCTTTATGCATCAAAGAAAATCTTCCGACATAATTTTCACTTTTAATTCAAACGGACAGATACATCACACGGCTCATATGTGATGTCTGGTGCAACTTTGTTACTCGTAGACGCTATGGTCTGCCTATTGGCGCACGGATGCGATCGCGAGAAGTGAGAATATTTTTCCTGTAAATTGTAAAAGTGGTTTAGTTGGGAGGGATCTCCGAGATACGATAATCCAAATGTGTAGCATGTTTACATGTTACTTATACGAGAGTGAGGAAATAGTTGAGACATTATATTCAGTTCTATGACATGTGTCATATGACTGCACGTTGGACCTCATCCAAGTCCTTGGATTTAGTGAATGGAAATTGAATGAGTCATTTGTTTGCTTTTCCACTCTGTTTGGGGAGAGGTCACTGAGTGCGTGGTTGGTTTTCTTTCGATTTCAGGAATAGATCGGTAGAATGTACATGTACACGTATACTTAGTCTTTTGCATATAAAGTTCCGAAGAGGTGAATTTTCGTAGGCGGACCTGATGCCTTCGTGTTGAAGGCAATGACTGCACCGGCGCGCGGTCAAGCTTAGTACGCTGCTTGAGCGAACCTAAATTTAGCTCTTTTCCACTTTTTCTCTGCAAACGTTAGCAAAAATACTAGCTAGATTTTGACAGTGCGCTGTGGATATAAGTGTCACAGGAAAGAGCTGTTCGTTGAAAATAACTTCCTTCAAAAATTTATCGACGAGAGAAAGTATTCTATTTTCGTTGCACTTTCTTTTTTCCTTGTCTACTATTCCTTGATCTCCAATTTATCACTTTTAAAGGATTCCTCATCGAGGTATTCATTGAAAAACCTTATCCTTATATGTATTTACTTTTCCCCAACAAAAAAAACACACACACACACACAAAAACCCAACATGATCTGTCAAACTTTAGCAGATTGGTGTCAAGCAGTAGGCTAAATTGCTTCAATCCACTTGTTTCTGCTCGACACCAGTCTTCATTCTCCTCACACACTAACTGTCAAAGGCAATAGGAGGGGGTAGACTGTTTCGGTATTTTCCCCGAAGACAAATTGTCACCCTTTTCGACTAACCGCTCTTAATATTCTTCCTTGATCTGTGCCAGCAACTCTCTTTACTAGTCGACTGTCAGAGGCTACGACCGGGGGGTTAGACTGCTTCGTTCACCCTTTCGCCTTCCCCGAAGAATAGCCGCCACCTGGAGGAGCTGACTACATCAATCAAGCTCATCTCGACACATCTAAGATCTTCTGTGGCTGTCAAAAGGAAATAAACGGGGGCAGACTGCTATACCACCCACCATCCTTTCCCTATAGACAATCCATCTATTGACTTTTGGTCAAGTAGCAAAGAGGACTGGTTCATTCATCTACTTCTGCCACGTACCAGTCCCCCTCCTTAGAGAATAGGCGAACTGAGAACAAATAAATTGTCAGTGTATTTACGGATAGAAAAGTGATGTCTCTTCTAAAATTTAAGACTACAAACATTTTCCCATGAATTAAGAAATCCACAAAAAAATAGTTGCGATCTACTTAATGAAAAACCTCAAAATACAATTTGCAATTCGAAACTGATGGCCGAATCAACACGAATCGCTCCGACTAACAAAAGTTTTAAGGCTCTCCCAAACCGGCCCGAAACGAAACATTTATATGTCAAATTTTATTTAAATGGCAGTAGGTATATAATTAACTAGCGGACCCAGCGAACTTCGTCTCGCCCCAATTTAACGCCTTCAAATTGGCGTTTTTTTTTAAACACAGATAGTGGAATCGTCAGTAGAAAGCGATGTGATAAATAATGTTTTTCGATTTGTTTTCCGGCGCAAAAACAAACAACGAAGACGGTTTGCCAACACGCGAACAGGCAACGTACAGCTGACCGTGCGAAAAATAGGGAAATTCGAGATTAAACCCACAGACTTCCAAAGATTGGTCTTGTGATTATTATTGATTGTCATCGCAAAAGCCAATCGAACAGGGAACTGAATCCGGTTGAATTGGAATGGAAGATCAGTTGGAATAATCGGAATTCGTGGGATAAGGACTTCCTCTCCTTTGAATTTGCCCTTGATGATCGTCGCTTGAATCACATTGTTCATCAGTTTCTTGACGGACAATTGCGTACCGTTGCACAATTTCGGATGATTCAGATTCCACAACATGATTATGATCGATCCCACCTTCAGCTGTATATTATGCGATGGAGTTCCTGGCACATCAAGCGAGTTCAAAAATTCCGTCGGATAGTCGGTCGCTTCATCCTGTCACGCTGTCAACGGATTTGTACGAATGCAGTTCTCAAGCGATTTGACTTTGAATAATAAAATTCAAGCTATCGACGTCCTTATTCTTCGCTGCTATAATTTTGCCCGTTCACTAATCCATTCGAGATTTTTATAATTTTGTGCAATTACGGGGAACACTTTGGTGATGAGTTCCTCCTTCGACGATGTGAACTCACAAAAAATGTTCGGGAACGATATCAATCCAGTCGAAACATCAACGGTAATTTGGCCATTGCCCAGCGCCAGCAGGTTAACTTCTCCACCCAAAATGCACGCAAAACGTCTTTTATCACAATGAATTTCACAATTATCCGACATTTTCCAAGCTCCACAACGAATTTTCCGCCTTTACATCATTTTCCATTCGAAAATCCATTCCGGAACAATTGCACACAAAATTCCATACAAAAAATCAATTTTCGATTTTTCCAATTTACCAACTTATCCGTAGGGTTTTCCCAAAATATTCTTTCGGAAGAACCTTCTCCTGGCAATTACGAACAACTGAAAAAAAATTAGAGCCAAATCGGCCCAGCCGTTCTCAATTTTCGATTTTTCCAATTTCCCGACGGGTTTTCCCAAAATTTTCTTTTAAAAGAACCTTCTCTTCTTACTATACATTTTGGCACCATTTTTATATTATATACAGCTAGGTTCCAGAAATCTAGTGAAATCGAAATGGCAAATCGAGTGAATTCGTTTTCAGAGTTCTGCATTTCGAGCGATTCGGAAACTCCGACATTTTTTCGAAATCACAATTTCACTTTGTTTAAATTCCGAAAATTTTGAAATCGAAATCGAATACAGTGAAATGTAGAACACAAAAATTCATTTCCGATTTCATTTCGAGTGAAAGTGAAATGTGGAACCTAGCAGATAGATTATATCAGTTCTTACACTCTTACGCTATCAAGTCGATGAAAGAGACCGCGAAAAGCCTTTTTATTATTGTCACAGTCTAGAATCTAGATAAATAGTTGTTCGTTCCGTTGGCACAAATTCGAGAACGATATTCTTTAGATGATTATCTTCATAAGATGATCTACTTCGGATTCATAGACAGGAAATTGAATAGATTCTTTGTCGCCTGATGAGAAGTATATTTAAAATTTTGATTAGTTTTTACAGAAACAAGAATTGTATGGCTGACACTGACATGTGTATAGCTTCCCGAATTTCTTGGTAGTACTCGAAGTCGAAATTGTCGTCGTCGCAATGTTAAAATGTAATAGTTGACCCATTTCGTGACTCGAAAAATATACCTCTGTAATTTTGACAGATGTCAAACTTGAATGCCATTCAATTTGTGCTTTGTTCTTCTCGTGCCGGTCTTGGCACGGGTCCAGGGGCCAGTCACGTAAAATAAATTCGATTGAACGATATCGTTTTCAAGAAAACTATCTGTGGCAAAGAACAGAGACTGCTATTGTTGAAACGATGTCGTTCGATCGTTACATTTTTACGTTATTTTCCCCTAGTTAAATCAGACTTCCTGACTACATTAACTTATTACAAGCTGAGATTGAGGTACTGGCTGTCACAACAGCTAAACAGTTTGCGATGATGGCAATAGCTCCTAATAGCAATCTTTGCCGCAAAGTTAAAATCGGAGTTCTGAATCTGAAAGTCGTTATGGGTTTTGGGCGCGTAGCTTCGTATAATGTCCGTGAAGGACGACAGGTGCTTCCACAGTCTCTGAAAGGTCTCAAAGAGCATATTCGACAAGAAATCGAGAACTTCTCGCAAGAAGTTTACGCCAAAAACGATAGAAAATGCGGTAAAAGCAAAAAAAAAAAATAGCTTTTCAGATTTTTGCCCAACTTATTGGGCCTTAATCATGTTTAACCTTCACCTTAAGTAGGTCACAATAGATAATTTTACATGGAAAATTTTTCTACTGGTGTGTTCGCAAAACTAAGGGTACCTACAGGTATCTTAGGTCGGATCTACAGAAATAAAAATTTGAGCCGATCTTAGCACAAAAAAGGCAGCAGATCTTGATAATGATTTTCAAATAGGTACCTACCGAATTTAAAAACCAAAAAAAGGGTGAAAAAGTTCCTTAGATTCGTTTACATTAAACAAAAATCTGAAAAAAGCATTCATTTAAGTTGTCTAAGTAGGTACTTATGCAAACAGGCAAACAGCAGACATACCAATCAGACAATCAAGCAATCAGACAAAGAGATACCTACCTACATTAGATAAAACTTTTCTTTAAATCGACAAGTTCTCCACACTTTCACTGTCCGGTCCGGTGAACCTTTCATAATTCTAATTTTAATTGCCACCCAGTTGATCTCGGGGAATCAGAATCTATTTTGCGCGCCAACAAAATAAAAGCAACCCCAGATTGTAGCTGATCATGAGGTTAATGCTCCTCAAAGTCAAACATCCCTCCAATCTCTCTTGTTTGAATAAGTCAATAATTATTGTGTAGAAACAACGACTCGAGCTAAATTAAGCTAAGGCACTACGTTTAGCTGTTAAGCACGACGAAAATCACCCAGCAATCGCGATGAGGCGCACATTTAGGAATAACTAATACACAAACAGAACATTACGACGTATTTTCAAATTCAACAAATTATACGCAGTTCTAACTACCCCGACCGAGTTTAGGCGGGCAACACCAAACACCAAACAGCACCACCACCACCCAGAGGGATGGAAGGGAATTCCCATATAGGCATTCCACTCCACGTCCGCCACTCCACACCACCATATCACTCGAGAATTTTTTTATTAGCGGCGTCGTCGTTGTCGCGTCCACGTTGTCCCCGCCACCGTCCACCGCAACCGTTTATTTGGATTTTTGTCGGCGCTGTTTTATTGTATTTTTATTTTGTGAGTGGATGGCCTTGAAAACGTCTATTAACCTGAAAGCAAGCTACTGATACCGTCAGTGCGTAGGTATGTCACGTTATGAATTAGATTACACCCCACACACACATAGACCTGCACTTGTATTAACTAAATCTAATAGCAAACAAAAATTTGTTTTGTGTTGTGTTGGTGTGTGAATACATCACACGCTCGTCCGTATACTTAAAACAAATGCGATGTAACTTGATAAAGGGCGATCGTTGAAATGGACAGTGCGATCGGGGGGTGGTATGGGGTGGCTTTGACGCCACGAGAATTAGATTGAATATGGCATTACAATGGCGTAATTTTACAACAACGGAAGGCAGCAAGAAATTGTAAATCATTACACTTATAATATTGATATCGCGGGAAGCGTCGTATACCCACGGAACGGACTCGAGGAGGGGAGGAATCTAAATTCTAAACTGCTAGTCATACTCATATCTTGTGCGCGTTTAATTGAAGTTTCTAGAGCAAAGTTTTGCGTTTCAATTAATGTTTGTCTCCTCTTCAATTAGAACTGATTCGAATGTGATCATGATGTTGATGACTGTGTTAACATTTTGGGGTATTGTTTGCTATTCTTTTGGAGTGCGTTGTGGGCCGACAGTCGCCTTAGATCTATGAGATTTCATAAGATGGTGAAATCGAGACATCGAATTACGTTTTCGTATATTGTAAGTTATGCGGTGTAGATAGTTTAAGGACGCTGATGAAATTGTATTGATGGTTAATTTTCGTGAGGACTATACCAATCCTGAAGACAAATTGAGAAGCGCATTTTCTACTGCCGATACACAACTAAAAACTACGAGTTGAGCTAAAAATAGTTGTCGTTCCGCTAGGGTTGCAAAAAATGTCGGGCATCCATAACGATTTTCGAGTTCTGTCCCGACTTTTTGCTTCCCGATTTGAAGCGTTTAATATTCGATGCTAGCTTTACGGCATCCGAGGCTGAAACTTTTGAGCTGCTACTGGGAAACTCACTTTCACGGATATCCTATATCCAGATAACCAAGGTAACCGCTTCACTTTTGGAAACAAACTTTGTGTTACATGGACTGACTGCTATAGATACAACTGTAAGGGCCGTTTGCTGATACGACTCATAGAGATTTAAAGGGCCCAACGTATTCGACAGACAACGTATTCGACTGACAGGTTGATAGAATACACAGCAGCTTATGGTAGGTGACCCATAAGCAGCACACGTGCCGGATGCGACGGATAAAGGAAGTATATCTGCTTTCTACTTTTGTGTCCGTCGAACCCGTTGACAGTTGGCGAGAGGAAGCACTTTTATTGGAAATATTAAGAGAATGAGAGAAACTGTCAAATGCTGCAGATGACAGTTAAAAAAAAATAATTTTGTGGATATTTTCGAATTTAATAAATTGCAAATTATTTTAAAGATTACAAGTGCGGACTGCTATGACGGATTCTATGGGATTGTTCGTTCCCTCGAATACGTCAATATTGACGAATCCGTCAATCCCTTAATTCCCACATAAACTCTTATGTGACAGTTTATGCCTTACAAAAAGTAGCCTTTGAATGGCTCGCACTTCAATATATTAATTGCCTCTTTTAAGCTCTTAGGTGCTTTTTGACCTCCCATAGCACGCCTGCACCTTTGAATGAAATCTCTCCTCTTATCACGGGCTGCACGCTCAATGCTATCTTTTGATACCCACATTGGAATTTAGATGTCATCACGAGACGACTACATATTCTACATTTAAGGCTCTGCTTAACCTTGGTCTATGAGCTTATTGACTCTAAATCTAGTTGCAAGACTAAATACTTTGAAACCAGTTTAGGTTCCAGTTCACACTACCATTGCCGATTACCTTGCAATGCAAACCTTCCATAGCTTCGAGCCTATGCTACAGAGTTGCCAATATCTGCGATTAGGACCTACATTAACGAACGTGTGTGAAAACAGCCGTCTATGGCACAACTCTGATTTGTGTAGATAAGTAAAGCAAAGAAGCAGATGTTTGTCTATGTAGCTTTCCTTCTGACCCTCAGATTTGTGTTCGAATCCAGAACCTTGAAAGCCGGTAAAGAATTCGACGATATAGTACAACCTTCACCAGCTTGTGTCCACATTTCTGTCTTTCTAGCTACCCGATTTTTTTGGAGCTGAATGCTGATTTCAGAAAACAGGAAGGCATCAAAAATGCTGCCTCTGACGGGCTAGGTTTCACCAGGAAGTAAATAACAAAAGTCCCGTCCTGCCCTGACCAATATGAAAGGAAAGTAACAATATATAACCTAAACTCAACAAAATCTGTGGAAGCTGACAATCTACCCGCTGAGCTTCACAAAGCTTGGTGATCTGTCTTGGTAAAGAGCTTACATCGTCTTAATGTCCATGAAACGATAACTCAGCCTAGTTATGAAGAAAGATGATTTGATCAGATTTGCTTGGGTGTTTTTTGTATTTTGTATGTTTCCGTTCTTCAAGCTAGTATAGGCCTAATGGAGAACGGCTGTACTATGGGTTGTACCAAGATATGAATATATATGTAGTCAAAAAAGCCAAAACACGTAGACTACCAAGAATGACTCGGTCAAAGGTTCGAGAAGGACCATCGTTTAAAAGATTAAGCTTTCGAAGATATCAAGTTTGAACAACTTAAAACAACGTTTAATCAAACTACTTTCAAATCATAAACATATTTATGAATTGAATAAATTGGTGGAGTGTCGATTGGCAAAACGTTGCCGGGAAAGAAAGACTGCAGTTTTGCAGGTAGACGCTCTTCTCGAGTCGGTAGCCCGTTAAATACTTAGGTAAGTGAGGTAAGTTTCTTATAGACGGACTTATCATATTTTGCTTCGAAGAATAGTTTAGAATGACTCGCAGAGATCGTATAGAGGAACACCAGAATACGTGAGATACTCAAAGTTGAACCATTACTCGTCCATGCTTCGATTATTTGGTCATATACTTTCAACGCATGTCCTCAACTCGAATTCCACCATTTGCCATTGAATTTGAAGTCCGATATCTCTCTTCTATTCATATGAGGATTGCCTCCTGATGATAAAATCGGTGTCGGACGTTCGAGAGTTGGAGCGTAAATTAGAGCTTCCAATTTCCTAAACCCGCGACGCTTCTAATGGATAGGCGAGACATTAAAAATGATGACGAGAAGAGTTTTCATAATACAGAAATGTTTTAGTCCGCGAAATCTTCAAGGTTTAGCCCGGAATCGAACCAAAAACTTTGAGTTGACTTTTCAAAAAGGAAAACTTCTTTTTTTTTTTTTTTGGCCTACAAATTAAAAAGTCAGTAAAATTTGGCTTTGTTTAAGAACACACAATGCCAAATTTCTTCAATCACTCCAGGTACCAAATCATGTAAAATGAAAACTATCAAACAATATCGTTTCGACAAAAGCGGTCTCTATAATACAGACAGCTTTTTTGAAAACGATATCATTCGAGCCTTGCTGAGATTAGTAATTCCGTTTTTCACTTAATTAAATGACAGCAGCGTTACCAGATTATTTTTTCCAAAAATGCTAAAGCCCGGGCGGAAAACTGCAAAAACTGCTAAACAAAACCGTAAAAAATGCTAAAGAAACTGCGATCGATTTCTCCACGAAAAATATTTGAATTTTTTACTTATTAATGTAATTCTTGTGAATCATTTTACATTTACAAAAAAATCATATTATTGTGTACGTCAAACTTCCATAACTGATAACTCGAACTTCTTGAGGTCCAATTTTTCTTTTACTCGAAGTTTTATTGAGAACTCTACGTTTTCAACTTTTCAACTTTTGGCCTTCATAACTCGAAGTTTCAATAACTCGAATTTATTTTCTTTCATTTTGAGAGTTAAACTTATGGAAGTTCCACTACTTTTGTTTTGCGTTGCAGTGTAGTGCGATCAAGTGCGTTTTTGACTGATATTTTTGACAGCTTCATACGAATTTATTCCGATATGCTCCGACAGAAAGAAATTGGTTGCGGAATTTGTGTACGATTTGCACTTTTGCAGTTAAGTATTGATGAATGAAAGCAATAAAGAAAAAAAAAACATTTTAGCAAATTAGTCTTTTGTATTTTTGTTGCTTAAATTTGTATTTCCAGGGCAAAAGCAAACAAAAAACAAGCACCTAATAGGAAAACCCCGATGTAGGACGATACAACATCATGTCATATCAATACGTCGTCGCATTTAAATTTTTGCGAGTTTTACCAATTTTTTATATAGCCAATGAAATGGTGCTAAATGTTGATTAAAAGTGTTTTTTTCAAAATGTTTTTTGAACATTTTTAAAAACTGCTAAAAATTGCTGAAATTTACAAAAATCCTAAAAAATCTGCTGCATGTGAAATTTACGATCAAATCCTGCTAAAATCGCAGGAAACTGCTAAACCTGGCAACGCTGAATGACAGATTAACGTAGTTCCAATTTCTTTAACTAGGTGGCATCTGCATTGAAGCACCTACTCACCCTACAGAGATATTGAAATGATCGCACTGATTAGAGAACCAGATTATACCCCTATCTCAACCTGTTGCCTATAAGCCTTATCTAAAGTTACCACCTTCGTCTTATAAACAATAACCGAAATTACGTTATAATAAAATCTAATCTGAAAATCAAATTTACGTTCTGCGCTGCAAACCACGCATCACAAGTTGTTTTTCTTTTTGACAGCCATTTGACAGATGCTGATGCTTAAAGACTTTCTGTAAACTGTCACTTTTATTTATTAGATTACTACATATACGTGTCTATTTTAATTCTAATGAACAAAATGAAGTGTGTAATCCTTGACCTTATTATCTCCAACAATACAAAAATGTAAATGACTTTGACAGGAATCGATGTTGTTTACCCTTTTTGCATCAGGCAAAAAACAAAACACAGTCTCCATGCAGAAATGGAAGGGGATGCGAGCAGTGATTTCGATTTGATGTTGTAAATAATGTTGCAACAAATCTCAAGGCACTTACCTTGGGGAATATCCTATTGAATTTCAAAAATTACTATTAACTACACGAGAAATATATATTTTCAAGGATTTTGTGTGTTTTTTTCTTCTCTTGTTTTTATTTGTACACTAAGCACTAAGGATTTGATTAAAAGCTACAAGCTTTCACAATATTGAACACGAAAATACGAATACGAACACAGAAACTAGAAGCTTATTTGAACACATTTATATATTTTAAAGCTTATTCTCTACACACATACACACTTTTTATTCATATGAACACAACACAATTCAAGAACACATAAC
This sequence comes from Cheilosia scutellata, assembly GCA_955612985.1. Taxonomy (NCBI): domain Eukaryota; kingdom Metazoa; phylum Arthropoda; class Insecta; order Diptera; family Syrphidae; genus Cheilosia; species Cheilosia scutellata. The sequence goes on along the minus strand of OY015311.1, from coordinate 11,440,293 downwards.
GGCATACGGCAATGACATAATACCGAAGGATGCTTTGCAAGTATATTAGTATTGCGGCAATGGGAAGACGGTTATTAAGAAAAAAAGCGAATAACAAAGAGGTAGTATAGGTAGGAAGCTAAGAAATCGCAAAAGAAGTCTGCAATTGTAATTTTATTTTTATTTTCACTTTAATGTCAATGCGGTACGGTACGGTACACTGTTAAAGGGGTCGAATTTCGATTACATGAGAATTCATTGCGATGACAGAACGGATAAACAATTGACTAATGAACACAATAACCGAACTGTCATGCCGATGGATTTTCACGTTAACTAAGGCGAATACGTACTTAGTTGCGGTACCAGCAAAGCACTAAAAAGCTACAGCACTGTTGGGCGATGACAATGTCCGTCGTCTGTTTTTTTTTTTGGGGGATGGGATTGGGAGTAAATGCTTTTATACTTTGGACACTCACGACGAGATGGCGCTGGAGGAAGACTTTTTGGGGAAAACTTTAGATTCGTTTGAAATTGGAACAAATACGCGAAGTGGTAGAAGGAAATGGCTTTTGATTTCCTGGATGGGTTTAATGTCATCTTTTAAAACAGGTCTTCTTCTTCTATGATTTTCTGGAACATGAAGAACTGGCAAAACTTCTTCTTTGTACTTAATATATGTTTTAACGCAAAATATACCAAAAATTAGTAATTTGGTTTTGTGCTACCAACGTCTGTATGCTTTCCGTCAACATAAACAATAGGTTTGTTCCTTTACTTTTGTATAATGGAAAAGACTGTCAAAATAGCAGTGGCGGGGATGAATTATCTGTCAAAGAGAAAAACTTACGAAAAAGTTACCTGCCTATTGCGCCACCTATTTTTTTATTTCGAAATTCAACCCCTAAAGGGATAAAAGGGGGGAAAATGTTTATTTGGGGACATTATTTTTCATCCGATCGACTTCGAACTGGGTTTGTGTACTCTCTATGAGAAATAGAGAAAAGCATTTTCTCCGATTCTGGAAATTCAACCCTTAAAGGGGTGTTTGTACGGGAAAATTTTTATTTTTCATAAGGCTTTATGCCTTATAGAGAGAAAACAAACCGAGTTTTAGGTCGATCGGATGAAAAATTATGTTCCCAAGTAAACATTGACCCCCCTTTTACCCCTTTAAGGGTTGAATTCTCCGATTTTAGATAGTCAACCCTTAAGGAGTAAAAGGGGGGTCAAGGTTTGTATGCTAACATTTTTATTCTTCATCCGATCGATTTCAAACCTGGTTTGTTTGCTCTCTATGAGAAATAAAGAAAACTGATTTCTCCGATTTTGGAAATTTTGCTTGGGGCCCGAATTATTGGCGATGACCCCTTTTAACGGGGGCCCTCTTCTTAACTCACGAACCGTTCGTCGTATCAATTTGAAACTTTGTAATACGTTCCAACATCTGTCGCCGTTGAATATGCTTATCGCTTCATCTAACTCCAGCGTGTGTACTCCAAAGATATTCAAGCGGAATTCTGTAAGAATGGGGTAATACTGCTAGAAAGATGGTAGATACACATCCTCACGATCTTTCTGGTTGCATATGTTTCACAGTATAAGAAGATCTGGGCGGTGTGGAATATAATTAAGGATTTGTTAACTAAGAAAGCTAGTAGTACAAAAGCTAGTAGTACAATAAATACCAAATCATCTGTTAACACTGTCAGTCAACTGACAGTTTTTTCTTACTACAAGAAATTTGTTGAATAAAAACTAATAAGATTCTCAGTGAAGGGGTAAGATCTTGCTTGCTCTCTCGAAGCCGCTCTCTTTTAAACTTTGACCCATATAAAATGGATTCTAAAAAGCAAAACAAATATTTTTTAAGAACCTTCCTTCTACCTGCGCATTGATTTTGAAAATTTGTGTTTTCCCCAATATTTCGATGTTTTTCAACAAAGGCCAAATCTGATTTTATTTTGAAGTGAACCAAGGCTTTAAGTTCTCGAGTTAGCACGGTCTTTGGCAAATTGTTTCCACTTGCGTAGTCGAAGTTAGTTGAGATCCCCTTCAACTTGTGTGTCGCGCACACAAGGCGAGGTCTTCCTCTACTTGCGTTGTCTCTTTGCTATAAATGTCCCAGCCATCTTAGAGAACTGATGTGCAATTTTTGACTAGGTCGATGTCGCTAAACTGTTCGTATAGTATGTCGATAAGTCTTCTCTTCCAAAGACCGTCAACGTAGACAGTGATAGCTCATTGTGTTCTACCAATTATGTCAATATCATCGGTGTATGCAAGTAATTGGACAGACTTTTGAAAGATAGTGTCTTGTGTGTCGACCTGTGAGTCTCGGATAATTCTATCAAGTATATGATGTTGAAGAAGTCCCTGGTTATCTGTACAGGATTCTGTACGGGATTTTTTACCCTGAGACGTTCTTTTTAGCTTTTGGTAAGACTTCCGAACATTGTTTCTGGAATATCATCTCACAATTTCTTCATCCGTATAGGCTCTTTCTTTTTCTTCCTAAGGATCCGATGTTCCTCCGTATCTTTTTGCAGCTCTAGTCCCGCCACTTTATACGGCTCTTGTTTTGCTGCGTTTGTTACTGTCGTGTTGTCAGAGTTGTCACTGAATGCCTTATGATTTTGTCGATTTGTCAATCATTCAAACGAAACATTAATCGAAACGAGATAGCTTTTACGGTTCTATCAAACATGGATCTCCACTTTATCTATTTCTTATCGTCTTCCAAAAAGGATAAAGACGGCTTCTATAGCCACATGCTTTCCCTATCAGAGCCTAATTTCCAGCGTTATACGTTTTTAATGATTAAATGATAAATTGCAAGTTCACGTGCCCAAAAACTTTCCAAACTCTAAACGGGCAATAATATATATTATCGTAGATATAATTCCAAATTTGTAATTGATAGTTTCGAGGTTTAAGAAAAAAAAATTAAATTTGTTTATTTTTAAATTTGCCAACCGTCAATCTTATCTATTTCTGTCTGCGAATCGATAATAACTAGGCATTATCGAAATTGATCTGACATTGGTAAGTGCACATGTGCCATTTTGGAAAAGTCCATATTCTTTTGAATCGGCTAATGGATTCGCTTTATCTTGGAGTTTTTTTTGCCGCCATTTCAACTTGCTCGTGCAAGTTAATAGGTTAGCAGAGATACCGGTAAGACGATAGAAGACAGTCTGCATTGGACAATTATATAAAGACACTAGCGGACCCGGCAAACGTTGTTTTGCCTGCTCTTACATTTTCATTTCATTTTTATTTAACCGATGTGTCCAGACTGATTCTGTACTCCGTGTGCCTCGACCGATATTTCCTCGGACGTGTGCCCACGAATTGTATTGTCTAGACAAATATTTTCCCATGACTGTCGAAGAATAACGTTTGAAATGTATTTTTTTGTTATTAGAGGTGTCACGCCCTTTTGTCCAGTCCCGCCAGGTTTTATAAAATGCTTCAATCAGGCAATGTTCAGATATCGTGATTTAAATAACTTTTTTTGCTAGGGTGGTGCCATGGCCCGTTTTCCAATCCCACCCACTTTAGCTCCCATGGGTGTCGAGAAATAGGATTAAAATGTATATTTTTTTATACGGTAGGTACCACCCCCCTTTGTCCAATTTTGATCAAACTTTCACAGAAATACCTTTGGATCAATAACAAATATTTTCTTAAAATTTGATTTCAATCAGTTCGGTAGTTTTCTAGATATAAAAGCTTTTGGTTTTTTTCGTATGGGAGGTCCCACGCCCTTTTGTCCAATTTTGACCAATCTTACAGCAACACTCCTGGGCCAATACCTAAGATTGTCTGTAAATTTAAACTCAATCGATTCGGCGGTTTTCGAGATATACGATTATGAATGTTATTTTTATGGGAGGTGCCACGCCCCTTTGTCCAATTTCTCACCTTTTAAACCTTCCCTGGACTTCCACAAATAATTCAAGACCAAAATTAGCCAAATCGGTCCAGCCGTTCTCGAGTTTTAGTGAGACTAACGAACAGCAATTCATTTTTATATATATAGAAGATAGAAGATTAATTGTTTTGTGTTATTTTTGTTTAATAAAACTAAAAAAAAAACCATAATTTCAAAAAAAATCGTTTGGTTTTTGAAGGTTTCAGTTTTTTTGGTGAAAAATAGTTTTTTTTTGGGAATTTACAGTTTTTTGAAAAAAAAATCTGGCAACATTGGTTGTACCACAGAAATAACTGTAAATATTATTAGGTGCCAGTGTATGCGTGACCAATTCGCCCTCGATTTACTTTAACATGGCACACATACTTAACCACCTCATAACTTTTTGAAACTGGCTCTATGGATCTCTCATTTTTGGCCGAAGCTGGTGGTCTATTTTCTCTGGTTTGTGCCCACGCCTCAGTATACTGCACATTTTCAGAGAATAATTTGATTTTTTTAGTTTGACTATTCAAAAGTATAGTCCTCTAGTTGACTAGATTTGCCATAATGCATTTTGTTGCTTACAAAGTTTGTCGATCTCTCGAGTCTTTCTTTCAGTTTTGTACCTCCTTTCGATTTTATATAATCTGAAAATGTCTGAAATTTTAATCAGTTCATTCAATGAGAGACTGTCATCTGCGAATCTAGGTCCTAAGTATACTGAACGCGGCCATTCTTGACTAGATTCGTCGGTTACTTCCTTATACGAGTACGTCAACAACTTAATGGCGTATTTGATTATTCAATAAAGATCACAGTTTTTTGGTCTATGCCACTTTTTTGTTCGATTGATACAAAAAAGCAATCTTTTTGGAATCGAGAGCACTTTTCCGATTATTAATTTACAAATTTTTAAAAATCAATTTTAGGGGAAATTTCGAATAATTAAATTTAATATTTAACCAGTGAATAGAGTTCGATTGCACATGCAAAATCTAAAATCTGAGAGAAGAATCTGAAGAGCTCAATCGAAAACGCTATAAAAAAAACTGCTCTCTTGATCAATAAAGACCAATGAAGTTTCAAACAGATCGATTTATGAAAAACTATAATAATTTTGTTTTAAATATGTACCTACCTAGTAGGTAAATTAAATGCAGGTTTCCAATACGAACAAAAAATCTACTGCGCAAAAATTGTTTTTATTGCTGTTTTTTGAAAAATCTACTGCAGAAATGAATTTCTCAAGTCCGAACGATTGCCTACCCAAATCTATTGACAGCTGCGTTTTAGCTTAAATTTCTTGCTAAAAAAACTGAGCAGAAGAGTTTATTCGCTTTTAGGGCCAAGTTTCCCTTAGCATGTAAGTATCTCATATACTACAGTACAATTAATAATAAATAAAGAGGACAAAAAAAGATCCAAGCGTAAAAAGAAAGTGTAAAATAGATCGCGGACAAAAAAGGGGACATGTCCTCTTAAAAAGAGATGTTCTGGAAACCGTAGTATGGGGTGGGTGCAAAGAAAAAATCTCGAATTTACTTTTTGTTTTCGAGGTAGTCTTTCGAGATTTTTGTACTTTCTAGATTTTGACCCAATCGAGATTTATCAAATTCATTTTCGAGATTTTGACCATTCTAGATTTTAGTCGTTCTAGTTAACGTCATGATCCCACGGACTGTTTTTTCCAAGCAATGAATTGCTGAAAAATAAATTATCGAATACAAAGTCCTCTTCTTCTGACAAATCCATTTCCATAATTCAAGGATGTTTTTTATTTTAATACACTTCCGAAGAGTTACCGTTCATTCTGTGGCCACAAGGAAAAACCGCTAAAGTCGATTTTGATAATTTTTCAGGAGAGCACTTTTAAGATTCGACGAAAAAATTTAAATTACAAATGGCTCTGGTTAATCCGCGGAAAGTCTGATTTTCCTGAAAGTTATATGTAAATAAAGGTAATTTAAGTCTCTTTCGGTCTAATGTTTCATAATCTATTGATCATTCTTATTTCGATCGTGGTAAGCAAAATAAACACTTAAGCTGTTATGGCCTAACACCATTTTAAGGCAAACAAATCTTAAGTCGAGTTTAGTTGACTTTAGCTGATATTCCATGATATTCCGACAAACAAACTCGACTTTAGACATTTTTTTAACTATTGTTACTATGCTTAGGGCAAATTAAAATTTGCCTTAGTTGGTAATTGCCTAGAGATACGCTACTTGGCATGCTGGCGGCTGAAGCGCGGCTGAGCTCGCCGGATATGGGAGGGTCCTTGTATCTTAGGTAAATACACACATCGTAAACAAAAAAATATTTCATGCCAAAATTCTTAACCACTTGATGTCAACGGACAATATAACAGGTGTAAAACGGACGGACCTACTGTTGTACTTTTAACTAAATTACTGCTTCACTTTAGGGTGACTGATGGACTGTCACCAGGGATACACTTTACCCACCCATTCACCTGTAGTGAATCACCTTGACAATTATAAGTACCCGTGTTGTAATAATTGTCCCTATATTGATCTTTCTGGAGATTAGTGCAAAAGTGAGAGATCTATACAATAATCAACCCCCATTAAAGGAAAAGGCTTAGGCTTTCATTATGTTAAAATATAATTCAAACATTTTTATTGGTGCAAGATAGTTTTAAGTTATCGTAGGAATTCATGACATTTAGAAATTTATAATTTTATGGTGTGCATGCGGGTATGTAACGATAATTTAATTCAATGTGTGGAGGTGTGCTTGATTTATATAGGTTACGAAATTTTAATGTTGGCTTTTAAGTATTCAATTGATCACCGGTAAATATGTGTAGAAAATTATGTTAAAATGTATCTAATTTAGTTGTAAGTACTTCTGTATCAGTTTAAATACCTATTCAATAAGTTATATGGTTTAGGTTTAACAAATAAGTAAATAGTAAAAAAAAACTTTCAAAACTCAGATAGTCTTAGGGACACACCATGATAGTATCAGGACTTTTATATAGCAACAAAATTATGTAATGAACTTACTTTGTTTACCGCAGGATGTTGATATTTCTCGTTCTGGATGTGCGCACAGCCTGGACGACGACGTAGATTTATATCCCTTTCTGGATCTTGAGGTAAAATTAATCCGGTAGCTTAGGTTATGTCACTGATATTACCACTTAGCATATAATATAAACCTTAGACACTAAATTCATTAAATGCAATCTTTCTTTTATAAATTTAACATGAGCAAATATTTAAGATGGATATTAGGAAATAATTACTTTAGAATATACAATCATATATATAAAAAACTCACTTCTTGACCTAAAAAATGCACACAATACCCGAATTTATGATTTTACACCCAAATTATCTATTATGACGATGATACGAGGAAGCGTGTTAAAACTCCGCCGATTTTATTAGAACTGCTCGTGATCGCGTCGTAATTCCCTGTTCATCTGTTTATCAGCAAGCAAAGCAATTTTGCCTCGTTACGGTATCCTTCCAGGGTACACAGTTGGTTGGTATGAGACAATGAGTTGGGGTTTTTTGTTTTTGCCCATACAAGATCGATTATGATCGATTTGCGCGGGTGATTTGCGAGCGAATTAAAACTTGTGAGTATAAAGTGCTGGTGTGTTACCCGTTAGTTGGTGAATTCTGATGCACTTGTTATCTCGTTGATGAAATTTTTATATATCGTTTATTGTCGCTCTCCTATTTCTCCTATTCTTGGGCCAAGAGTTGCCGTCGTGCGGTTGATGGCCCCCAAAAGTAAAAACGTTGGCGGAGTATGATAGCACTTGCTTATCATAACACTCCGCCAGGAGAATAATTGCGTGTTACCTGGGAGGCTGTGAATTTTTATTATAAGAACAGGTGTATAGAAAAGAAATATGAGCATTTCTTACCGATAAACTGAATTTTAATCTTTCGTAAGCTGATAATAGCCAAATTGGATTGAGTTGTAGTATGATAGCTAGGGTGTATCAATACTCATCCAGAAAATTCACCACGGCACACGTGCTGAAGAAATTTAAAATAAGGCGTTTGGCATAGCCAAATAATGCATGCATGATCTTACCTTACAGTACTTTTCGGGAACACGTACTAGCGTTTTTTAAATGTGCTTTTATTTTATAAATTAAAAACTCTTGGCACTTACAATAATTTAAGCAAAGGCTATTAGGTACCTACTTATAGAGCACGATCACTCGGCTTCACCGCCAAATAGAAAAGAACAAACACGCAAGCAGATCGAGCTAGTACCACCCACAGAACTTTTTCCTTTTCTCCTTTTCTTTACTTCCTGTTCTATATGTTTCCCGATTAGGGCATTTTTTTGGGTGCGTTCCAATTGACAGAGATTTTCAAGATGTCGGTAAGGTGGAATGTTGGTCATGTAGTTGGAATACTTTCTGACATCCGTAACACTATAAAATCAAAGAAAGGGAAGAAATATCACGCGGAAAAACAACTCAACTTTAGCTGTTATTACTTGTGATAAAACAAAAATGCGTTCCTCTTAAGTCGACTTAAGTCTTGTTTTTGTGTAGTTAAGTTGTTTTGCCTTAACGGCGTTGTAAAAATCTGACTTTAGTTGTTTTGTTTTCGGGACATAGTACCTTCAAATTTGAAAATAAAAATCTAAAAAAAAAAAAAAGGCTAATAGATTTGGACATGCTTAATCTAATGGCATCAAAAACTCAATTTCGTCTAAACTCGACTTTAGTTGTTTCTGTTTGTGGCTACAGCATTATGGACACCATTTGCTTCGCTTATAGCTTAGAATCGTCAGCTGTAGCATTCGCTCCACTTCTCGCGTTTACTCTGTCCGTAGCCTACTTCGTCCGTCATTCAAGACACGGAACGAAATGTCAAAGTCAGTGTTAACAAGTGGTCAGCCTCTGAATAGTTAAATTCAACAAATAACCCAACTTGAGTCACTTTTGTTATTTTGAATCCGATGACTGTTAGTTGTTTACCAGTCAGTTCACGGCTCAATGCAAACAGACTTTCTTCGTCATTTTTCTACCGAAAAATTCACATGATTCACCATAATCTCCCAATTATTGCAATCTACAGACTTTCTGGCTTATTCCTTAAAATAATTACATCAATGTGTAGGTAGGTAGGTATATGCTTCGCAGAAGCTATAAAAAAAAACAAAACAAATAAACAAATTATTTTCGCGAACTTTCCTTCATCACATCGCAGAGAAAAGAAAAAGAAACGAAATCAATAACAAAAACAAACCGTTCGCAGAAAAGCTTTCCTCTCTTCCCATTTCCACCTATTTCGTGTCTTCCTGTTTGGATGGTCTGAAACGGGATCGTGTAATTATTACCACGACGCGCACTGACCTATTTTCCGATTTTCTCTTTGATGCGGGGTGGGCGAATAGCAAAAATGAAGAAGAAAAGGAAGACTCACCTCAACTCAATCGAAAGAATGTGCAAAAGAGTAACACCTGTCCTGCTGGGAAGGGGTAGAAAATTCTTGCAAAATTGTAGGTAGGTATATTCTTATTTAATTTGTAACTGTTAAATAAAAAAAATAAAATTCGGGAGCCATCCAGAAAATTATCATGTTGGACTTTGGATCCAAATCCAATATTTTTTCTTCCTCTTTCACTTGTTTATGGAATATTGAAACTGTTTTTTTTTTTTTTTTTTCTACTTAGAAAACGCAGGGAATTTCCAAACCACACATTATAGAAGAGCGCAGTCAGTGCTTTACGCAGAAGGAGGGATACGAATACGACAAGACAACAATGACAATGATAGTGGTAGCGTGGCGGGTAGTTGTGGGGCGCGATAAGATACAGCAAAAATGCGCATCGCCTTGCAATGGCAAACGTAACGTACGTTCATAATAACAAACGTCGCTTTCTACACACATCTACCCCACGGGCGAATGTTTTTGTTTTTTCTGGATTTTTCTTTGAACCACATCCGTCAGTAGGTAATTGAGGCAGGGGTATGGTTTCGCGTTCGCGCGCACAGAGAAAAAAAAAACAGAGTGGAAAGAGATTTGAAAAGAGAACAAACTCAACGGACACGAACACGACATTCCATTCCAATTCCAAGAGCAGCTGCAGATGAACTTGGAACTGAGCGAAAATTCCGTTACGATAATGACTTATTCCCCTCTTAACATAATCCACAAATTCATCGGGTCATCGACTCTCAAAATATTTCACATCCACAATTCACCGATGATATCTCTCTCTCACTCTCCTCGCTCAATCTTCTGAATTATCTTTAATCTCGTTCGCATTTCTCTCCAAATGGAACAACATGAAATTTGGAATCGGTTATGCGCACAACAAACGAACAAAAACAAAGTGAACACAAAATTACAAAACTTCCCGCCGCTGCTTCCTCCTCATCTTTCTATACCTCACACACCATTCTTTTGAAAATATAAACATACTAACACAAGTTTGATAGCCAGCATCAACATAACAGCTAGTCGAGGCGTCCTCGGTTCACATCAGATTTGAGTGTGTGTGTGCTCCCGAGGTTGAATGAAACCTGAAGCCAGCTACGTGCGCGCCAGACAGAGACACAAGAACAACAAACATTTTCCCTTTTTTTTTGTGTTATTATTTTTGTTGGGGTTCCTCTTTCTCTTTGCATTCGCATCTATTGGTGTCGTTGTCGGTCGCGCTGTCGACATCGAGTTTGTGTGTATCTATTTACCACATCCAGTGACGTAACATTTTTTTTTTTTTTTTTTAAAGAAAATTGCTTACGAAGGCATCTGGCATTTGGCGTAGGCGACTATAAGCGAAATTGGAGAGAGGGTGTGTGTTTGTGCGTCATACTGATAGTACACGCGTGTACTATGTTCGCTTGGTTTGGGAGGAAGGTTGCAGAGAAAGGCAAAGCGTGGCGTGTAGCTGTAGCTTGATGGCGGGAATGTGTATTCCTTTCGGTTGGTTGGAGTGGTTGTGGACTGTGGAGTTGTAGGGTGGTGGGGGGAACCAGCCTTTTGAAGGGATGGTTATGATTTTATGGGGAATAGGTTTTTTTTTTTTGAAAATGCTTCGGAACTTCTTTCTGATTTTCGTTTGTTTGTTTTTGTTTTGGTTTTGTGCAGGAGTTAGATTTACTTAGTCATCGATTAATTTGGAGAGTTGTAGTGGCTTGAGGTGTGAGCGAGCGTTTGACCCAGTTTTGGCAAATTAAATGACACTGAGAAAAATCGGAGTGGGGGTTGGGGTTGTGGTTGACTGCTTGGAGAAGGTAGGTATAAAGACTGAAGGGTAGGTAGATGGTATGTGAAGATTGTAAGATAATTTTGAAAGGTACCTCTAGCCTATTGCTATTACAATGACATAAAATCTGTTGCAGAACAAACAAAAGAATGAAATAATGACCCAAGTGGAGATTCAAAGAAATTCGTAGTCGGAGAAGCTGCTGATTATTTTGCGTAGGCACAAAGTTGTCGTTATCTTTACAATTCCATAAAAACAGGGCAAAGAATGACGTGCGTAAAAATTAAGTACCTACCTATCTATCGTCATCGTCGCTCATTATTAGACGATTGATGTCATTTCATCCCGTTTGACGACAGCTTCCACTTAATGTCTAGTCTTTACAAGACGTCAGGCAATGGTTATTAAAATAAGGACATCGGCCGAAGATAAACTCAACTGTCGGTAAGTAGGTAGATAGGTCGATATGTGGGTATCTAGTATCATTGTATTTAGAAGGGTACAGCTACGGATACCTGCAGAATTGCAAAGACACAAAAAAACATATCTAAAGTCCATATTCGAGCTTATCAATGCAGCCGTTCGGATTCGGCATAATCGTAAATCCTTTAAATTCCCCCCAAAAATAATGGGCTAAGCTAGGCACAGACTATGGGACTGTTGGGCCAACTTTGTTCGAAGTGTCTAGGTATTCGGCCGTTAATTTTGTATTGTATTGTATTGATTTTGACGTTTACCGATGTTCAGGACACGGAAATAGAGCTTCTGTTTGTTTCTAAGACTGGGGTTACTTAGATTAGATTATTAGTCGGGAGAGGCGCTCTTGTACTGGGGCCTCTTTTAAAAGGAGGCTATTGTACATTCCCTGGTGAGATCCTAGGGCAATCTTTTCACTCCGGAAGCAATCAGGAAGACAAGCATCTTCTCTGTAGGTATGTCAGCAAAATTTGCTAAAGTAACAGATTTCATTTTAATTCGATTTGAGACAAGCTCTTGATGTAGTTCCTGAAATGATTTTTATTGACAGCACAGAAGAATTCAGGTCCGCGTGAGTGATACTGTCGCACCAATTTTAGCCAGTGACTAGTCAGTTAGCTGTTTCGTTGCCAGCAAAGCCCCTGTGGGCTGGAATCCAGTAAAGGAAGACTAGGTTTTTCTTTGTAAATTTCAAGATGAGTCAAGAGCTTTGAGAGCTGCTTGGCTGTCTGAGAAGATAAATGTAGGTTTACCACATGTATTAGAACTTCGATTTATTCTTATGGTTAAAAGAAAGGGTTTCAGCCTGGAATATGGACGAGTTTTTTCCAAGGCTGACTGAATAGTTCACTTGAGGTGACTTTCCATAAATGCCAGATCCAGTCCCTGACTCCATCTTAGAACCGTCTGTGTACCAGATTAGGCCAAGCTTTAATGGATTGGGCTTGTATTTTTCGCAGTACTCCCTTGAAGGGATGATGAGAGACGTTTTTTTTTTTAATCCATATTCCGGTAGCACGTCATCCCATGGCTGAATAAGCGAACGCGCAAGCTCAGTTCCCGTATGCAAAATTAAGACAGAAAGTTTTTGTTTCACAACTTTTCGGTTAGAAACTGAAAGATAGCTGTCAAATCGTTTGACTCTGACGTTTATCCACTCGCAACGTAAGATCAGTCAGAGTCGGTAAATTGTGCTAAATAAATTATCCTCGGATAATTTTGACCCATTTTACACCCACAGATTTTTGTCGTACGATTCTAACTTCTTAATTCTCTTTTGGGCACTTATGGTGCATTTATACGTTCACTATTTTCACTTTAGTGCCATGATTGTCAAATTGTATTTGTTCCTTTATTTCTCATTCGTCTTTCGCGGTGGTAGCTGCATTGCTGACGTCTAGCGCGACCGAGTACGGTTTAAGAATAAAGCGAACGCAGAAAATTACGAAGATAGCGAAAAGAGAACACAAGAAACGGATGGGAATTCACAGCCTATCCGTGTTCGGCTTTCCCCTGCACTTTTCATCCCCTTTACCATCACATTCTCGAGTCGTACGACAAAAATCGGTGCAAAATCGGACAAAAATTTCAGCTGCCAAAAATTAACTTGGTCTGAGAGCTAATTTGTTGACGTTTTCTTTTGCGGTGTTTAGGAGGAAATGAAACACTGAATTTCAGTTGATTTAAAGCATACACTTAGAGAAATCTATGTTCCAAGATGACATGATCTATGCGTTTGGTGAACTTCTCTTTTCAATACTCAGATATGTCAGAAAATTTCCCGAAAATAATAATAATTTTGCGTAACTGACACATGGGTTTAGTCAATTTTTGTCCACGAAGTACGGGAATAGACCTATACACATTAGTGTTATTTGACAGAAGGTGACAACTTTAGTCTTATTTGACAATTGTCTTTAGTATGGTTTGACATGCATTTATATCGTATGGGGGATTGCGCGGATTGATACCTAGTTTGGAGCGTAAGATCGAAAATTATAAGGGTAGACTTGAGTTTTGAGTATTATATTTATAATACCCGCGAACCTTGTAATAGATAAGCGGGACATTAATGAAAGATGCAGAATTGATAAATCAGTGTGACTTAAAGGTTAACCACAATATAGAACTTAACATAGCCTCAAAAATGAACGAAAATTCTAATTCTATTACAATTTAATTGCGTATTAACTTAAACTGGATTACAATCATGTAATTATACTGGGTGTCCCATAATTCACGGAAAATTTTAATTTTGCGCCATTTAATAGTACAGTGATGCCAACGCAAAAAAAGATAACAATGTGACAGCTGACAGTTCGGGGTTAGTAAAAATGGAGCGCTATATGAAAGAATAACGCATTTTAATTCTTCAGCAATATTTCAAAAATAATGAAGATTTATCAGCTACAGTCCGCAATTTTCGAACAAATTATTGCCGTCATAGTGATTTAAAACCATCAACTGTAAAGAGAATAATTGAAAAATTCAAGGGGACTGGATCAATTAGTGACTCTTAAAGACTCTGGGTGTCCTGTCACAAGTCGTTAAGAAAACAGAAAACATCGAAGCAGTTCGCGAGAGTACTGCTGACAGTTCAGGGACATCAATTCGGCTCCGTAGTCTAGAATTGGGCATTTCGAGAAGCTCTCTACAGCGAATTCTCACGAAAGACTTGAAACTTCATGCTTACAAAGTTCAATTGACTCAAGAACTGAAGACTACTGACCTTGCAACGCGAAGATAATTCGTTGAATGGATTTTGGAACAACAACAAGTGGATGCTGATTGTTCGAACAAGATTATCTTTAGTGATAAAGCTCATTTTCATCTTGATGGCTTCGTTAATCGTCAAAATTGTCGCATTTCGGGTTCAGAAAACCCACGACTAATTGTTGAGAAACAAATGCATCCACAACGCGTAACTGTTCGGTGCGGATTTTGGCCTGGAGGCATTATCGGACCATTCTTTTTTGAAAATGCGGCTGGTCAGGCAGTAACAATTAATGGTGATCGTTATCGTGACATGATAACCCAGTTTTTAGCGCCTAAATTACGAGATATGGACGTGATCAACATGTGGTTTCAACAAGACGGTGCCACATGCCACACAGCCAGAGAAACAATTCAATTACTGCATTACGCATTTCCTAATCGCATAATCGGCCGTTTTTGCGATCAAAATTGCCTATACAGTACTTGCGATTTAACGCCACTGGACTTTTTTCTTTGGGGTTTTTGAAGTCAAAGGTACAAACAAGCCCACGACCTCAAACCCCTTGAAAAAGGAAATTGGAAGGTGTATTAATGAATTTCAGGCACATTTATGCGAAACGGTTATAGAAAATTTCAATAAAAGAGTACGTACTTGCCAGCAAAGCCGTGACAGCCATTTCTTTAATGTGCTATTCCACACATAACCCCAATCTGTATACTCTATGAATCAATAAAATAAAAATAAGCTTTCTAATTAAAAATCTGTATTTTCTTTCACAATTACATTTTGCGTGAATTAGGGGACACCCTTTATAATAGGCCTCCCTTTAACTGCTTTCAGAATAATAATTTTTCTTATATTTTCCTTGTGATAGGCAATTGTAATCTAGTCCTAAAATAATAAACCACAATAATGATGAACATTTTATCGTTTTAATGCTTATATTCATAATTGCCTGTCTACATGAGAAAACGTCGCATGATAAAAATACATTTACCTACTTATACTGACCTGACGGTCAAAATTATTTGTCATCATGATTTGTTTGCATTTTGTTCAATGGTATAGTTCTCGTGCTTTTTGTTAAGTACGGCACAATGTAGTCGAACAAATTTGATAATAACATACATAATAATAGTAATTAGCGGACATTTTAATATGTTTATGGAGACCATGGCTATCTGTGAGAGGGGATCACATTCCCACATTTGTTCTTTGTTAGGTATACCATTAGACTATCCCATAGTCTAATTAGTTTTACCAACTCTGTCCCATAATAGCCCATATTACAACATTGTTACAACAAATTGTTATTAACTCAATGACACATGAAGACAATAATGTTGGTTAATCTTATTTAAGGAATAAAAATCATGTAGTGGAAAATTGTGTAATCACAATTTATTAATGGGGCCATTGATATATAGCTTTTATGTGGTAATCACTTAAAAAATATACATACACAAACATATAAAAAATTCTTAATGAACGTAATTGATTTAAATCACAATGTTGTATGCCTAAGGTTGCAGCAATTTATTTGAAGTTTTACTTTCTTTTAATAGGGCTGCAGTTTGATTTGTCACGCAAAATCTGGCGCGTGGTGGGAACATATTTGCTACCGGGATTTTAAATTGAAACTCCCTCTCTCCCTTCTTTGAAAATCATTTCAATTTTAAAAACAATTAGATATACCAAATATTGTATAAACCCTAATTTTATTGCAAATTATACATAAATGTTTTCATATGAATCCGTATTACATCACTGTAAAAGCCTACGGAATTCGGAACTACTTTCACATAGTTTATCTATAATAGTATAGTACTTTCTTTGATTTGTTGACGGATGTCATTTTTACAAGCCATTGACATCTACGTCTCCAAACTGTCATTGCCCATGGTTTATCTTAATCTATCTTCTATATAAAAATCTATTGTATATAAAAATGGTGGCAAAACTGTATAGTAATTCATCAATTGAGAACGACTGGACCGATTTGGCTCAACTATGTTTTCAGTTGTTCGTAATTGCCAGTAGAAGGTTTCTACGAAATAAAATTTTTGGAAAACCC
This sequence comes from Cheilosia scutellata, assembly GCA_955612985.1. Classification (NCBI taxonomy): domain Eukaryota; kingdom Metazoa; phylum Arthropoda; class Insecta; order Diptera; family Syrphidae; genus Cheilosia; species Cheilosia scutellata. Next base: position 11,423,913 of record OY015311.1, on the reverse strand, counting down.
TCCAAAAAAGTCGGGAAATTGGAAAAATCGAAAATTGATTTGTATTGAATTTTGTGTACAATTGTTCCGGAATGGATTTTTGAATGGAAAATTAGAAAATTCTTAGTAGAAAAATCGGGAAATTCCGAGAAAACGCGATAAATTTGAATTTTTTTTCGACGAAATTTTGCAATTTAGCGCATGATTTGATGATTTTGGATGATATAAAGGCGGAGAATTCGTTGTGAAGCTTAAAAAATTTCGGATAATTGTGAAATTCAGTGTGATAAAAGACGTTTTGCGTGCATTTTGGGTAGAGAAGTTAACCTGCTGTCGCTTGGCAATGGTCAAATAACCGTTGATGTTTCGACTGGATTGTTATCGTTTCCGGACATTTTTTGCGAGTTCACATCGTCGATGGAGGAACTCATCACCAAAGTGTTCCCCGGCATTGCACAAAATTATAAAAATCTCGATGGGATTAGTGAACGGGCAATACTAGCAGCGAAGAATAAGGACGTCGATAGCTTGAATTTCATTATTCAAAGTCAAATCGCTAGAGAACTGCATACGTACAAATCCGTTAACAGCATGACCGACGAGGATGTAGCAACAACAACTATCCGACGGAATTTTGGAACTCGCTTGATGTGCCAGGAACACCACGGCATAATTTACAGCTGAAGGTGTAACATAATCATGTTGTGGAATCTGAATCATCCGAAATTGTGCAACGGTACGCAATTGTCCGTCAAGAAACTGATGAACAATGTGATTCAAGCGACGATCATCGAGGGCAAATTCAAAGGAGAGGAAGTCCTTATCCCACGAATTCCGATTATTCCAACTGATCTTCCATTCCAATATAAGTGGATTCAGTTCCATACATCCCCGTTCGATTGGCTTTTGCGATGACAATCAATAAATCGCAAGGCCAATCGTTGGAAGTTGTGGGATTATTCTCGAATTTCCCTGTTTTTCGCACGGTGTCAGCTGTACGTTGCCTGTTCGCGTGTTGGCAAACCGTCTTCGTTGTTTGTTTTTGCGCCGGAAAACAAATCGAAACACATTGTTTATCACATCGCTCTCTACTGATTTCGATTCCATTCAAATAAATCACATTGAAATTTTAACTATCTGTGTTTTATAATATCACTCCGGAGTTTATCTGAAGGCGTTAAAATGGGGCGAGACAAAGTTCGCCGGGTTCGCTAGTTTTTTTATAATTTTCAATTTGGAAAAACTCCTTTCACACTTTACCTGTGTCATCGGTAGTGTAAAGCGATTTTTAATTGCCATAATTATTTTGTCGAAAATAACATTAAAATTGATAATTTAGTACATCTTTGACACAACTCTTGCTCGTCGACCTTCGTTGCTCAGGCATTGCTTCTTCTATGAGAATATCAAAGTCTACTAAATACTTATTCATTGAATTTGTGAGCACACGTCAATACGCTTTCAAAACCACCAACACGTATTTTTTTCATTTGGTCAAGCATAAAGCATACAACTGCATACACATACTCATACCCAGTACAAAACTGAGAAGAACTAATTTTAAAATAAGAAAAAATTAATCAAGATTAAAATGTGTGTCAATTATGTTTTCAACTTTTCCTAAAAAAAAAACGCCCCTAAAAACGAAACGCCCCGGGAAAATTCCCGGTTTCCCGTATGGCCACCACGCGCCTGCGCAAAATAACCGTCACATCCATTAAGTTGAATAAATGGATTCAATATGTAAGTACTGTACATATACCAAAGTGTTAAAGAGTTGTAAGGGTCCATTTGAAAGGCTAGGCTTTCAAGTAACACACTTTGTGAAAAGTTGAGAGAAAAATACAGATTTGAAATGGTGTGGAAAGGGAAAAAACATTTTCGTGCAAGTACTTTACTTTGTGTTGAATGTAGTTTAGCCTTTACTATTACAAAAAAAAAATCACAAATTACATCTTAAGGTTTTTTTCTACGGCGCCATATCTCGCGAACAGGCTTAACTACATTCGGAAAAAAGTCAAAAAGTGAAAAAGTGCAAGCTCACACACAAACGCAGTTGTCCCCTTCTGGTAAGAAATTTATTTAAAAAGCTTGCTCTGACACGAAAGTAAGCCAAATTAAAACACTGCAATTTTCTGCAATAATGGTTCTTTTCCATGGTATTTTCTGCAGTAATTGTTCTTTTCCATGGTAAACCGGAAACAAAAATGCGACATTCTAGTCCCATCAGAGGCCTCTAATGGCGATCTCAGTAATTAGCGCAAACTTTTTTTGTGCATGTAGTAGTTTTTACGGCGCTTTCAAAAAGTGTGCCACTTGAAAGTTAGAGGTATAGCTAACTTTCAAGTAACACACTTTGTGAAAAGTTGAGAGAAAAATACAGATTTGAAATGGTGTGGAAAGGGAAAAAACATTTTCGTGCAAGTACTTTACTTTGTGTTGAATGTAGTTTAGCCTAACGTCTGACAAACATCCGAGAGTATAATTGTGGCTTGGAGATTACTTTTTGACTCTGGGTTGGTTGGAACATTGGTGTTCATGCGATCTACCTATAGACTAACCAAATTTGATGATCAGCTTCCCAGGATAAAAACTAGAAAACATTTTATAGAGCTGACAAGACCCGAAGTAGACCGGAGCGATCGGTGTAATTGAATCAATTCTAGAAAGAATCAAGAGCAGCCAGGGAAAACTACATTGAAACGATCCTAGGAGCCGCTAGACTGCGGAAAAGTCGAGAAAAATCATTGACTTATATGTAACTTCTGCAACGAAGACAACTGTAGGTTGGCATAAGCCCAACCAAGAGACTTTGAAGCTGATCCACGAGGCTCACTTTCCGGGTTGCATTAACCTATGGAGTCGACAATTTTTCTCAATTTGTAGCCTACCTTCACTTCTAAGAATATGAAGAGCAGTTAAGCATTAGGGATCCAGTGCGCAAAAAAATAAGAAGGAATACTGACGCCTCTTTAAGAAGTGGAACTTATAACGGAAGATTCTTTTTATTTAGACGGTTAACATCGAATCCTACCTCAAAACATCGGAACAAGGTATCTACCTACCGGGAATTGCTATTTCTTCTTTAAAGGGAAAAAAATCGACTAAAATCCACACCGTAGCTTACTTACTTTGGCACTCACAGTCCGGGGTGAACCACAAATCCCTCCAGCCAGCTCGTTCCCTAGCTAGCTACTTTCAGTTACGCACACCATATAAGTTGGTTGAGGTCGCTCTCTAACTGTGCGCGCCATCTATAGTGCTTCTGCTTCGTTGTCCTTCAGGGGTAGACTAAAAGACTCGTCGATCTAATGCCTTGTTGTCCATACGATCCACGTGACCTAACAACCTCAGTCGCTGTATTTTTAGCTTTTTGATCAGGGCAACGTCGCTGTATAAGGTTTTGGTCTTGAAACCCTAATGAGACTAACTAGAACCTATTAAGCTCTTTACGAAGAATGTGGTAGCCAAATGTGATAGTAGACTAAGATGGAAATAAATTTGTAACCAGTGCCCGCGTACTTGACACCAAGGAACGACTGTAAAGTGGACAGTCAGAATTGGATTCCCACACATTAATGTCATCAAAGGTATAATAGCCATCTTCACAGCTGACTCGAAGAAGAAGAAAAGTCGCACTGAGCATCAACCAGCAGATGTCGGTAGTGTTTTCCAAGTTTATATCTACGAGGTTAAGAAAGCATGAAACCATCCTAGCAATAAAAATAACCTTTTACGAACACAGCCAAGCAGCAATAAGGGCAGCTTGCTAATACGACTCATAGAGATTTCAGTTCCACATAAGAGCTCAATTAATGGAGGTGGAGGCACTTACAAAAATATTGGAACAACACTTGTGATATGCCATGAACCGTAGCTTGTGGCCCGCTAACGACATTCAAGGATCAAAAGCTAAATTCGGTTACTAGGCGGGTTATCAACCGGACACTGCATTCTTGGAAGCATGATATGACTCTGTATAAGTAAAAACCGAAGTGTTCTCTTGCATGGAAGCACGATCCTGAACTAGCATCTAATGTGTCTCTATTAAATCTAAAAAGATTCATTAACAGATCCGCATTGTTTTAGCCGCATGTCTCACCATGTTTTATAAGGAAACTCACAGTGGAACTCTTTGCCCGGTAAGTGGAAAAATGCACACGGTGCGCATACATCCGTCACATCAGCCTAACCTCACGCTTTATCATGCCTACTAATTTTTGGTTGGTTGTTTGATTTAGGAATAGCAAATTGATTACTTACATCAATCTTGAGAAAACTGTCCTTCAAAGCGGCGTGCAGATGCAGACTCCTCATCAGATATATACAGCGAATTACAATCTAAAGTACAAGCAGACATAATTTTTAAATAGCGCACGTGCTTGTGGCAACGAGTTACGGAGGCAGCAGATACGCTGATCTTTGCACGTATTCATTTCATCAGACTTGTGGAATGCAATCGATAAAAATATCAATTTGATGACGATAACAAATAGTGCACGCACTTCAGTAAACAACGCGTCGCACTCGCACATAGCGGCTGTGGCATAGTCGACAACGAAACGTCATACAGTGGTGCGCTCCTTCTCCTTTAACGTATATATGATATGGGCTTGGAGCAGCACGCATTGTGATTTACTATTTTGATAACGCAGCCATGATGACGAGGAAGTAAGCACGTCATCTTTGGAAAACTCATGTGTGATGTAGAGTAAGGGCTTTGGGTCTATAATGTATCTCTATACGCGCTGTATCTGTGCACTTATGAATGGCTTCACTTTTAAGTGTGTTTACTTCGCCATTAGGAGCGTAGGGTGGAGAAAATGTATTAAGGTCGGTGATGGAAATCTAAAACAAAAGTGCTTTGAAAAATAATGACCTCGATTGGGAAGTAACTTGAGTCCCTGATGGGCGTTAATGTCTATTTAATGAGTGAGTTTGGATGGGTGAGCTTGAAGTTGTTTAATTTTAAGGTAGCTATGTATCAGTAAGGGGGAAGTCAGTCAATCAAATAACGCATTTAAATGGCGCTGGGCAGAAATGACCATTTTAATAATGATAATAAAAGTTTTAGCAAGAAAACATATTATTGCTACGCATAATTTTCAATGTACAAACAACATTCATTAAAACAATTTAAATTTAATTTCATTGTGCCTTCGCCTTAAACAACTGTGGACTGTCTTCAATCGGAACTAACTTCACATCTGATTGTTAGTCCATTCCTTCCTTTTTTTTGTAATTTCTGGCATTTTTATTATTCATTGTATAATTTTTTTGGGAAAGGCAGCCATTTTATACCGAAACTACATAAATCATTGACAACTAATTTGACAGACAATTGACAGCTGTTTTGTATGCTCATTTAGGTTTTGCTATATAAGTAGGCTGTGGGCGCAACCTAAAGTTCTCGTATTATGAAAACTCTTTGACACTTGAACAAACAAACACAGCTTACGAATGACAAATGACAATTGACAAAAATATGACAAAGTAAAGTGATGGTGGACGGAAGTAAGTGCAGAGTAGTTAGAGTCGTGATTGAGTACAGTGGCAGTCGGTAATAGACATTATTACATTAAGATCAAAAAGCATTTAAATCATCATAATTGTATTTAGTTTTAAGAGATTGAAATTCGGAATAAAAGTGAATTATTTAAAAGCAGTTGTTATTATTACCAAAAGGCTATGGACTTATGATACACGAAACACGACGAAACTAGTCAAAAATTAGACATCCAAGCTTTATCGTAGATTTTCGTGTTTTCGATTTCCCTATACAAAATGTATTTTATTCCAATAAATGTGTATTGCCGCTATCCATGACGTTCATGAGAATAATAGTCATTCCAAAGATGGACGTATGTAGGGTGTTTTTAGAGGTACCAACTGAACTACAAAATGAAGTGTGATTTCTGACATTTGGTCGCCTGCCGCGACTCGCTCGAATGAAGTCAAATTTTCGACCACTTTATCGAGCAGCTTACACCTAGGCTCATAATTCATCAAAAACCTGGCAAATGTTGACTTTCAAATGGACAAACGTTAATATTTTATTGGCACACTTCGAATATTTTCCAATAATTTGATGCGGTGTCGGGCAAGGGCACTTTAGCTCAGTGGTTATTGGATCTCACAGTATATCTCAGATCCGAACCCCGGAAAAACACAAACATCCGAGTGTAAAACCGCCTTGAAAAGCTTCTCAATTCAGCCGTTCGACTGGGTTTAAATTGTAGAAATCTTCCATTCGTCCCAAAAATAAGAGCTCACATCAGAAATGAATGGTTGTGAGAAGAGGCCTCGAGGGTGCACTATTTCTAGATTAAACTGAAGGAAGAAAAAAGTCAGCAATCAGAAACATGGAACAAGGAAAAAAAAGAAGCGATTTTCATTGACTGTAACACTTTGGCCGGCATAGTCTTTGATGAAATATATGGGCCAATAATTCCACGTGGCCACAAAGCATATACCAGTGACTTTTAGTGGATGCAGCAGTGTCTCAGCAGGGGCTTCCGGATTTTTTTTTCACGCACTAATTCGGCATATTGACGAACCAAAAAATTAGCCTAATGGGGTCTTAGATGAACAAAATTTTGCATTAAAAATGAAAATCAATCGAAATATTGCTTACGCTGGATATTGTAAGCTTCTAAGTTACTACCTACTTTCGGCAAAGTCTTAAATAAAGTGGATGTCAGTTACTGTGCACGATGGCGACCACTCGACCACTTGCTGACACATTATGACAAGACCATATTGGCTTATCTATTTTAAGACCTCTGCAAATCCTATCCTATCGCTCCATCGATCGCAGCAACTGACACAAACGATCATCATTATAGCAATGTCAACATTCTAGAAGATAAAGTAGTAGAAGACACCACTAAAGGCACCAATAGTGACAAATAACAGAAACAGAACAGAAAGCACTATCGTTTTGTAGTAGAAGAACATGGCTGCCGTCTTTTCTGTCAAATTGTCTGGTGATCGTAATATAAAACAGAAGGTAGCACGATGCGGCAAAAATTCAAATTCAATCATTATAGATAGATTCGACATTTCTGTCGCTGGCATGTCAGTAACAGAAACAATCAATATGTTGCTGGAAAAACCAATTACTTTGTTCCTATCAATTTCCGCTGTATGGGATTCTACTTCTGTTCTTTGGCGCTTGACGCCTTAAAGTACGATAAAGTCAAAACGACGCTCATAACAAAGTGTCTCCCCAGCCTACTGAGAAAACAATCCAACCTTAAAAAATATACCATATCAACCCATTTCATTGGTATGCTTCTGATTTTGTCAACACTGCACCCCCATCTAAATACCATCAACATTAACTCCATTCAATAATAAGGCCAATTGACAATAACACATCCCCCCAAACACCATTCCATCATGTATGCAACTTCCTGTCCCACAATCGTTCTCTATGTGCTCTACACACTGAACACATTAATCCATGGCACAATTTATCATCCCGGCTCCAAGTTTTCCATTCATTAACAGCCAAAGGATATAAATGATTAATGCTTTTCAAGAGGTCGAATGTCAACAATTGTGGCGGCAATTACAAACAACAAGACAGACTGTCGGAAGTTTATATCGCATGATCCCAGCGATGACATAATGAAACGTTCAGCGCAATCTAAACGATTTAGTATCGTGTTTAATATGTGAGAAAGGGTAGATATGGCCATATACTGCCACAGCGCACGACTTTCCAACTTTGCGATATGATGGTAGATTGCAACGCAACACCGTGTGCAATCACCTGACAGTTGACACGTAAATGTCACTTTTGGCATAATATTTTATTGCGGCGGAGAAATGTGAATTCTTCATTTGACGTGAGCGTTTCGGGTGTTTTCTTTTGTTTGTGTTGCAGTTGATCCCTCAGTTAAAGGTTTCTCATTGAGGTCGGGAAAAAGTCAGATGAATTTCTTTTGCTACGTTTAAAAGTAAATATCGTGTGATATTTCTTAATTTAGATCAAGCAGCCGCAAAAAGTATCTTTCCACTCTGATCTCAGAGCTGATGCAATATTTGATTGGGTTACGTGTGCGCTGAGTACGCAACAGCCCGAGATCCATTGACGGGTATCCTAAATTGTCAGCCAGCGAAACCAAAGCTTAAGTAAATATTAATATTTATTCTTACTTGCAGACGTATAGGCAAATATTTAGCAAAATTTACAATAGCTGCGGATAAATGGGATAAATTATTAAGAACATCTGAGATTATTTGTGTGAGAAGAGTCAGGTTATTTTTGAATGGCACTAATTGTCAGTTAACAAACATGCGAATTGACGCATTGGTCTCAAATAGAGCAGAATTCGAGAGGCTATTGTCAGTGAGCATAAATATCACTTGAAGTAGGTACTATTAGTGTGAAAAATTAGGGGGAACGTCCAAGATCCCAAAGTGGTCTTTGTTACCAAAATGAATAGAAAGCAAAAAATTGATCAAAAGATCCTGGAGAATCTAGAAACAGAGGAGAAAGAGAAATAATCGAGATGACTGCAATGCAACCGCAAACCGAGAGCTTCATAGAAGCACATCAACCTTCAGGAGACGAAGATGTATGAACGGATGTAATATTCGCATAGGATTTTACTGACCCAGGTCAAATCCGATTGAATATCGGAGAGTTGTTGAAGATTAAGCCGGGTTCCATCCAAAAATTGAGGAGGAATGTTGGCGGACTTAACGAAGTGCTCCTAGAATCTGTGATTGAGGTGAAAACACTTTTGTAGAAATAATGAAAGAAGCAAGGATGCTATTAATGCATCCCTGAAGCCTTTATGCTTCGAGTGAGTAGTTCTAAAAAAGGTTAGAAATCGGTCTATTAGAGAGAGTACTAAGAATACAGCTGCGCTTCGAAGAAGGAGCCTACGCCTTAGGAGACTCACTAGTGGCATTCAGAAACATGGGATCCAATCTTAAGAAAGTCATTAATACAAACAAGAGGGAAAATATTTGAGGAGACGTCAACAATGACACTAAACCCTCGTGAAATAGGCTACAAAAGCTGTCAGCACAAAATGCATCTTCAGCTATTGCCTTCAAAAAGGGTTCTTCCTTCATAATCTGGAAAAAGTAACGCTTAATACTAATCTGCAAAAGAAAATGACTTTTTGTGTCACATACAATATGTATGCCCACTTTGTTGCGAAAAGAGAAGAGGAAGAGTTCAATTTAAATTGATGAATTCTAGACGTTGCCGTGGTCAAGAAGTAGAGCAGCGGACAGGGCTAGTCCACACATCAGCGCCGCGAGTCTTTGAGTATATTCCTAAAGAACAACGAAGCAGACAAAGACCCCCATCTTGGGATTATGTACCTATGCCTCACCGGCAAGCAAAAATATACCCGTATTCGGAGCTGTGAACTTATGAACAAGTGAATTTCTACAAATGTATAACAGTTTTAGCAAAGAGTTACACGTTCTAGTTCATATTAGGATCTTTGAGCTTTTAGTATCAATAACCTAACCAAATTCAATGTGACGTTATCAATGAAGGTCTTAGCTGTGTTGGAAGCTGGTAGTACTTCAGCTAATTCAATTCAGAGCCGCATCAGTCTAGCTTGGATGCTGTTTCGTACTCTTCCTAGAGGATCCCAGCACAACAGTTCCGGGTGATGATCTATTGCTTTTAATGCCGAAAGAGACCAACTTACATACGTTGGATGGAATCTACCAGATTAGAGTTAATCGCTTTAAGGCCTGCTTATGGCTGTCAATTCAGAAGGTAGCACATTTCTAAACCGCGTAGATCTGTACATGGAAAATGATGTAGTAGTTTGCCAGTTGGTATGAATGGCTTCGGGGACTCCTTTCTGTGAAGATTTATGATGGAGCAGAGCTAGTCCAGTTTTTCCGATACGCTGACTTTTAGTTTCTTGTCAAAGTCATACCTTAGTTTCTTATCCGTGAATTGCATAAGTCCGCTCTGATTAAAGATGTCAAGCACCACTCGTGCATACATGCCTACATAACGATTCGGGCTTACATTTTAGCAAAATCGGTTCAGGCGTTTAGAAGGAAATAAATAAAATTTCTGAAAATATTGATTTCCAATTTTAAGACGATTATCTAATCAAACAATAATGGATTTAATTGGTATCAAAATAAAACTAATCAATTATGGAAATTTTTTTACAAAAGAAATTATTTAATTCTGATTAAAACTTTTCTTTAAATCCACTTTTATAATTTCACTGATTGAAAACGATTTCAATGAACAGGTGATTTTCGTTTCTCTAAGGCCCTAGTTATAGCTATCATTGAAATGCATCATTGAAAATTTTGTTTTCCGATTTTAAGACGAATAATCAAACAATATTGGCTTTAGTTGGTATCAAGATACAGCTAATCAATTGTGGAATTTTTTTACGAAAGAAATTACTTAATTCTGAATAAAATTTTGCTTTAAATCCAATTTTATTATTTCACTGATCGAAATCGATTTCAATGAACAGCTGATACTCGTTTCTCTAATTTGGAACCCTATCGTTTCACTGATGTGTTCGATTCTCATTCTATTCTCAGCTGTCAGTTTTGCTTTCAATGATCAACTCTAAGCTCAAAACCTAGACTTGTTTGTTGAAAAGTCACTGACAGGTACTTCCACTGACAGGAATTTTTCAATGATTGCTATAACCGACTTGTCAAAAATATGAAACCACCATTCCACTGATTTGTTCCAATGATGCATTTCAATGATAGCTATAACTAGGGCCTAAATTGGAACCCAAACGTTTCACTGATGTGTTTCATTCCCTTTCCATTCTCAGCTGTCAGTTTTGCCTTCAATGATCAACTCTAAACTCAAAACCTAGACTTGTTTGGTGCCAAGTCACTGACAGCTCCTTCCACTGACAGGAATTTTTCAATAATTGCTATAACTGACTTGTCAAAAAAAAAAAAAAATGAAAAAACCACCATTCCACTGATTTGTCCCAATGATACATTTCAATGATAGCTATAACTGAGGCCTAATGCCCAAACAAATGTAAATTCTGCAACAATTCTGCAGCACTGCAACATGTCTCTATTTCTAAATCCACTGCGTAGCAATGCAGTGAATCAAATTAAATAGACTTGGCAGCATCGAATTTTTAAATTCAGCTACTGATGCATACCAGGAAAAGAGAGACGGGAATTATTTGTCGTCTGTGTTGTATTCACGTATTTTTCCCCGCATTGGCAGCAACCGCTGCAAATTGAATTCTGCACATCTGTTTCATCTGCAGTACTGCATGCAGTGAAGCATTCAGAATTTCTGCACATGTGTTTTGGGCATAAGTGTTTCGCTTTGATTTGCGTTTCATTTTGATTTGCGTTTCACATTGGTTTGCGTTTCATTCTTTCGAACTTACACCTGGCTAAAGAAGTTTCACTTCTCCAAATAACAAATTTCGCAAGGTCTACTATAACGCTTCTGTCATCCAAAAGATATCTGCTAGTTCCGTCAGTGCGTTTCGTTTCACCTTGATTGATTCGGATTTAGTCCAAACTCAAACCACCCAACGAGAAAATTGCTCCGCTTCTGCTAAGAATAAACTGTCAAATTGATGTGTCTGTAAATACTCCTGTTCCAAACAACAAGAACACCTTTTTTGGCAACAGAAACAGACATCAATAAATCGCCTCTTGAATGTATTGCAAATATTAGTTTAAATGTTTTTTTCGCAGTGCGACATTGTATACCTTATTTACTTTTCGCAACAATTGACGCACATTTTGATCCAATTTGTTTTTTGGTCGCACGCAAATTGAATGTGGACTTTAGTCCGTACATAACATAACATTAAATGGAACAGCGCAAAAAAGAGGCAAGAGAAAAGAAAAACTTTTCACCATTACACAACAAACAAACAAATAATAAAAATGTATTATTATTGTTTTTTGTTTTCTTTTTGCTATACCCACAAATTGTTGTTAAGCTATTGAACATCAAGTGAGAACGCGTGTAATGATCCGTTTCTCTTGACGTTAGAGGTGGGAGAGAAAAAAAAAAAACATTTCTAAAATTTGGGTCAAAATTAAAAAAGAAACCAACCTACACTGAGACTCCTCGTGCAGGTACTTAGCATTTATTTTTTACTTAAATCCATCATTTGCGCCATGAACAGTCAGAAACTATGAATGAAAGATGTCCAACACTTTTGGCAGATCTCCACGGGTGATCGATGGAAAGCAAAACGTTAAAATCACGATCACAACGAGTGTGTGTACTTTTTTCTTTCCAAAATACTGTTAAATATGATAAACGGATAACAAATTTTAAATTTGGAACATTTTACCAAATAATGACAAAAAAAAGATGGACCCTGTATGAGAACCGCAAATAGATGGCGCGCGTGCAAGATTAAAGCGATATAAGAAGCATTAATGTTTACCTATCCTCATATAGTTGCTTAATGGATTTTCAATTGAAATATGTACATTCAACGAGTAGGGATTTTTATTTTTTGTTGTTTGGCGCGTTCTGATTCTGATGATGTAGTAAACACTTGTGACAGTTGGTTAATATTCGTTTTTCTCTTTGGTTCGGTTCTGTCAGAGGGCAATGACATCGATTCGCATCATGGCAAAGAGAGAATGACCTCGACACGTGGTGGATAGCTAAAGTTAGAATGTGCGTTTTGTTTTGGTTGATGGCGGGTTTCTATTTTGGCATTTTACAATGTTGTTCTTTTTCACCATGTGAGGTTCATCAAAAAAGTGGAACGCACAGGGACAAGGGGTGAATCGTGAATGAGATGAGATGATTTAAGCAATGTTTTGGTATCAGGTTTTTAGCAGGACACTCGTCAAAGATCTTTTCGATCTAATATTTGATTTTAGTAGAGTCAACCCAACCCGCAACAAGTAAAGGAAGTAAATGTCAAACTTGAAACCCTTTGGAGAAATTAAAGGCCCTTAATGGAAGCTTTGGTAGGTAAAAACGCTCCGAGTTTGTTATTTGTTGTGGGTAACACAAAGTCAATGAAAAGCGAAAGCATCTCCTCTTCAACTCCTTGTCAAAGTTGACGTTTTTGACAGGCAATTGCAGTAATATAATATTGCGAAAGGACAACACTTTTATTCTTTGCGTATATGTCCCGTCATTTATCCTGTTTAATGTGCTGTCAAGCATCCATTGGAACACACAAAAAAAATTTAGTGACCACCCAGTGCGTTTGCAAGTATCAGTACAGAAGTGGTAAACATGGGTTTAGTGGTGAATGAGGGCAAAACAAAATATATGCTGTCAACAAGAAGGCACACACAACACCGACAAATTGGACAGAACGTCACGATAGACAGCAATAACTTTGAGGTAGTTCGGGACTTTGTCTATCTCGGCTCCGCAATAACCTCTGAAAATGACGTCGCATCAGAAATCAAGCGAAAAATTAGACTTCCCAACCGCTGTTACTTTGGCCTAAGAAGGCAATTGGTTAGTCAGGGCCGTACGAAGTTCCCAACTGGAACTAACTCCCACTAGCCAAAATGAACTAAGTCCCAGAAAATTTGGAATTTAGTTCATATGAACTAACTAACCATTAGTAAGTCCTTGTCAAGAGGAGAAGGAGATTTAGTGCAGCGACTTCGACCTGGCCAGAAAAGTACGCATCAGTCGTCTAAGAAGGCTGGGACATGTAGAGCGAATAAACACCAACGCTCCAGCCTGAAAAGTCGTCTATTGCAACCCGAAGAGACAACGCTGTAGAGGAAGACATCGCCTTAGGTGGCGTGCGCAAGTGGAAGGGGACCCCAACCAGCTTGGAGTGCACAACTGGAGGCGGTTAGCCAATGATCGCGCTAAGTGGAGAGGCGTACTGGTTGAGGCCCAGATTTACCCCGGACTGTAGTGACTAGTGACTTGCCGACCTGCCATCTTCTAAAAACCCTATTTGTCAACAGAAAGCACAAAGCTAAACCCAAACGGAAGGTTCCAAAGTTAAAGCTGGTTTTAACGGACTCTATTAATACATTTTTACGACATTTCTACTCTGCCCAAAAAACCTGTGAATTGTCTAGATATCCAGTTCTGTGAAACATTACGTTTGATGGAAGATTACTACGCTACGTATGTGGAGGTTTAGAGGAGTGGACAAAACTGAGCCGTGCAACACTGCAACAAACCCCATCAAAGACGTAAAGATGTAGCTTCGCTCATGAGGTCTGCAAATAGAGAACGGCTTTATTATCGGCCGCAATTTAACTCAAAGAAACTTTACCGAGATGAACGTTCTAGATACGGACAAAACACACCTTATATCTTTATTGCTCGAATAACCTACCTAGTTTATAAGTTCCGCAAAAATATTTGGCGCCGCAATTATTCTGACAAAATAATACAATCAGCTTCAAAGTTTTTCCTTGAACTCCTAAATTGAAGACCTCCAAGGTGCATAAGCATGATTGAGAGCGTGCCTGATAACTGAAAGGAAACCTTTGAAGGTATAAGGCATTCCAAATGTGCCATTGACTCTGAAGATATCATTATTGTTATCAAGGTGCTAGAAGGTTGTTACATCAATTTGATACAAAGACCTCCGCAGTAAGAGATTACAGGTATCGAACTAATTACGGCAGGCCGTTTACCGATTATACTCAAGGCTCGATACTCATTGCATGAGAAACGTCTTTCTTTGCTGAAAAAATGTTTTTTGTATTTAAAAGATTGTCTGGAAGTCAAGAACTTACAGCCTTTGAACCAATTTTATCGGTTCTTCGCAGATTCCATCTATAACCGATCGTAACCCTAAATAATTGCCCAACATATGGTCGCTATGCGGGAGCTTATTGCGCAGCCATGAGTAAAACCTTAAATTGAAATGCAATAAAAAGGATACGACAGATACCAACTCACATTTCTCTCACTCCTTCATTCATCATGCTCGCTATCCAATTAAAGCGCTGTGCAGGATTACTATATCGTAATCCTTCCTACACCAGAGTTATACATATAGGTATATATATTTATATACACCACACCCACGACCTGACCGCTAACGTCATACTTTGCATCAGCGAAGACAAGCAAACCAAACGCGAAAGGAGCAGAGCGGGCACAGAAGAATAAAACATTTCCAACAAATCAATCTTCTATCTGTGGGGAGATATATTTCCCACGCACCCACGCCTCCTGCCCAACGCTATCATCATTCATCATTCGCGGGCAAAGATGTGTGGGGTGGGGGGTGGGGGCGCATTCTGCGAACAACTGATGCAAATGCACACGGGAGTATTAAGTGGCGCCTTTTACCCAGAGCCCACAACAAACAGCTCTATGGACTTTGAAGACTTCAACATCACTCCGTGGGCACCCCATAGACCGACCCCCTACTAGATAACCGTACAGAACTTAAGTCATTAAGATTACCTGTTGGGTGAACGAAGACGTGCGGTTGCATCTGAAATGGAATTAAAGTCAAAACGCTAACAGCACTGAGGCGAGTGGGTGCGAGCTCTTTACACTGCCGAGTGGGAGTATTACGTGAATCTGGGGTGAGTTCGCGGAAGAAGTCCAGAGAGAAAGAAATGGAAAATAAAATAATCAAGAGACTATAAGTAGATAGAACTAAAAATATGATACCGCGACGCGTATATAAACTGTAATTGCAATCTGAGTCCATCTCTATCTCTATAAGAATAGAAAACTAGTTCTTGTTCTCGTGTAATCTGAGACTGCAGTGAATCGTAAATATAGAAGTAATGAATGCTTAAAGAGGAACTGTAAGGAGTGCATACCAACCGCAGTGGTTACGGCACATTTCAATGTGACAAATTTATTTGCAATTGTTGATGTGACATTATCTGCGAGACGGAATTTGAAAGTTCTCATAAATTTATGTAGCTTAAGCGCATACGGAATTTGGCCATCAGTAGATGAACATTTTTTCAGATTATCCGATTGACTTATCAGCTTTGTACAACACTTGGTTTGCTTTTACTTAAAGTTGGATAATCGCTTATCCGGATAAGACACATTTAAGCAACTTATTTTGTAGAAGCCTAGTACCTACTACAATTACCTATGCTTGAATAAACTTCTGTTGCTTATCCGACTTTTGAAAATCAACTCAATATTCGTTTTTAAGGACTTTAAGAATATTTATCCGGCTCAAAAATGTAAAGCACTTGCTACTTTTAGTTCATGTATCCCATATTGAGTAGCCTAGTAAAATGTGTCCAATGTCAGGTATACATGTAGAAATCTGATACACGAATAATCGCTCTTAGTTTATCCGGTTCAAACAACTTTGCAGAAGAACATGATTTAAATATTTACGACCCGGATAAGATGGTCTGTGTTATTAATTACCATATTACAATATTATTTGAAAGCAACTTAATATCCGCTCGATTGTAGCTTTTCAAAGTCTGGCATTCAACATTCTACTTAAGGTAGGATAATCGTTCATTGCTTATCCGGTTGAAATAACTATTTTCATAGAAGACCATTACTCGAAAAAATTGACATCGATTATCCGGTAGAATTGGTTTGAAAACAAAGTGAATATTCCTTTAGGAAACACCTCAAAAATGCACCCGATTGGGTCCAGTTCTCATGTGAAATATATCGATAATTCAAGAGTGTAGTAGAAATCTGCATCACGGATAATCCGGATTTGTAAAATATCAGTACCTGCTCGACTAAAAACTAAAGCTCATATAACCTGGTACTGATTATCCAGTAGATAGTATTTATTTGAAAGACAACTGAATTTTCGGTTTTGAATAGTTAAAAACATTTATCAAATCTTCTAACAAAATAGGTCTATCTGTCACACCATCTGCAGAACTTTTCTAAAAAAAAAACAATCTTGGAATAACACTTGATTTTATTTGTTTAATCCCGGATAAAATTGATCACGTTATCCGGCTCAAAAGCAATCAATACAAACTTAGTGAAATAGCCACCAAAAACCTCATTTCGTAGCGTTTTACAAATCAAATAATGAGCGGCTCATGTAGGTAATCAAGATTTCGGATAAATCCTGATACTTGTTCAAGTTTCCGAACCGACAACTGTTGTGTATTATTTGATATTTATTTGGTTGGCACCATTTTTCAAGCAACTTTTTAAAATGCCACTGTTTTCAAAAAATACAAATGTCGGTTAGATGGTGAATCGATTATCCGGAACAAAGTAGACAATTCAAAAGAGACCTTGTTTGTTTATCCGAGAAGTACAAACCAGGATGATTTTTTATTGGCTATATTTCCGGTTTAGAAACTTTAAAGCGCTAACTTCACAGCGTATCAGCTCGAATGTAACTATAGTTTTCACAATAAACAACAAAATAAAGTATATTCTCAAAACTCCAGTGGTACCCGCATATTCGGATAAACTCAGTAGTCCAGTACAAACCTGGATAATTTTTTATTGGTCATATTTCCAGTTTAGAAACTTTAAAGCGCTAACTTCACAGCATATCAGTTCGATTGTAACCATGGTTTTCACAATAAAAAAAAAAAAATAAATAGGTGGCGCAACAGGCGGTAGACACCCTAGGCCTAGCTTCTCGCAACCATTCGTTTGTGTGAGTTTCTATTTTTGGGACGAATGGAAGGGACCTACAATTTTTATGCCGAGTCCGAACGGCTGAATTGAGAAGCTTTTTCATGACAGTTATACTCTCGGATGTTTGTCAGACGTTCGCGAGAGGTGGCGCAGTAGAAAAAAACCTTAAGATGTAATTTGGGTTTTTCCGGGGATCGAACCTTGGATAGTGGGATCCCCCGCACAGTAGTCCAGCACACTAACCACTGCGCTACTGCGCACACAATAAACAACAAAATAAAGTATATTCTCAAAACTCCAGTGGTACCCGCATATCCGGATAAACTCAGTAGTTCGATATTTAGAGTACTTACATTTGTACTTCTCTACTATACTAATTGAAGGCTATACTACTGATTGCCTGTCAACAGTCCGCTTTTCAATTGTCCACCAATTTCGATAAAATGTGCTACTATACCATCCCCTGGCTCCATATAAGGCCTTCATTTGCATTTCGAGTCTGAATGTTCTTCGAACAAATTCTAATTTAAGAACAAAACGCACGTTTGTGTGTAGCACAAGTGAAATTGTCTTGGGCTCTAGGACACGGTTGAGTTCCTTCAACGTTTCGTATCTAGCCTACATTCTCACAACAAATCCACGTATAGGTGGTAGGTATAAAAATGTTTTGCACTGGCGCCTTTGTGCAAACGAGCCCATTTTGCCCAGAGTTCTGATAACAGTTCGTAATTATATTGCTTCCTTCCTTTACATATTTTTGCTGGGGTTTTTTTTTTCACAATACGAGTTCACCGCCGCCTTTCTGCCCACCTAAGTGCAAAGAGGCGCCAAATGCGTGAGAAATTAATGCGTGAAAAAGAAATAGGAAGAGATTACTGTGCACTCCCCTTTTTTTGAAATATGATACGGGACGCATAAAAGCAACACTCTACTTGTATGCCCTCCACCTCTTTGCCAGGATAATACACAATTGCAAGTGAGGCTTAAAAGACAGCCTATTACACTTCACTCTATGGCCATGATAGTCATCGTCCAAGTGAGTGCTTCTTTCCGATTCGACTGGGGCCGCTTCGCTTTTATGACTGTCTGCATCCAACCGTCAGGGGATTATTTTTCATCCTCGTTTAAACGCATAACAGTGCAAAGTATGCCGGAAACTCTTCATTGGCGATTCCATGGGCGTGTTGACTCGTTAGTGGCTCCTGTTTTACATACCCATTATAGTAGTGATGGAGTGAAATGGTTTTGATATGGAGGATTTAATTCGTTTTTTTTTTCGTATAGCCTACGTGAGTATATACGTTGGTAATATATAAGCGACAACATAATTGTTATCAATATTGACCTGAAGGTCACCTCATAGGAGTCTTAAATAAGTTTTGGGACAAGACGTTAACATTTCGAGCAAGGAGGCCTTACTAAATTATTGCTTTCATCTGTTCCAGCTTTACTTGAACAGGATATTGCTTCGAATATTTTGAATACATAATTTGGAGTCTTTAAGCAAGCAAGGAAACTTTGAAACTCTCGCAAAATGCCTGCAGATACATACGTATACACGTATTGTAGTTGAAATTATATTTGGCTATTTTGAAGCTAACATTGGACATGACCGGTTTAATTGCTCTGCGGAAATCTAAATGCAAAATGACAGTTCTGTTGCGAAAACTCGTTGACAGATGTAGCTGTCGCAAAATAGATAAAATCACTGGTTCCGAGTTTAGAGGGTTGGGCTACAGAGCTGGTCCTGGCGGATATTAAGCTCAGCTAGGAAAAATAAAAATAACAACGCAAGTTTCTGCTTCGCTGACATCTCTCTCGAATGCCTGATAACAATTCAAAACCATGCTTTGTAGGCATTCGGGCAGACCTAAATTTGTAGGTCCTTTCTATTCAGACCAAAGGTAGGTAACTTTCGCTTGACGAATTTCCTGTGATAAGTAATTGATAGAGCGTGTCGTTTTAGAGGTTAGATGGGATTTTTATAAACGGAAACTTTATACAAGTTCCTTTAATGTCAACATCTACTTGTGGATTAGTCAGCAAAGCCGAAAAGCCGCATCCGTAAACGAGCTATGTATATTGTATAGGTTTACAAAGTTAAGTTAAGTTAAGTCAAGCATTGCTAGTTCACGGATAAAGCGATTCGGTCCCAGAAAAATCGACTCCTGACAGTCCGCAGTTTGTGTGATTTTTATTATAACAACTGTCTCGACTAATAATTGTTTTAGAAAATAGGTTAAAATGTTCAAACACTTACCGTAAACAGGCTTAAGACGAAAATAATGTACTTGTTGGTACCAATTTCTGAAAAAAAAGAAGAGAGTTCTGTGTTAGTGGTGCAATGATTTATTTAACTACCAACTAAACAAAAAATGCACTACTGAGTCGCACATAACTTTCACGTTTATTCCACATAAAAAGAGATTCACAAGGATACACCTCGTTTTTTCAGTCATTTTACGAACAGGGGCGTTGGGAGCTACCTATTTTAAAACGTTCTTATGTCCGACTATCAAATATTTACAGGTTTCTGAGTACATCAGGATAGCTGTTCAGCATCGAGTTACCACAATGACGAGGGACATGGAGGCCATAGGTAAAGCAAATAACTCCCATTGACAGCTTCAAAATGGGTCAAAAATGCCATAGCTTCATAAACACAGAATCTAACACTATCTAGTTCAAAAATGAACCAAGTGGATTGTATTGGAAGACATTTATGAAAAGACAACAATTCGGTGTATGGTTAGTCCTTGGAATGACATATTCGAAGGCAGAAACCCAGATCTACAAGAGGTTTTTTTGAATGTACTTGGAAAGGGGTAGATTGCTACATGATTAAGCTATTGTAAGGATACAGCGGACCTTGGTGGGTAATAGATTTTGAGATTAAAATCTTGTAATTTGATTTGAAAACCCAATAAAAATAATAAATAAACCTCCAGTTTTATACATCTGACCGAATTTAAACGCAAATTTTAAAGAAAAAAGTGCACGACTGGGTCGAACAAAACTTTCTTCATCAATCTAATAAAATCGATCGGAAAATGACAATTGTTTGGCAAGTCTTACATTTTCTTTATGAAATAGGCATACCTAAGATATACAAAGGATCATTGGTGAGCTTTCGAATAAAGGAGATATCTCAGATGCCGAATCCCGAAATTCTATCGACTGCTATACCTTCTGCCATTTATATCACTTTGGATTTGTCGTAAATACTCATCAAACAATATGCGGAAGATCGGAAATAAACAATCGAGTTGAGCCGTTATAACAACCTATTAGCTTTAACAATTTACAAGATTATAAATCGACGAAACAATTCCAAATAGGATTAGATACATTTTTCGATTTATCCCTCTGTACCTACCCAGCAAATCAACAAGGAACCCTAAAAATGTTGCCCAGAATCGCAGCATTTTAACATTTAAAAAACACTTAATTTTGTACATTTTGCGTAAGGTTAGGCCCGTTTTTCGGCTTTGGTGCAATTTTTTTTTTACTTTTGTACAAAAAAATTATCTGATAATTTGCAAACAAAACCTCGACGCCTGAACTTCGCCACATTACATTAAATAGTATAGTTGTATGCGCCTGGCTTTGCTCCTGGCAAGGACTTGTACAAGGTGGCTCAAGAGTCTTCCCATCGGAAGATAGTAATTTTTGCAAGTGGCGGTAAATGTCAATTCTACTTTAACAACATACACGCCAACAAGACATGAATCGCTACATACTCCTATAAAGAAGGCGGAATAATTGTTTTAATTTTTTTTGGAATAATTCATCGGTGGTTTTGGCGCAGTGTGAATTTCGACGCAGATTTCCCAGTCGTCCGACACTAACTGGGCAAATACTACAGCGTTCAGCTGCTCGCCTGGAAGAATATGTGACAGCATGAGGTGCTGTCAGGTCTAACCGACTCCCGAGCAGTCGTTCTGCTGAAAATATCGTAGCTGCGAGTCTGAAGATGACGTAGAAGACCCCGGAGTATCGACCAAAGGACGTGTCCCGCAATATTGGCCATCAATCGGCAGTCTTTACAGAGAATTTTGGTCAAAGTATAGCAGTGGATCAGCTGTTAGCTGTTGACCGCCAAGCACTTGCAACCTACACTCAACCCATCTTGACCATTAGGGAAGCAACTTTTTAACATGCGCGACGAGTCCCATTACCATCTCTTTCGGTGGGGTTTTTTTTTGAAGTCATGAGTCTATGTCAACAAGCCTCAGACTCTTGAAGCACTCAGAGAGAATATCCGTCATGAATGTGAGGACCTATCGCCAGAAGTTATGGTATAAGAGCGAGGGAAAATGCCATAAATCGGAACAGAAACAGAAACCTTTCTCCACTCTCTTTGCTCGTCAATATTCAGTATAAAAATTCGTCGTCCTTCCTCAGATCGCAGACTATATATGTGCCAATTTACATTACGATTGGTTCAGAGGTTTAGTAGTGAAGACGTAAAAAACAGACAGACAGAAAGACAGAAACAGTTTGTTTCGTATTTTTAATATTTCTGTGGATAGTGTGCATAGTTTTAAATTAAAATCTAAATGAAAACTGAGAGCAGAAGAAGAGTTTTTCTGCACGTTTGGTGGAATTTGAAGAGTACTTCTGCGGCAACCCCTTGTCTGAGACTCTATACTAGACCACTTAAAACACTTTCAGCGTACACCAAAATAATTGCTGTCATGACACAGGCGTCAATAAAAGAATTACTCTGTCATCAAAAGCCTACAACTTTCTACAACCCAATTCTCTCTAAAAAACTTTTTTAACTTACCTGAAATTTAAATGCAAAATAAAATCGGATACAAATCGAGTGTGAATATCCTTTGCCACCGTAACTAATAAGAACACATTTATTATTCTCTGGCGCCCACCAAGCATTGTATCGCAATCTTTTCGACAGCATGTATTTAATTCAATAACGCCTGTCGCTTTTTCGTTTCTGATATGCTTTATCCTTTCGCCTTTATCATTTGGCCTCCCCCAGCGTATCCTATAGCCTGACATTATCTCTTCGACATGCCCCAGCTTGGTGTGTTATATTATATACTACTAAATACACATAACAATTTTTATATTTAAGTTTCTATGACTTTTCCTGTTCCCCCCCCCCCCCCCCCGCATATAACCTTCTTGAGGACATAAAATATGTGTCATGGGGTGTATTCGTATGTAAATCATCAGCATTCCACTATACCCTTTCTAAATCCAAAGAGACAATCTTTCGCGTGTCTTTTATGATTTATGCACATATTAGGCGTAAATAATAGCCCACCCTCCCGCATGCTTAAGGATATAGGGTTGCGATACCCTCAAAATTCACTTTCGCGTTTTCTTCAACTGTCAAGAGAGGGTTGTGTACAAATTTAATATGTGTGTAGAAACATTCCCCTCCAAATATCACATCTATTTACATTTTTAATAAAACAAACATTTTATCCTTTGAACTTTTCGTTCTCAAATAATCAATTCTGTTTCTAACCCTTTTTGTTACACGCGCAGTTTGGTGCGCTTAATTTTGCAAAATTTAAATTCCAAAAAAAACGATGACAAACTTGAAACTACTTAAAAAAGAAGAAGCTCTGAAAAAAAAGATCCTTCGTCTGGTATTCTGTCTGACAATGCCGCCAAACAAATTCTCAACAAGACAAAAATTACATAAAAAAAAAACCTCCGTCTGGTGGCCAATTGAGGGCAGTGTCTTTTCTCATTCAATTCCCATAAATCCATAGCGACGCGGCCAGCCTCCTCACAAACGGATGTGTGAAATATTCTCAACAAAAACAAAAAAAAAAAAAAACGGTAATTATAGCATACTAGAAGCAGAGGTATTCGCAACAAGGCTCTGTCTATATAGCAGACATCCCAGACATCCCAGTCCCAGCGTATCGCTAAATACGACGACGACTCACATCAACCGAACCGACACAACGACAACGATCACCTTCTTCAAATAGTGTCTCGTCTCGCGCGAAATTCTAGAATGAACCGGGAACAAGTTTTTTATTCCCAAAAGATACACAACAACAAAAGAAAAAAAAAAAGAAAACAATTTACAAACAAATCAAATAACGGCACGTTTGTTGCAATAGTATCTTCTGCATACCGATCGAATTTGATTCACAGACAGACGAGTCGACGCAAAAAGATACAACACAACAAATCCTCACCCGAAAGTTGTATTCAAATTCGAAACCGAAAAGAAGATGCAAAAGTAAAATTGGACAAACGTCGAACAATAGGAAAGGGGATGTGAGGTGAACCTGAACATAAAAAATGTGTGCGTTATGTGTTGATGTTCACGTATTTTGAAGGCCGAAAGGCCAACGGTCCTAGGTTGCGAAAAAATATACCAACAAACTCGACAACAGCCTAATCATAATAAAAAAAACGGTCAACAAAAAAGAAGGAAGCCGCTATGAAGAAATGAGTTCAATAAATTCTCAGACGGTTCAACTTCAAATACGCAATAAAAAGGGAGTGAATCTGTCACCTTTGATAGGAGCGCCGGGTCTTGAAGAGTCTTGATGTCCCGTTCGGTTTGAACCTTTACTTGTTGGTCATACGCACTAACAGTAGTTAGATGTGGCCTTTAATTATAAGTTTAATTAAAGGAAGATGTACACTGGCGATCACTAGGATGAGGCTATTTCGTTTTTGACTCTTTTAACCTGTTGGAAATTTTGTACCCGGAAACTTTTACTACCTGGGAACAGGTACATACAGGTGGGCCAAAAGAGATCACCCTATTGCAAGATGCTCTTATTTATGCAAATCTGTTTTGACATTTGTAGACTAGACAGATGTAGAATACAAGTGAACAAGCCATGGAGCGATACACTTCCCAAGAATGCGGAATAATCGTGTCTGTTTTTTTGCGTAACAATTCGTCTGTAAGTGTTTCCGCAGCGCGAATTCCGTCGCCGATTCCCCGGCCGTTCGACACCGACTGCGCAAACACTGCGCCGTTTGGCCACCAACCTTGAAGAGTATGGGACCACACGAGACGTTGCCATTACACCCAATCAAAGTTACTGCATGGTGCGCTGTTCACGCTGGAGGAGTCATCGGGCCATTTTTTTCGAGAACGCCGCTGGTCAAACGACAACAGTGGACGGTGCGCGCTATAGGGCCATGTTAACCGAGTTTTTTCTGCCGCAATTGGACGAATTAAGACTGGAGGACATGTGGTTCCAACAGGACAGAGCAACGGCACACACTGCGCGAGCCACAACCGATATTCTGAAGGCGGGGTTCCCGGGTCGCCTCATCTCTCGTTTTGGCGATTTGCACTGGCCCGCAAGATCGCCCGATTTAACCGTTACAGACTTTTTTTTTGTGGGGTTTTTTGAAGTCCCGTGTTTAGGTGAACAAGCCCGAGACCCTAGAAGCCCTCAAGGACAACATTCGACACGAGTGCGAGAATCTGTCGCCCGAAGTTCTCGCCGAAGTAATGAAAAATGTCATAAAACGAGCCCGTATGGCAATCAATTTTGACGGCGCCCAATTGGCCGATATCATCTTTCATTTAGAAAAAAAATGAGAGCCAAACAACATCGGATGACTTCTTTGGGCCCACCTTGTATTTTCGCAAAAGTACCTAAGTCATAAAATTAAAGGGTAAATAAGAAACGACGGCTGTAGGTAATTTCCCAAGATCAATTGCCGAGAAATTGCAATGAGTCTAAATAGAAGTAAGACCGTTTTAAACAGTTATCTTGCGGATCCACATTCCACAACACTATGGGAAAAATCAAAAAGGACGCACGGCAGAAGCGACAACATTGCGAGAAAAGCGGTTATTTCTATGGCTTGCCTCAAATTCTACTCTACCAGCGACTAAAATAAGGGACAACAGCGGAGTATCAGCCAGCATAGCAGCGGTCCGAAGGATAATATGAAAAAGTGGTACTATACAGAGAAGAAAACTTAAAAAGAAACCAGTTTTGAGGCAAGTACACATAAGGACTAAGGAGCATCGAATGAATTTTGCAAGAGAACATGTCGCTTGGAAGAAAATGTATGTATTGCAAAATGTATGGCCTCATCGCCAGTGTATAGGTATACGAGAATAGGATATTAGGCCTAGTTTTTGATAACAAGTTCAAGTAACTGGTTGGGTTTTATTTTTGGGACGAGTGGAAGGGCACTACAATATCACACCTTTATGTTGTGGTTTATGTTGAACCTGGAACCGCTCGCTTATTTGTCCATTAACCGCTTTACCACCTAAAACAAAACCTCAGTTTGCGTCGGTCCTTCCGATTTGAGTCGTTTCGAAGTTGCGTCGTTTAAAACTTCTCGTGGCCTTGAAGATGCGTCGTTTTTATTTCAGTTTGCGTTATTCACACAATTTTGTGGTTTCAAATTTGCATCAATTTTTTTAATCGGTACTGCTCTCTTCGAAACCAAGTCGTAATGGAAAATAGAAATTCAACGTCCGTAAACTGTGGAGTAATATTCGTAGCATTAGCATCGCTAAGCCAAAGTGGAAAATGTCGATTGTAATGCTCTTAATAGGCAATTTGCATCTTCTACCTCTAATCTGTTGAGCTCAGCAAGAGTCTCGCACAGGTTTTTATCAAATCAAGCAGAAACTTGATACCTTTTTGGTGTTTTAGAAATGTCAACTGTGTTGAGGTCGTTGAAAGTCTGCTCTCTATTAAATATTTTGCAACTGCGCTCGACGTTACAAATCCTATATTTTTAAAGCTCATATTGCCAATCCTTATTCCGTAGATACATTATCCATATTTTCAAATCGATTTTTAAACGTTTGGCGAATGCCCGTCACAATGGAAATAGTTAGTACCTATACCAAAAAATGCAAAGGCTAATGACTTTAGGCCCTTTTCAAATATAACCTTTTTAATCGAAATCGTTTGAAAGAATTTTATAGAAGCAAATGAAACTATTTCTTGACACCAACAATTTGATGAGAACCCTACAATCGGTTTTTTGGAAGGGTCACATTTATATAACCTCCATTACTGAACGTCATCGAAGACATACGGCAAAAGATGATGGTTTTTTAGTGTTGCTAGATTTTTCGAAGGCGTTCATAAAAACTTGTGTGAGAAGCTGCGTCAACTATTTAGCTGCAGTCAAATTAGTTGCTTCGTACCTTTTATATAACGCAAATTGTTTAAGTAGAGGACGTTCAATCGGATGTCATTTCCATACCAAATGGTGTCCCACAAGGATCCAGTTTGGGTCCACTGCTATTCTCGATGTACTGTGACAATGATCTACAATCTCTCATCAACCTGATCTCGATCTTATTGAGCATGGTACCGACTCGAAAATACATAAGCACGCTGGTCTGAAACAAAGAGTCTTTTGTTAAACATTGCAAAATCAAAGTGTCTTGTCATCTCAAGAAATTCTTTGAACTTGTCATACCTTCCTTCTGTGATTTTAGGCAATTCTCCTATAGAATACGTTAAGACTGCCAAAAATCTTAATATGATCTATTTAACCGGAAACTATCCTGGGATAACCACATCAATGTTGCGACTGGTGAAGCATATGCGGTTTTTCGAACATTATGGACAACTTTAAGCTGAGGTTAGTTGCGATCGTGTATTGTTTCCTTGACGATTTTTATAGGGCGGTAAAGGCTCATTCTTTGTTGAACCTTGAAAATTACATTTAGTAACATAGGTGGCGCTATAGCGTACCGTCTTCATCAGTTAGCGCGGTCTTTGACTAATTGCCTACAGTTTATTGATGTTCCCTTCCACTTATATAGGCTAGGCATAGGCACCCTAGGACTAGGACGAATAAGCGTTCGTTTGGGTGAGTTTTTATTTTGGGGCCGAATGGAAGGTACTTACAATTTTATGCCGAGTCTGAATGACTGGATTGAGAAGCTTTTTCAGGACAGTTATATATACTCTTAGATGTTGGCGAAAGGTGTCGCAGTGGAGAAAACCTTAAGGTGTAGTTTGTGTTTTTCCGGGGATAGAACCTGGGACCCCTCGCACAGTATTCCAGCACACTATAACCACTGAGCCAATGCGCCACTGCGCGTCATATAAGGCGAGGTATTTTTCGTTTGAAATTTAGACTCTTCGGACCGGATCTTTAGTGTCCATTCGCTCTACAGGTCGATATTAAACGACATGCCGTAGAGTTCACTCTTAAGCCTTCTTCTTCAAAGCTCGTCAAAGTAAATTGGACTACAAATCACAAGTCCCGGAGTGTTTAAAACGATCAATTCGCTAATACTACCATTCTCCTTCACCATAGAGCAAGACTGGTTTGATAAAGGTCTTATATAGAGCCTCCTTGGTGGCACTTGGCTGGGCACTGTCTTACTATACTTGCTTTGGTCTTTTGGTCTAATTGGCAAGTGTAATTCCTCGCATGATTTCCGATGTAATGTCTTTTTCAGAGTTTATAGCGGAGTCGCGACGTTTAGACAAAGCCCCTAACTACTATCGGGTTTTTCAGCAGGGACGCTACAAAAGTAGAGCGACAGGGACAGCAAACGACGCCGAATTTCTTGCCGCTCTTTTGACATTTCTCTTCAGTAAGGTTTGCCACTTCATGATGAAAAGATATACGGGCCAACAACGAGTACAAATTATTAAAATTTACTACCGAAATTCGGAGTCAGTGGCCTCAACGTTAAGAGCGCTACGTCCAATTTATGGTCGTCATAATCGTCCTAGCAGATCAACAATTGATCTCACGAAATGGTCCAGTCGCTTGGCCGCCTCGGTCGTGCGATTTGACGCCGTTAGACTATTTCCTGTGGGGCTACGTCAAGTCTATGGTCTATGCCAACAAGCCAGCGACGATTGATGAACTTCGTACGAATATCGAACGTGAAATTGCAGCAGTATCGGCCGATTTATGCTTGAAAACCGTCGAAAATTGGGTTCAGCGTCTGGACTTCTGCAAGCGTGCCCGTGGTGGCCATGCAAAAGAAATCGAGTTCCATACATAATGGCATCGAACGTACTTTCACAGGAATAAAGAATTTCATTGATATCCAAAACCGTTTTTGTTTTATTTAAAAAAAACTTTTGTAGCGCTCTTATTGAAAAACCCGTTATAACTATCTATTATGACGTTCCAGTTCTTCCATGTTTTCTTTTTTCCTTCTTTAGTTTTGTCCTCATACTTCATAGTTCATTTCACAACTAAACTCCAATATACTTGCAAACGCGTCAGTTACAGTTCATTGATGTCAATAGTTTTTGAAAACTTGTAGAGCTGACCCCGCATGCAGGGGCGTAGCGAGGGGGGGGCGTGGGGGGTGTCGCACCGCCCACGCTTTTCAAGAGTCGGCAAATCAACGATCAATTTTCAAAAATTAGGTCTTAAATTTAGATTTCCATTAGGTATAGGTTTTTAAACTTGTAAATGGATACAAAAGTCGGCATTTTCAAAGGTTCCAGATGAACTCCTTAAAATCGGTGAAGCGGTGAATTTGCGTACTGAAATCCTTAAAATTTTGTGAGTTTAGATTCGATTTTAAAAAGGGCAAGTCGGCATCGGTGAATTTGCCGACTGAAATTCTTTAAATTTTGCGTGTTTGGATTCGATTTTAAAAAGGACGGTCGGAATTGGTGAGATTGCCGACGGAATACCTTACAATTTAGCGAGTTTAGATTCGATTTTAAAAAGGACGGTCGGCATCGGTGAGATTGCCGACTGAGATCCTTAAAATTTAGCGAGTTTAGAGATTCGATTTTGAAAAGGGCGGTCAGCATCGGTGAATTTGCCGACTGAAATCCTTAAATTTTATCGAGTTTCGATTCGATTTTAAAAAGGACGGTTGGCATTTTTAATTTGAGGTTAAATTCGAAGGAATGTGTTATTCGCTAGTTCGCGGCTTATTGATGTGGAATGCGAACTTTAACAATTCGCGGCAAACGTGTGTTTGGGCAAAGAGGAGGATAATTAATATAAGTTATAAACAGTTTAAATAACGAAATTTCGAATTCCAAACTTTTTGTCGCGAACGAAAACTCCCGCGCGAATTGTCAAAGTTTATTCGCCATCCACATCATTTAATACGCGTTCCACAAACTAGCAAATTAAACATTCGTTCGAACTTAACCTCAAACTAGACATTGTGGGTAGAAACTGATTCTGAAATTCGCGAACTGCCGCGTTCTATAAAAGTGTTCATGTGAACGGCTGTCAAAGCTTGCGAATAGTCGTTCGATCCCAGGTAGTTGGTCGCTCTTATGTGAATGGTGAATTGGACAAAGGGGCGTGGCGCCTCCCATACAAAAAACATCTTCTATGGAGTGAAACTCGTTGACGTTAGATATAACTCGATAACCGCTGCTGGGCCGATTTGCACGATTTCTATACAGTCGGCAGGTTCCTGAAATAAATCGGCATTTCAATGAAAGTCACCCCCCCACGGCTCAATCCCTCGCTACGCCCCTGCCCGCATGTAAGTGTAAAATGTCCGCGTCAATGTACCGGATCAAAATTCATCTCATTTTTATGATTAAGTAAAGTCCATCTCTACTGTATAAACATTCGAACCATCTCTTACCCTTTGTCCTGCTAAGAGTGCGTCGCGTCGTCTCTTGTTCGCCTAATTTTTTATTTGGCTTCCAGTTGCGCTTCTTTTGCTTCTTTTTATAGTTCCTCTATTATTAATGGTGTTTGACTAAAGCACACACTCATATACGCACACATATGAAACATGTGCTTAGTGAGCATAGAATTTTGTCCTTGAACGTTTAGCCGAAAATTTTGAAAATTCATTGAACCCCGGGAAGTTCTTGTTTGGTTGTCTCCTTCATTAGTTGCTGCTTGATTTGGCTCTTATTAGTGCGGGCGGTTTTTGTGTGGCGTTTCTTGTTTGGCTTTTTTTTTGGCGATTGTTTGCCATTCTTCTGTGGTTCTTTGTATAGGGGAAGTTGTAGAGGAAGTACGTAAGGAATGGGGGAAATAAATTAATATTCCGTTCCGTATCCGCAATTATTAGATATTTCGTTTGAATTATACGGGTGGTTTTGATTTTTTTTTTTCATCTACTCATTATTAGTTGAAAAGTAGATAAATTTTGAGATATAATTATGCAGATGTACCTAATTAAAAAAAAAATCAAAGAAGAAATGTCACAAGTAAAATTTGACACTCTTGGAGATTTTCTTTACGTTGTATAGGCTTAGGGTGGTTGACATTTGCAAGGACTGTTATGATTGGGGTGTAGAAAATTATGTTGGACAAAAAGTTCCTGTTGAAATATTAAACAGTGATGTGTACTCGTGCAGAACCTTAATTTACATCTTTATGCATAAATCAACTTTGCTTTGAGACGGTGTTTTAAAAATAAACTCCTAACTCTGTAATTATACCACGAAATAATTGATTGATCACATCATGTAAAACCGTCTGATTGTGAGTCCTGTCTTGGGTCCCAATAAGATGGAATGGGCGGTAGACTCTTTTAAGCCACTTAAAGTGGACACTGAAAGAATACGTGTTCCGCTTTTACAGAAACGTTTTCGTAATGTAGACATTTTGTGGCGGTTTTAAGCTCATTACCATGAGTTCATTACCATGAGTCCAAATAGAAGTCATACATAATTCGGTCTTTTGTTGTTCCCAAGTTGTGTATGTACTGTCATCTCGTATTTTCTTTTTTCTTGTTTACTCTGCCATTTTAGACTCACTTGGTTGTAATTTTGTTTTCATTTCTGCGTCGGTAGTATTATATTGACAGGTAGCATGGAAGATACGACTGGCCCTATTTCATGAAAATTGACAATTGCGCCGGGTTAACTGTAAACATACCTACAACTGGAGAATTGTCAAGTTTTGGTTTCATAAAAAAATTTACAGGAATTTTTCGAGAATTGTCATGAATTTTCTGCCAAATTTGTAGGTAGGTTAGGATATGGGACCGACAAAATATACAATTTACAATTTTGTCAGTATAAAATTGACAATTCCAACAGGCTCTAAAGTTTCGGTCAAGTATTGGCAGTGAAGAGGGCTTACGCAACTTCCCAGCTCAAGGAGATTGAAGAGTCGCGCGATCGTAATAACAACTGGAGGTTTTATAAAAAAGCCAAGCAACTGGCTGCTGGCTTTAAAACCGGAATGCAGGCTCTTCGAAACAGCGAAGGAAATCTAGTCGCCGAAGCGCAGAGAATATTAGATATGTTTAGTCAGCAATTCCAGCAGCCGGTTAATGGGCATATTGTAGAGAGAGTGATAGGGCAAGAGAACCCACATCCAGTCAATGAAGAACCAGTTCCACCACCTTGTATATAGAAGAACAACTGAGCTTAGGAACAACAAGGCCGCAGTTGTAGCTCCTCCGAGCTATTTCAAACATGCACCGGATTTCGGTAAGGAGACGCGCTATTATGTGACTTCTTTTATCTCGTATTGGAGCGGAGAGTCTCCTACCTCGGAGTAAACATGAACTCCACGATTGACACCCTAGTGGAAATCCGGCGAAGAATTACCCTAGGAAACCGTTGCCATATCGGTTTGGCAAAACAATTGGGTTCAAAACTCCTAACTCGAATGACGAAATGTGTGCTCTACAAAACCCTTATCCTGCGAGTTCTGCTCTATGGCGCCGAGTGCTGGACGATGACCAAGAAGGGAGAGCTGATGCTGGGTTCTTTCGAAAGAAAAATACTTCGGCGGATTTTTGGTCCTGTGTGCGAGGAGGGCGAATCGAAGAACCGCGAACTCTATGAGCTATACCAAGATGTGGATGTAGTCCACAAAGCCAAACATAATAATGCTCTAGCTAACAGGGTCTTCGAATATAATTGGTCCTTCGAGCCGGATATGAACCAGTATACAGCCCTTTTAACTTAGAATATGACTTAGAATATATGCAGCTCCTGTCTAGTTCTAATATACAGCCATTTGCCAAAATAACTTAGGCGACAAGATGTACCTACTCCTCCACCAAAGCCAGCCACCAGAAATCGTAGGAAATGTAACTATGCAGCTTCCAGCCAAATTCTATCTCAAATGCTTTTTTCTCTACATTCAGAACGTATTCGCAGATGATGCTGAATATTTCATTACAGAAGGATGATCTAGATCAAAGATATCGAGCTCCAAAGTTGTCTTGTCCTGTAGCCAAAGGAGTTTTGCAAAAGTGATGTCCTCACGGCTGTCACGCGTACTGATAGGTGATGTGCATTAGTTGTTTGTCTTATAAGGCAGTCGTATCTTATAGGAATAACTTCGTTGAGTTTCTCTGAAAGAATATCTACCGTGGTAGTGCCTATTGAAAAGGCGTAGGCCAGCGACTAGTCTTCAGTGCGCCAGCGGTTGTAGCTTTAAATTTAATTCAGGGGCTCCTATTGGTCGAACTTCTTGTCTCTGCATTGGACATGTCACATGCATTGTTGGGTGACAGTTGTGCCAACCATTTTCACCAGAATTTTAGGGGTCCCTTTCCATACTAGTTATAGACTCAAAATGGAGCGATTGCTGATAAAACGTGGAACTAGAAGCCTTATGGGAACTAGCGGACCCCGGGTGTACACAGAAGCAATTATAAAAACTTCGAAAAATTGTAATTTTACCTACCTGATGACAGATAAGTCCGAAAGAGCGTCTAATAGATCGAAAAAATGTCTCGGAGAATGTAGGCATTTCAATAAATCAGGCTTCCGGCGTTTGGCGATAGAATTGGATGGATTTTTGGCCGACATTGGTGATCATTGGGATATTTCGTGTAAAACTAGCACTTTATCGGCAGAAGTGATCCCTTTGTCTCATTTCTGGATATGGACTATGTGTCTGTGAGTAAAATTTGGTCCCTTACAGAATATTTGGCATTCAATTTTGCCCCTCTGGTGAATTTTTGATAAGTTAAAGTTGCCCCACTCTCCTAAAATCTAATAAATTTGCTTCAGTGCTTCATAAATTCATAAGAATCTCCATATCAAAAGGACTACACTAAGTTCTAAGACACGCTCTTCAAATGTATAAATCTTCAATCGAGCGCACGTCTTCCAAAAATAAGTAGCTCTACTACCCTTATAATAAATTCATCTTGCACGCTCAATTAATAACAAAAGAAAATGCGTACTTAATTACCGTCAGACGAAAGTCCTTCTACAACCTCTCAATCCAACAGACACATTAGGCTCACTAGAATAGTCCGCCAGCTACCCCCGCCATGTTGAAATGTGTAACTGATCGAAGTCAAGTAAAATTTGTGTTTTTTTTTTTTTTTTTTGTTGTTTGGAAATCCCAAATGGCAATCAATGATTCACCCAAAAATAGAAAACATTAACCTCACCCATCCAACAGAGAATAGTCCACATCAAATCACAATCATTTTGGGTATATAAATGTGAATTGAAGAGCTGATGCTGCTGTGCTCTACTCACTCATTCTCTACCACCCTCATCACTACCACCACCAACACTTAGGATTCCAGCATCGATCTCAAAATGGTCTAACTAGCAAAAATGTACAACAGGGGAACATGGCCATAAAGACGTCTGTCTGCCGAAACATTTGGGGCTTCTCTCAGGGAACAACCAGGACTTGGAGGAGAAGATGAAGAAGAGCGGTGCTCCTGCTTTAGTTTGGCGATGATGGAGTATTACGATGATGATGATGATGATGATGATGATGCAGGGCATTGCTCTCCTTCGTTTATTTATTTTGTCGCACATACACATTCATACAATCAGCCAGGCGGTCGGTGTTGTAAAAAGGAAAAAAGGCTCCAAAAATTCTCTGTGGCTGCCGCCAAATGAAAGTGTGTTAGTATTAGTTGAATTGTTTAAGTACCATTATAGAGCATAGATACATACATCAACATAAATAATATTTCGTTGGTTCGTCGTTTTGTTTTTTTCGGGAGTAGACACCTTCACACACACAGAGACACAATGAACAGAGAACATTTTGGGATGTGAAACAGGATAAAATCAATAAATTCAAAATATAAACATTGAATAGGGCGGGACGGGATGACAACGTGGTGTAGTAGCAGTAGTGATAGATAGAGATGAATACATTTGGCGGGAGTTTTCGTAAATATTCTGAATGAGCAAAGGGTTTGGGCTGGGGTGGAATGTTGGATTTTCTTTTGGAAAAATTTCACCAATTTATATAATGTACAGTACACCCAAAAATTCTGTGCAGATGTGTAGATATCTGTATATGGCTGATAATACGCTTAAGTAAAGTAGTAGGTATATCACCAGTCTCAGTCCATTGACACTTGGACTTTTGGCGGCAAATTCAGCTAATACTCCTTGCGTTGTTATTAGTTTATACTACTTCTTAAACAAAATGGTAATGGTTTGAAAAAATAATGAAAATGTATAGTCATTTATAGGCAAAAAACCTCCTTCCTTTCACTAAAGGCCTGTGAAGGGAACAATCACGTGTGGATGTGGTTGACGACGATTACTCACCTTGCCGCGGTGTGGAGGCTTAAGTAGAGCAACATGGTATGCCGGCATAGATGGCAATCGCCATTCGCACTGCCAATTAGCCGCCAGCTCTACGAACTAAGAGGTAATCACCGTCCCGTCCTACCCCTTCCCTCCTTTCTCATCCCCTCACTCCCCCTGGGCTGGATCAAGGTGTCAACCGTACCGTGCCGACGGTCTACTAGGCTGGTGGGCCCAGGTCTCAACAAAAATAGCATCAAGTCGCTAACGGTGTATCCAGATACCGGGCGCCCTCTGGATCAGATAGCCTTGTCTGCATAATGCGGGGCTCTGTGCAGATCGACTTTTCTTTCCCTAGCTACTCGTGGGAACAAAATTTCAACCTCAAACAAAAACAACAAAAAAAACAAAACAACAACTACGGACGCCAGCGGCGTCACCCCCATGCAACGCGTGGAAGAGCATCTACAGGATCTACAGAATCTCTGTATAGACGATGCTGCCAGTGAGTGTTCGATGTTATCGGACGAACTCACTGACAATACAATTGCTGTATGGTGCAGCTACCCCCGTCCCCCTACACCTACCCCGGCTGACCTGAAGAACAGGTCGCTTGGTCGAGAGACCAGGGCAGCTCTTCGCATCCTGGCCCGTCTACATTCTAAGGCCGAAAAAGAATGGAGCGAGTCGGATAGGGACTCCTACTCATGGGCAACGCCCTGGGTACTGGAGTTTGAGAGGAATCGGGACGCCCTCCCCTCCACTTCGAAGGTCTCAATCCCGAAAAGAACTTCTGCTCCACCGATGAGCAAGAGACCGCTCGTAGGAGACAACCACCCTCGAAAGAGTCGCCCCCTAGCTAACAGCTCACCGAGCGTTACAGGGGGTAGGCACACAACGGCGGCTAGGCCTGCACCAAAAAGGCGCAGGTCTCTAGATGAGGTGTCCAACGCTTCCAAAAAGGCCCGCTCCACTAAGAGCTCAAAATCCTTTTTGGAAGCGGTCAAGGATAACCTGATAGTCGCGGTGGTGGACCTCTCAGACGAGGAGGGCAAAATCTCCTACGAAAAATGGGGGGTTATTGAAAATCTGGTAATGAACCACCTATGTGAGTACCTGCTCACCAATCAACATCCCATCTCCTATAAGGACGCAGGATGGCATCAGGGGTCAGTCAAACTGATTGCCTGTGATGACCAGCGGTCGGCCGATTTCATTAAGGCAGCCATCGGCAGCCTTGGTGAAGTTTGGCCAGGAGCCAGGCTCGAGGTTGTGGACCGGAGTTCGATCCCCCACCGACCGAGAGCCAGGGTCTGGGTTCCACTCGAACCACGCGATCCTGCCAAGGTACTTGCCCTTATGGGCTTCCAAAATCCTGGTCTTCCGGTCAAAGACTGGAAGATCATTGAAAACTCCAAGGTTCCCAACGAGGAACCCAAAAAAACTGGCCGCTCTTTAGTCATCTCTATGTCAGCCGAATCTCTTCCTATGCTTCGTGATAGGAACTTCCTCATCAAATACGGCCTGAAGGAAGTTGAGATGAAGCTGTTCAAGAAAGATGACATACTAACCGCCGAAGCCAACTTGGCCGGCTCTACTGCGTCATCCTCGGCAGACACCGTCTCGCCACCAGAGGATCTCGACGCTACCATCGTGGAGAAATCTGGATCAGATAGCAATGCCGCTAAACCTGATTCAGATTAATCTCCACCACTCAAAACTAGCATCTGCTAACCTGCTGGTCCGCCTCATCGAGGACGGACTGGATATCGCCCTAATTCAGGAACCGTGGCTGACAAAAGGCAACGTGACTGGACTTAGGGCTCAAGGCTATACTCCTTACTACGCGGAAGGTAAAGGTAAAATTAGAGCTTGTATTCTTGCTAAAACATCGTTAAAATTAACTTTCATCCCCCAGCATAGCACAGGCGACCTTGCAGCAGCGCAGCTTACTCCAGCAAGCGACAATCCGGTTTGGCTGGCGTCCAGCTATCTTCCGTATGAGGAAGATGACCCGCCATCAGTTGAACTACGACACATTGTCCAAGAAGCGGAGGAAAAGAAGGCCGGCATCGTGCTAGGGTGTGACACTAATGCACACCATGACCTATGGGGCAGTACAGACACTAACCCTCGAGGTGAGTCTTTATTTGAATATTTAGTAGGAACTAACCTATTAGTGTGTAACAGAGGAAATAGTCCCACTTTTATTGTCAAAAACAGGCAGGAAGTAATTGATGTTACTCTCGCCTCCCAATATCTTTATCCAGCTATATCAGACTGGATAGTATCGGATAGTCCTTCATTCTCAGACCACCGGTACATATCCTTCACTTTAAACTGTAGCTACACCCCCCAGAAATCAGTTTATCGCAACCGGCGAAAAACAGACTGGGGTAAACACAACTCTATTCTATCTGCGAATCTAGCTCACTGTAGACACCCGACACCCGGTGATCAGACAGAGCTTGACTCGCTTAACAACGTGCTCACTTCCGCCCTGAATACGGCATTCAGAGGATCCTGCCCCCTCACCAAAGCGAGGGAGGGCAAAAAACCACCGTGGTGGAACAAGCAACTAATTAGGCTTCGCTGCGAGAGCAGAAAGGCATTCAACAAAGCCAAAACCTCGAAGCTAGACACGGACTGGGAGACCTACAAAGGTAGTCTGAGGCTCTTTAAAAAAGAAGTCCGAAAGGCACAACGGAGCTCCTGGCGTAATTTCTGTGAGAACGTTAACAGCGTTAACGAAGGCTCCAGAATGCGTAAAGTCCTATCCAAAACGCCCACTGTACCAAGTGTACTAAAAAACCCCGGTGGCCAATGGGCAGAATCAGAGGAACAATCACTGGATCTGCTCATGGACACTCATTTTCCTGGCTGCACGCCTTTCACCGGTAACCCTGACTTCAGGATTGACACCCCTTACGCGGCCTCTCCAACCACTATAACCATTTGTGAGGAGAAGCTAAAGTGGGCCGTCAACAGCTTTGAACCGTACAAGTCACCCGGACCTGATGACATTTTCCCGGCGCAACTACAGAACGCCTTCGACATTGTCAAAGACATTCTCAGGCACATTCTCGTAGGTTGCATAACACTGGGTTGCATCCCATCATCCTGGACTGCGGTCAAGGTAGTTTTCATCCCAAAAGCAGGTAAGACCTCCCATACACACCCCAAGGATTTCAGACCAATTAGTCTGTCTTCCTTTCTTCTCAAAACTCTCGAGAGGATCATCGACCTCCACATCAAGGACACTGTTGACCGATCACTGTTTTCAAGCTCTCAACATGCCTACCAAAAGGGCAAGTCAACCGAAACTGCTCTTCATTCGATTGTTGGAACGATCGAGAGGTCCCTCTCACTCAAGGAATACACAATGGCTGTCTTTCTTGACATAGAGGGGGCCTTCAACAACATCGAAACTAGATCGATTATTCAAGCCTTAGACAAGCTCAACATCGGCGAACCAATCTGCCGCGTAATCACCCACATTCTTACAAAGAGAATGGTGAGGGCTACCTTTGGCAGCAGCGCTGTCGAAAAACTCGTCCACCGAGGCACCCCGCAAGGTGGAGTGCTATCTCCACTGTTATGGAACATAGTTCTTAACGAACTCCTGATCTCCATGGAGAACACCGGGTGCAAAGTTGTGGCCTACGCGGACGACGTCGCCTTACTCGCTTCGGGGAAGTATCCTCAAACACTTTCCGACATCCTGCAATTCGCTTTATACAAACTAGTCTCCTGGACCGACAGCTGCGGTCTTAGCGTCAATCCGACGAAAACGGAGTTAGTCTTATTTACAAGGAAGATTAAGCTACCCGCCGTCACACCCCCAATACTCAAAGGAGTTCCACTCGAGTTCATTAGCAGCGCTAAATATTTGGGGCTGAGGCTGGACAGGAAGCTCCTATGGAGAGAAAATATTGCCGAACGCGCTAGGAAATCCCTAGTGGCTCTATACTCCTGCAAAAGGGCCGTAGGCTCCAGATGGGGCCTTCAACCCAATATCATGCATTGGCTCTATACTGCGGTCATAAGACCGATAATTCTATATGGCATCGTTGTGTGGTGGCCGGCCTTAAACAAAAGTTCCAATCTAAAGGTCTTAGAGAAGACTCAGCGCTTGGCATGTATGTGCATCACGGGCGCACTGAGGACATCTCCAACCGCCGCTCTGCAAACCATGCTTAACTTACTACCACTAGACATCGTCAGTAAAGAATATGCCACAAACGTGGCCATTAGACTAAGGGAAGGGAAACACTGGAGAGGGCAACCGTCTGGGCACGCCAGCATCCTCCTACAAACGATCCCCCTGCCCACTACAACCGATTATCTGCCTACGAAAATCAGCTTCGAAAAAGGCTTCATCCATGAAATACCGGACAGGAACCAATGGGCTTCAAAAAATGTCCTACACAAATCACTGTCAATATTCACAGACGGTTCTAAGACACCAGAGGGGGTGGGCGCCGGAGTCTTTTCAGAAGAATTGAACCTGGGCCTCTCCTTCTGTCTTCCGAAACACTGCAGTGTCTTCCAAGCCGAAATTACAGCTATTCGTCAAGCCACAGCGTGGCTGTCGATTAATACGGTATCACAAAGGGATATCGTCATATACATTGATAGCCAGGCTGCAATCAAATCCCTAGTATCCAGCGTAATAAGATCCAAGGCGGTGGAAGATTGCCGCGTATCTCTCAACGAGATAGCTGGACAGTACAACCTCACCCTCTGCTGGGTTCCTGGTCACTGTGACATCCCAGGGAACTGTGCAGCGGACGAACTAGCAAGGCGAGGCTCCTCTGGCGTGGACAGTACAAGTCTGCACAACGTGTATGCACCACTTTCCTACGCTAAACAAATAATTCACGCGGACGCAGCAGGCAGAGCAGTGTTCAGATGGAAACATTTAGGATACTGCGATACTGCCAAGCTCACCTGGCCAGCTCTGGACGCAAAGCGATCCAAGGAGCTTCTTCGACTTAAAAGATCCAGCATCTCGAAAGTCGTTAATGTGATCTCCGGACACTGCATATTAGGCAGACACGCCCAAAGGCTCGGCCTGCCTTTTAATGACTTCTGCAGAAGCTGTAGAGACGAAGAGGAGGACGAGTCCGTCACTCACTTTCTTTGCAGTTGCCCTGCCCTGGCCAACCTAAGAAAGGCCCACTTAGGAAACTATTTTCTCAATGATCTCAGTGATCTAGGCAACACCAGCGCCGCTAACATTCTTAGCTTTATAACCGGCAGCAAATGGTTTACATGAGTAGCCAGTAAAGAAACAGCTCCCCAAATCCCAGTGGTATGCACAATGGGCCGAATAACGGCCTAAGTGTTTCTCTCATCGAGAGCCACTTCAAACTAACTAACTATAGGCAAAAAAGTCTCCTAGAATATTGTTAAATAAACTTGCGTTCACGAAACAAAGTGTGCCCCAATCATACAAATGGCTTAAATTCGAGTTACTCGGCTGCGCACATAACTGTGCGTTTAGGTCTAAAAAGTTTATTTGTATTTTAGCTTGTCATGAAATACTATATACACTCTTATACTACTTAGGCCATCACAGGATCACAGTTTTTAGGATTATTTTAGTAGCGCACCGTAAGTACAGATATCGCACATCTTTTTACAAAAATTGGTATCAGGAAGGATAACTTTTAATTCCGGAACCGGAGAAACACTTTTGGATGCAAAGGTTGGGCGGATTAATGAGCAAGATGTCACAATTATTCAGGACCGAAGTACTATATAGGTATAGGTGCATCGAAAATGAAGCGCACACGTCTGTGCGTTTGCCTATAATGTGACTATTTGTCGTTTAGTTTGTCCTGAAATACTATACAACGAATATTAGGTATGTATTGTATAGTATAGCTGCCTGGTAACGACTTTTTACCTTATGTCAGAGCGCACAATGAGGCTAGATATCGAACAAGTGTCTTAAGACTTTGATATTGCAAAGGCGACTTTCAAATTCGGGTTCCATTTGCCTGATAAAAAGAACCATTTCAGACGTGTACTGTGATAGACTTTACAGTGACTGTTCAGCAAGAATTTAATAAAGAATAAAGTCCCAGATATGGCCCAAACAAGCATTTCAAATAGCACCACAAATAATACTGCTGATGGAATGAAAAGTCCGACAATCTTTTGAGCGAACATGATTAACTGTCAAATGTACATTTATGTCTATTGATCTATACTTACCATAGTAATCTCGAAAATATAGTTTTTGTTATAGCGCACATCGCACATTTGTTTGCGCACACAACTAACAACAAATAAAATTATATTGTTTTTTAGGTAGCTATTCATTTGAGTCATTTTGAAGAATTCTCTTCTATGATAGAGTTGTTTAGGAATCATTTTACACACACGTTTGACAGATTAGAAAAAATGCTGTGCGAATTGCAAACTGATATATGTCCAAAAAATGGGTAGGTATGTGCAATACGTTTGGGCACAGCACTGTAGATTTAACACATGTGCGCAATTTAGTTTGATACACTTTGCTGCGATTGTTGTTAAAAAATACAAAACATAAGAGTACGGATGCGGAATTTCCGTATTTCTCATACATATCGGAGATAGTACTTCAAGTCAAATGCTACCAAACTACATATTTTAAAACTCTGAGATGCATCAATATAAAAAATAGAGACATACTGCAGTGCAGCGGAGTGCACGCATATGTCTAGAGGATTATGCAATCGATTGCATCGCAACTGTCAAGTGCATAATACTTTTGACAGCATCATACCTCGGAGGTCACTGGCCAGAATGGAAGCGCCGATGTACCCGCGTAACATAGTTGCAAATTACTTTACCGATAGAAAGATAAGGTATCAGACTGCCAATGGAGTTAAGTACTACAACGTTACCGCGGGAGTACCACAAGGCTCTGTTCTTAGACCTCTCCTGTGCAATATAATGTATGACGGAGTCCTGCGACTAACGCTGCCACAAGGAGTTAAGGTGATCGGTTTTGCTGACGATATCGCCGTGGTAACAGTGGCCAAACATATCCATGAGATAGAGTCCGCTACGGATGAAGCAGTTGCCAGAATCAAAAAATGGCTGGAGTCCGCCGGC
Organism: Cheilosia scutellata; assembly: GCA_955612985.1. Taxonomy (NCBI): domain Eukaryota; kingdom Metazoa; phylum Arthropoda; class Insecta; order Diptera; family Syrphidae; genus Cheilosia; species Cheilosia scutellata. Next base: position 11,381,913 of record OY015311.1, on the reverse strand, counting down.
TTAGAACTAGCTGACCACAAGACCGAGGCTGTCTTGATAACCAGCCGAAAGTCTGTGGAATTTGTAAATTTCCGGGTTGGGAATCAAACCATTAGATCTAAGGAGTCTCTAATGTATACCTATGCTATAAAAATGCACATCCAGTACGCTTTCAGGAAGGCCTCACAGATGCAAGCAGCTCTTTCCCGAATGCTGCCAAACATTGGCGGACCAGGAGGTTTCTACTATCCAGAGTGGTCAGCTCTAGAAACAAACGAAACAAGGAGAAAGGTCTTGTCAGCATACAGGCTCTGCGCAAAACGAACAATAAGGGCGGGATTTCGAACAATCTCGGATGAAGCAGCGTGCGTTATATCGGGAATGATCCCCATCGACATTCTTGCTAGTGAGATTCAAAGGATCTACCTTAGGCAAACAGCCAACCGGCAAGAGGTCCCTAATAGAAGGGTGGTAGTAGTAGAAGAGAGGGAAACATCGATGGCACTATGACAAGCCAGGTATGGGATAACACGGCACGGCAAAGGCAGATGGACCCACAAACTGATCCCCACCATCGAGGTCGGGACAAAAAAAAACAAACGAGGACTGCAACTACCACCTTACGCAGTTCTTATCGGGGCACGGTGGCTATCGGAAATACCTTCACAGATTTGGTCACGATAGCTCGCCTTTCTGTCCCGAATGCCCACACGAAGAAGAAGATACGGAGCACGCAATGTTCCATTGTAGGAGCTTTGCAGGGGGAAGAGCGAAGAGTTGCTAACCAGCCGAAGTAATACCTAACGCCAGTCCCCCGGGGAGAGTGCTTGAAGGAAATAGGCTGTGGATTAGTACGTTAGGCGCACTCCTGCCATCGATTATTCGGGTCCGCGAATCGTGCATTTTGGTAGCACGGGCTACCGCTTCTTTAAAAGAATACATCCATTGGCGCATCAAAAAAAAAAAAAAAAAAAGCATAGCTTATGTGCACGTCAGCCAACGTATCGGACATTCTTTGTGAAAATATTCTGGGTGAAAATGCGTTTATATAGGGCAAAATGTTTAGCTTCTCGTACAGCCATTTGCATTGCAACCAATGGAAGGAACCTACAATTGGATTACGCACACAAAGGACATTATTGAAATAGTTAGGCTCTTGCTAAGAATTAATTCAAGTGCAGTTGACAACACAATTAAAGTTTGAATAGCCCACGCGACCGAAATAAACGCACATTTGTATGCGCACACCACAAAAAAATGTAAATTTTTTACACATCCATCCGTTAAATCGGATCGGCACACAAGTAGCTCAAATCACATGTGCGTGAGCTCATTTAATACAAAAAGATATAATAAAAAGAAAGTAGTTTTGAGTAAATTCGTTTGCGCACATAGGTGTGCGTTATCAAATCAAACATTATTTTCCCGTTTCAAATGATTGGTTTGTGAAAATGAGTTCAACATCAGCTGCCTACAGGCCTACATTCCATTCCACGAAAAACAATAGCACCTTCGTGACGCCTATAGTCGACCAATAAAATAGGTAACCTGTGACCTCTCAATCGCAACTTTGTTATCACAACATGCAAATATGCCGAAAACTTAAGAAAATACCTTACCACTGTCGACTGCCAAACATTTCGTGATCAGGTTTCAGCCATTCTCTATAACAGTCCAGCTTACTCAAAGTTGTAGATTCTTATCAAACTCAAACCCCTTTGTGTTGACTATATACGAGTGTGTGGCTTTAAAACAAAACACCTTCAACTCTCAGGGGTGATACACTCAACAAACGACAAAGCAACCGCCTAGGTGTCGGTGGAACATGTCGATTCGTTAATTCGTGACTGCTCTTCAACCAAAAAAATACAAATAAAAAATTATAAGGTAAGCGAAATTGGCTTGCACAAAAAGTAGTTAATTTTATTGTCAATTCAATTTGATTGTTTGCTGCAGGCCACATTTCGTATTATTTATTAACTGCTGATAATGTGGCAATAATTGCACGGAAAACAACAATTAAAGTCAACCCCCCACGCACACACAGTCCATTTGTTTGGGTTAATGTTGGACTATTTACTGTTTGCATTATTGTCACATTAAGTGCGAAGTATGAATTCATATCGGGTATGTGCGCGCACGTGTTTTGTTCGCTCGAAATTCGAATCCGTTTTCAAGTGCAGGTACATTTTGTGTTTACGTTTTTAACGACTTGGAGCGTCTCTCTTTTCTCATAAGCCAGCTCATTACCGTCAATGAATTGCAATGTGTGCGCCGCGAAAAGTGGCTTCTCCAATTTTAAGCTACAATGACCATCAGTAGGGCGGGAGGTGGTTCGTCCGTGTCTGTTGGACGGGTTAATTTTCACAGGTAGTTATTGCGATGATTAAGATCATACAAGGGCTTTTTTGCAGATTTGTTTTGTTGTTCGAACAGTATATGGCTATACGAACACAGAGCGCCGCAATTTTCCAGGAATTCGATTCGTTTTCGTTGTACTGCCCCTTGAGCGAGAATTAATGAGTTTTTAAAGATGTGCAAATGTTTTAACAATAACAATGTTGCAGTAACGTGACACCACACACACACACATATATACGCGAAGATGCAACAATGTTACAAGGCAATTATTTCGACCCCCTTTGGCTACAGAAAAATGAGACGAATTTGGTCTGGGAACATGGTATAGTGGATGCATGCAAGTCGGACCTGATTTAGCGGCCGAAAGAATGTTGCTTTTATAATTAATGCAATCATTTGTAATTTGCCGCCAACATTTCAATAAGCAGAAACGAATGTGTTTTTTTTCCACACAAGAATGTACATGAACCATCATCATCATTGACAGGATGTACTGCCCAAAGACGTTTAAACGAGACTTTCTAAAAGGTTAACATAAAAATGTAAAATTATGCCTCAACCACTGGGTACCTAACCTATGTGGAGTAGATCAGTAGAGTGTGATAGGTACGAGGTACATTGTGCAATTTTAATTTTTTTTTAACTATAGGTATACGTTCCAAATAAGTTGTTCCTCTATACAAGGTTTTAGGCATGTCCTATTTTTAAAAGACGTTTTAAAAATACGTTACTGTTTAACAATACTTGTTGTTTCGTGGTAGGTACTGGCCCCAGGGATTTATAACTTATTTCAAAATTAAGAAGAAATCAGCATGGTATTCAGTTTGCGCACACAATTGTGCGTTACCGTACCCAGCTTGCTTGCATACCTATATCCCTGACTTTGTTCGGAAGAAAACTTGGATCATTTTTAAACTAAGAATTGAACTTATAGGATCCCTAAAAAAGTTTTCGACTAGTGAGGGTCTCAGATTCACGGGGATTCAATATTACAATAGGGGACATAGTAGTAATGTCGCGTAGAAGATTAAACCCCACTGCACTAATCTTAAGACAGCATTAGCAGCAAGGCTTAACATTATAAAGTATCTTTCATCAGATAGAAGTTATGTTCACGTTAATTCTTTATGTAACTTATCGAAAATGCTCGTTTTAAGTAAAATTGATTACGCTTTGTCCATCTACGGTTCTTTTCCAAAATCAACCAAGAATATTGTCGCACCAACATACCACCAAGCAGCAAGAAGAAGCCTCGGTGCTTTTCCAACCACACCGATAAAAAACATCCTCGCTGAAGCCGGGCTCCCAACAATAGAAGAGAGGTATCAGGAGATAATTACCAAGCTCAATGTGAAGTTTTTTTTCCAAACTGGGTCAGTGATTGACAGTGATATCTGCAAAGCTTTGTCACACAAACGTAATAGACTACTAAACTAGTCTAGTTTACCACGTGAATCAAGAATATGATGTATTGCGGATGGGATCCTTCCAAATACCCACCATGGTCACTTCATAAAGAGTCAGTTATTCTCGACTCCGAAAGGACAATACCTGCAATGCCATTTTTAAAGCACGTTTTTCAGAAATCATGTGCAGTCTGAAAACCAAAGGATGGAACTTTATCTACACAGACGGCTCGAAAACTGAACACAACACTGCCTTTGCAGTTGTAGCCCAAGACGGCTCCATTATTACGCAAGGCATCGTTTCAAATATCGCCTCCATCTACACAACGGAAGCATTAGCCATACTTGAAGCCGCTAAGATCAGTTCCTTAAGAAAAGGGAAATGGGCCATCTGCTCTGATAGTTTATCAGTACTACAGGCTACGGTTAATCCAAGAAATGACACAGACATTGTAGTCAAAATTCGTGATATCCTATCAAAAGCGAAAACAAAAATAAAGTTAATTTGAACTCCAGGCCATGTAGGAATCAAGGGCAATGAATTTGCAGACGCTGTTGCGAACGCGGCACTAAATTCCCCTACCTACACCATCAATGCCTTTTCCAGACTTGACTTGAAAAGATACATAACTCTGGGAACTGGGAACACTACAAACACCACTACAGCTTAGTTAACCCGACAAAAACTCAGCCTAAATTCCCAACAGAAGTGACAAAATCCGAACTGAAGAAGTTCATCCGCCTACGACTTGGTCACACCGCTTACACCCACCAACACCTGCTTAAAAAGCAACCTCCACCTACCTGCCCCAACTGTTTCAACTCCATAAACATAACGCACATATTAACCCCCTGCTTTTTATCGAGTCACCAAATCATCCACAAATATAACCTCATCGAACTCTTGAGAGAACCTAAACGAAGCAATATTTTGAAAATAAACGAGATTTTTAAATATCCTAATTTTTCCATATATGTATAATCCTAGAGCTCGAAAGCCTTTGCTCCTAATTGCTCTTATAACAATTTATAATTGTATATTGATACTTATTAAATAAATAAATAAATAAAATGAGTCGGACGTATCTCAAGAATGGGAAACGAAAGAACCGCATACAGAATACATTTTTTAATAGGTACACACAGGGTAGCAAAATGGCTCCCACTTCTAGTAAGTCTATGGCGGAGCAAAGCTTTGGAAAGACACCATCAAAATAGATTTGGTATAGAACTCACTCAGGATAGCAGGTAAATGGATGAAACTTGCGCTAGATCGAAGTGATTGCTACGAACTTATTAATAAGGTTATGAACTTTGGAGTTCCAAACAAAGATTGTACAAGTTCCGACAGAAAGGTAGGACGTTTTTGAAGTGGCTAATACTCCCCCTATTGGGACGACAGCTGTGCGCCAGGCTCTGTTAGGTTTTCGAGGTCTTATTATATTTTTACCAGTTGAAGCCATGGAGCCGTGGACGCTAGAACATCGTGTTTTTGAGTCGGTTAATGAGTCGGTGACGACAGTTCAGCGTGAATTTGGTCGCCACTTCAATATCCACCGAAATCGTGCTGCTCCAGCACGGAATAATGTGGGGGTCACCTCAAGCCACGTGATTACGAGCATACGTCCCGAACACTGAAAGAATTGAGGAAGCGATTAGCGAGGAAGCCACCCAAATCGACCGACGAATGTGGAAGCCAACTTCAAAGAATACCTCCAGATATTCCGGACCCTTTATATAATCGCTGGCAGATCAAAAGGGCCATAAAACTGTGGACGTTTAATAACTACTAAGGCGGGAGTGGCGATACTCAAAAGTACTCCGATGTGTTTGTTCAAACTTTTACCTAAGGTCATGAACACGTGAGGTAGACACTCGATGTTGTGCAGCAGCTCATTTTTCGTACTTTTTCAAGAACGCGTTGAATAACTAGAAGACATCAAACTGACTGAACAGTCACTCACAGCTAACTGATCATCATAGTCATTGGACATGGACATCTCCCTGACCCTCATAGTAAAAGTCTGAACTTCTTCCAACTGACTTTCTGCTTTCAAATTTGTCAGAGGCAAGGCTAAGTAACTGAATAAAGAATCTAATTTTCAGAAGCTAAAATTACTGGTAGATACGTTTTTTGACAAATATTAAAAATATAATTATTTACGCACATTTTTCTGTTGCTTGACCTATTGGGGCAGGTTTAAAGAAGTGGTCTGTGAGTGGCATTAAAATAAAAGCTAACCAATCAACGCTCCGGGAATATCGAGGACAACTGCGATGATGATTTTTGTCTTTAATTTTTCTTGGATTAATAAAATAACTCATTTTTGTTTTTATAAAGTTTCTTCAGTCATTTGTAAAATATTTCAGTAATTTCAGAATTCCAATTTGCTTTTGTAAGTCGTATTTGTTTTCTTCTTATTGAAAAAATAAAGTTAATTATTTTATTAAAAAAATACAAAGCTTGAAGTAATTTATTAGCTGCTAAAAGCAATTACAAATACTGCCGTTCAAAAGTGCCTCAGGCTAGTTCAAAACTGCCCTGCATGGAGGGTGCCTTTCAACAAAATGACCTAGGTACTTCGTTTTTAAATAAAATTAAATTATACGTCTTTGCTAAATTTACATAGTTATCTGTCCAAATCAAGGTTTAATTGCATTTCTCAAACCGAGAATACTTTACAGGCCAATAATTTAAATACATAGGATTCTATGAGACCTCAAAGCAAAATGTATTCAAATGTGCCCCACTCTCCCCTACCACTCACTACAAGGGAATTCATATAGTCTTTTGAGTGTGGGCAACATAGAAAAAACTAAACTGGGTGTCCTCCGCAGATGCTGCTGCTTCCTTTTCACTAAAGAAGTCATAAACACACCCCAGTTCAAAATCTTTATCGACACATTTATCACATTCACCACCCAGAAAACGACTTAGCCTTTTGAGCCATACAAATTGTTTCTGATGTAGATATGCCACTTGTTATCCAGAAGCAAATATCTCAAGTATCCTTAAGGATTTGTTATCTTAATTTTCCAAAAGAAACCCAAAAACAACGCCAAGTGGTCGAAAAACAATAATAACTGAACAAACGCCTTAAATTTTCCAACTTTTTAAAATTTGCCTTACATCACCTTCTTATGTGATGCCGCAACACGACTGTGATTCTTATCGCTACAAACTGTGCTATAACCTACAAAAGATAGTAATCATGCTACTTGCACACAGTCCTGAAAAGTGTAAAACTCCAACATAAATTGATTTCACAGAACGATATAGATACAGGTCTATCAAACATTTATGACTGCACTGTTACCAATTCGCTTTTTGACATAGAAAACTTGTCACTGGCAGGTTCAAAAACCACTTAAGATTGATAAGTGTGTATGTAGTATATAGTTGTTGAAAAAGGGGTACACAAAAAGGAAAATCCCTTTCAAGTGGTTATGCTACGAAATGTGTGTTGTTGGTTTGGTTTAGATTTTTTTTTCTGTTTTTTTCTGTCGTCAGCCCCTTTAATGATAATAATTTATGAGGAGATAAGGATTGTTGGTCTTCCTCGGCTTTAAATTTATGGCGGTTCTCTGTATAGATTTGTGGTTTTTATTTTATCAATGAAATTCTCGCGATATTGTACTCTATATCGTTGAATGAAATACCTTATCATGGATGGCACAACTCAAATGTAAATATTAACCTTTTGCTTAACTTCGAGCAGTATTTAGTCGGACATGAGTTTCCGTTTTCGAATTTATTACAATAATTGGAATTATGAACGACAGCGGTGAGTGGAAGTTTGATTTTATAGTTTCAGCTGTTTTTTGTTCAGTTAAAGATAAAATGGAAGCGCACAGTTATGTGCGCAAACGAAATTTTTTCAGTGTTTTGGATCTAATTTGGAAAAAAAAGGAAACGTGTCTTAGGCACAAAATTTCAGGCTTTTGGTTGCTTTTGGCATAGTAAGCTATGGCTTTTAATAAATTGTAAAAGGAGCGGTGAATGGTCAATATTACCATCCTATTCCATCTGACTTAAATATTTCAGGAAATAATAGAGGGTAGCAACTCCCTAACAGAGTTTTGGGCTTTGTATTCGTTTGCTTGGAAAACTATAAACCACATTTTTTAATTCAAAAAAAGGTAAAAGGATAAAAGTATCAATGTGTTAAAATTATGTTCTTTTCTTAAGGGCTTTAGCTTTCTCACCAGGTGATAGACAATAGAAAACAGCCCGTTTTTAGGGGGGTATCTCCTAATAGGGCAACAATTTGTTCTGGTAAGATTTACTAGAAACTTTGTATTAGGTAGTAATCTACGATATTAATTATAAAAGACGTATTTCAGCATTTAACAAAATTCTGGGGAAAAAAGGGGGTACTATTGACAACGGGTAAATTCCTTCCAACACTGGCAGAACAAACTGAGAGCGCCCTAAAAACCTTTGACAGCTGGACCAGGAACTGCGGTCTAGCAGTCAATTGACCGAAACGGGTCATTCGAAATATTTTGGCCGTGTACCTGTCACGGACTACTTCACGCCTTACCTAGAGTTTACTAGACCCTTTTCTAGCGCCTATCCCAGCAGGGAAGAATGGAGAGTCGGACTCGTACCTAGCACACAAACCACAGCCGTGTTTACAGACGGATCTAAATTGGACACTGGGGTCTTCTCTGAATCGCTGGGTATATCAAAAGCGATACGCCTCCCCGACCATAGCAGCGTCTTCCAAGCAAAGATCCTGACAGTGACAAGAGCAGCCGTGAGTCTGTGGTAAGGGCAGTACCTACCACCAGGAGGTATTACCTTCTTTATCGACAGCCAGGCAGCAATAAAAGCCATAACTACACCAGAAATAAAATCGAAGCTTGTGAACTCAAGAATTCAAGGCTCTTGCTACACAGCACAAGGTATCGCTCTGCTTGGTTTCGGGACATGAAGGCAGTCCAGGGTATGAGAAAGCAGACGAATAAGCAAGACAAGGTTCGACAGCTGTTTCAACAAGCTGATCCAAATGTGAACATCCCGCCCTGCACATTCGATATCTGTCCAAAGATATTCAAGCGGAATTCTGTAAGAATGGAGTCATACTGCTAAAAAGTCGTACACATCCTCACGATCTTTCTGGTTGCATATGTGTCACAATATATGAACACTAGGCGGTGTGATATCTATACATATAATAAAACTGTAGGAATTTTCTTTGGCTCTTAAAAACTCGAAAACTACTGGACAGATTTCGATGAAACTTTTTGTAAATGTTCCTTAAGACTGTGAGACTGCTATAGGCTGTGTTGTTTATAGCCACGTCCTTAGAAAAAGTTTTTAGCCAAAATGTATTTGTTGAAGTGAAAATATATATACATACATACACATATACCTTGCTACAAATGGATGTTTATACTTTTGCGATCGTGCGACACGACAAACAAAAACAAAACCACACTAACATACGTATATCTCGCGTTCGAAAAGGGTTGATTTGTTTTCGCAGTGAGTGGTCAGTTGTATATGTAGGTATGCACATTATGATCATATGCCCGATGCTGGATGGGGATGGGGTGCGTGCTGAAGTATGGCATGTGGTATATTAATAATCTTCATAAGAGAAGAGACGTATAATACAAAAAAGGTTTCATGTGGTATGGTAAGAGTTTAGAGTTCTTTGTCTCCTAAAAGCGCGAAAACTACTGGACAGATTTCAATGTAACACTCAAAGTGTAATCTTAAATGAACCAAATATAATTTTGTTTGTTTGCTAAAGGCGAGCGGCGCAAGGCGAGCACGGGTCAGCTAGTATAATATAAATTAGAGTTAATAACTACTCCTTAGGTACTTTCCTAGGTATGTTTCCTGCGCGATATATAAATATAAAAGAGGAAACTAACTGAAATCTCTGGGTAGCAAATCCTGAAGGGCTACGCGAGCAAAGTCGCGGGCAAAAGCTAGTTTCTTTGTCTATTGACTTTTATTAATTTTAAAGTAAAACTTCTGTCTGTCAGATTTGCAGTTTGCAGGTATGTCAAAATTTTGAACGAACAGTGCAAAAGAGAACGCTTTTTCTCAAGTGACGGAAAACTTTGCATTATTTGGGGGCGTGGTCGTACTAAGCAGTTCGCAATTCCTCTGATCGATTAGCCTCGTTTTAGTGGAAACAAATCTCATACTTTTATGATCTATAGAGCTGGCAGTTGAATTCCCATACGATTTTTTTCCAACCGCAGCCGCGTCTGTCCGTCATTTCTCTGCCTTTCACCTTATGGAACTCAAAGAAACTGACATTTTCAATTATGTATTTCATTTTCTCTTATTTCACGCACTGTTACACTTTCTATCTGATCAGCTTAAACGCTGTACAAAACAGTCCTAAATAGCTCAAAACCTCAATATTCGACATCTTTCGAAATGAATGTACCCTCCTTGAACTGTAGAATGGCAGAATAGGGTTTAGGTTATGCTATTCCACTCATGTGCGTTACCACCCAAATTGCATATTATAATCAGCAAATATCCATCCATCTCGGATTACATGCATCAACGAAAAAAAATCAGAAATGACCTTAACCTATCCAATTTCACAAACAAGGACCAACTCGAACCAAACGTTAGATCCTGTTATATTCATAAATTGGCAACGGTAACTGCCTAAACAAACGTATTTTTATTTTATTCCTTCTGTCTGCAATAAACAGCAAGAAAGCCATTACTGCACCCACAACATTGTATCCAGTAAACAAATTATTGACTCACCCACACATTTCTCTCCCCAATGCAAAAAAAAAAATAATTAAAAAAAAAAAAAAAAAAAAAACAAAATAATATAAGCAGATTCAAAAATAATCAAACTGGCTTGCGTTTCTTAAACAAAAAAAAAATCGTAATTCATTTCCATGTAATTAAGATTAGACATCGTCGTCTCCTCCGCACAGTACGCGGAATTGTTGCAATAAATATTGACAGCCATAAATATCGGCCCCACAAGCACAATGCCATATACCAGCGCAACGAACAGGATTAGAGGCTGAAGCTGGATGCTGCGGCTGCCTTAAAATGTTTACACACATCGTGGCACACAGCAGCAGCCAGCATCTCACTCCCAGTCACAGGAAATTCCGTGGAACAAAGATTGAATGTCTTTCCCACACATAAAGTTTGTTTTGTTTCGTTTGAGGAGAATTTATACTTTCGCGCACATCACTATCGCATCGGATTCGGATGGTTTTTGCATCAGCGACAAAGAGGCAACTTTGGCCATAATGCCGCCAAAACAAAATTAAGTATGTTCATCTCTATACGCTCCCCCCTCCTCGCCATGTCGATCTGTCAGCAACTGAGTTAAGAAGAAGTATTTTTGAATGACTTTCGTAAAACAAAAAAACGGTCCACTGAGACCACAGCACAATTTAATGCAGAAAAAGATTTAGGTTACGAACGAACGTTCTCCTCATCAGAGAGTGAAGGGGAAGGGGTCCTCCGCATTGTTGAAGTGAACTTTTACTTAAGAGGTCTGTCTGTCTCGCCCCGTTCCAGAAGGCAACAGAGAAAGGAATGAGAGCATTTTATTTTTTATTAGGAATCGGAAAATTAATTGGAATCAATTCGATGGAATGCTCCCACATTCTTCACTTTTCAAGAGCCAGCATGACATTCCATTCCAGTGTCGCTGTCGTTGTCAGTTCAATGATTTCTAAACACTTCTTTCCCAGACAGCAAAACACTCTGCCAGACAGACAGACAGACAAACAGCCACACATTACAATAAACCGTGGGTACCTATATAGAATAATTTTTTATTTTTTTTTTTTTTTTGTCTTATAAATCATCTGACAGACGAACACGAACGAAACGCGGACTTTAGGGGGCAGTAAACTGCGGCGCATTTGTTCGTCTCTGAATTGAATTCCTGGAACGGTTACTCGAATTGGCTTTGTTTGTTTTGCTTTGTCCAGAATCGCGGAATCATAGTTTAGCTGGAACTGTTTAGATGCCAACAAGATATTTGGCGCTAGATGTATGCTTGTCGGAACGCAACACATGCCCATACCTATTACTCTTGTGGAATACGGAATACCTAATTTACGAGATAGCGGGGTGGGAGTGCGATTAGATAGATGTTAGGCGAATTGGTGTTTTTATTTTTTTTTTGTTGTTGTTTTTTGCGGAATTGCAAGGTCAGGTTGATGAATTGCTGAAAAGAGTAAATATTGTGAAAGGCATAATCGGCATCAGGTTTCACTAAAGTGCGTCATTTTAAGCAATAGAAAAATAAAACTGCATAGGTATCTTGAAAATAGCAAAGCATTAATTATAAAGGCGATTCCAAATTCAAGGACATTTAGATATCATTTATCAAAATTGGACAAGCAAGGTTTTCTGTGGCTTCGTTTTAGAGGAGAATCTATTAATTTAGTGGATTCGTTAGTTGACAAGTTAGGTATAGAGGGTATAGCTAATGCGCTGTAATTTTTGACAAAATATTTCATATCAGTGACAAGTTCTGATAAATTGTGGCTCAGTTTTGGTCAATACATGTCTCCAATTTAGCTCTGTGAAGTCGATAGTCAACAACTTGATTGGTCCTTATCAATACGGTTTTAGGGCAAGAAAGTACCCTATCGACAAATGTTCTCATTATGACAAACCTTGGAACAAATTTAGAAATTTCTAATCGACATGCGCCACCTCTTCATCGATTATAGAAGGTTGCAGAAGCGGCAAAGATGGGACTTGCAGAGAATGAAAGCAACCTAAATTTGGTATGTATTGTAAAGGGTAAACTTTTTTTTTTTGAAAATGCTATAAAAAAACTACTGAATATTTTCTCAAATTTATTTTTTTATTTGAAAGTACAATCCTTCCGGTTAATAATGGAAATTAATTTCATTCAAATGGCTGCCTCGGCTGGCCATGCAGTAGCCTACACGATCGGTCCAATTTTTAAGCACATTATCGATTGTGTGCAGCTGTATTTCACCAATGGCTTCACGAATATTGTCCTTTAAAGCGTCAATTGTCTCTGGCATGTCGGCGTAACACTTATCTTTTACGGCACCCCACAATAGTCCAACGGTGACAAATCGCAGCTCCGCGGTGGCCAAACGACATCAGCTCTGCGGCTGATAATGCGATCTTGGATGGCAGGCCCACTTAGCGAAGCGAAAACGCATTGGATGGTCATTTGGCTTCAACTCCTGAACCAATTGGACTTTGTATGGCGTCATACCAAAGTCTTTATGCAAAATTCGTCTCAATGATGTCTCCGAAATGTCCAATTGTTGAGAACGACGGTGAATTGATGTTGATGGCGCTTCACGCACACTTTCTGCCACAGCAGCAATTTTCTCGGGTGTACGCTGAGCTGACGGTGCTTCTCTTCTTCCAAAATCCGTACGCAATTTTCGCACACATTCTGCAACATTACCATGATTTTCAAAGTAATGTCGCAATATTTCCCAGCGTTGTTCAAGCGTATACACAACCATATTCGTTCGGCGGAAGGATAAAACTAATTATCTGTCAAATCAGACATGAGCTAAGTGTTACCATTCGCGAAATAAGCACTAGTTGAAAAAAAAAAAAAAAACGTTAGATGGCGGACCCTTTATATGCTTTTCACAAGGAAGGACATTCAAAATCGGCGCCTTGAACATGGAAAGAACGTAGCAATAGTGAACGATTTTGCCTACCTAGGCTCTGGAGTGAACTCCATCAGTACTGAGATGTAGCGAAGAATTTTAGAATTACTGCCAATCGTTGTTTCTAAAAAATAAAAATAAATAGGTCCTAGGCCTAGCTTCGCAGAACCATAAGGTTTTTTATTTTTTGGGACCAATGGAAGGGACCTACAATTTTATGCCGAGTCCGAACGGCTGAATTGAGAAGCTTTTCCCATGACATTTATACTCTTGTATGTTTGTCAGACGTTTGCGGGAAGTGGCGCAAAGGAAAAAAGATGTCCCAAGAATCTTCATCTCTACTTAGCCCACTTAAAAAGGGATCCTCGACAAATCTGGCATGCGCAACTGGAGGCAACTAACGATAGAACGAGCTGGCTGGATAGACATTTTGGTTCAGGGCTAGGTCCGCTCTCAGACCGTAGCGCCATTAAAAGGAAAGTATAAGTAATGATAGCTGATATTAGTACTAATACTAGTCTTAGGGCCGGTTTCAAAGATTCCGGATAAAGTTTCGGATAGTTAGCCGACACACATCGCTTTCCACCAGATAAAAGCTGCTGATAAATTTTTTCTGTTTCATCGTCAAAGTCTCTGATAAACTGACCTGCGGAAAAATTTATCAGCTAGCTTGTTTCGATACACATGTCATTTGTTTTTTTTTTTTTTTTTTTTTTTTTTTGTTTCGTGTTTTCTAATATTTTTTGTTGTTTTAGGTAATTTAAAAGAAAAAATGGGTGACCCTACTAGCGACTAAAGCCGCCGACAGCCACCTCCACACCACCAACGTCCAGAAAAGGATGCAACGGCAAAGTGACCGCCCCTTCGTGTTAGGAAGTTTTAGGAGAAAAGTGAATAAAATTTTCCTTTTAAATTCCCTTGGGGGCTTGGGAGAAATAGTCTGTTCCTACGGGGCAATCTACGCTCGTCAACGAAAAAATGCTCTGAAACTATATTTTTTCCAGCCACTTCAAATAAATATTTTGTTTATCTTCCGGATATAAGATTTAACAGCCACTTGAACCGGCTGATACTCGATCCGAGACTATATCTGTCAGATATCACTATCCGAAACATTTGAAACCAAAAGTTGAATTTAGCTGACAGATAAGTTCCGGATAGCCTATCCGAGACATTATCAGCTAGTCTTGAAACTGGCCCTTAGTCTCTTTTGCCCCCGGTATGAATTTTCGAATTTGTAAATAAAAAGGTTAGGAACTATGAATTCAATCTAATGACAGACCTATGATTTCTTATGTGCATTTGGTTTAATTTGGAGAACTATTCGTGAACTACGTGATATTTCCTGGCAACGGGAAAAGCAGGAATGTTCCCCAAACTGCAAACAATGAATTGAAAGTCAGAATTCCAGTAATTGTCAGACAATTAAATGATTTTTTTCTTGAGTTAGTTTTTTTTTTCTTGAAATAAGCCGAAACAATCTTAAAAGATTACATTGAAACACAAAGGACAAAACAATCTTATTTCAAGCTTGTTCCTGATTGAAACAAGCGCAACAATAGGTATCTAAAGATCTAAGGTTTAGATCTTGAATACCTACCCAAAATAAATTTGTTTTAGGCATAATGTAAGAACCACATTCTTAAAATAATCGCGAAACAGGATTGAAGTAAGATTTTTAATCTAAAAAGAAGATTTTTTGATCTTGTTGTAAGAATTTTCGAGCTTAATTTAAGTTGACAATGGTCCAAAACGTAACCTTTGTAGGTTTTCTAAAATAAGAACGAACATTCTTAAAACAGTCCCAAAACAGGATTGAAGTAAGATTTTTAAGCTTACTAAAAATCTAGAAAGAAGATTTCTTGGTCTTAAAAAAACGAGCTCAAAATAAGATTTTTGTACTTGGAATAAGGTTTTTCGAGTTTACCATACTTTCGTCATTGAATAGGCTTGAAATGACAGTGATATTCTTGATTTTAGCTCGTTTTTTTTTCTGAGTGTAGTTGTCGAAATAATAGCTTCTATTCCACAATTTACTGTATATATGAAATTGTATTTAAATCTCGAACGAAATTACGGCATTTTAGGCATTTTCATTTTTCCACGTATACCTACCGTATACTTAGCAAGAGACATAGTGGAGAAGAAAAAAGTGGGTACATGACGTTGCCTCGTATTACCGATTCCGCCACAGGTGCTCTGCGTTCTCTTTACTCTCTGCAGATACGTCACAATATAAGGAATAACTACGTCACACAATAAGTTCCCATGCATTTCGATGTCGAAAAGCTGTCAAATTTGCATTAATGATCTAAAGGGTGTCGCATAATTCAAAATGTAATTTTGATAGAAAATACATATTTTTAAATAGAAAGCTTAAATTTTTTATTGATTTATAGAGTATACAGGGTATGGAATAGCACATCGGATAAATGGCCGCCACGGCTTTGCTGGCAAGTACGTACTCTTTTATTGAAATTTTCTATGACCGTTTCGCATAAATGTGCCTGAATTTCATTAATACACTTCCCAATTGGTAGTCGCGGGCTTGTTTGCATAGACCTTTGATTTAAAACCCCAAAGAAAAAACTCCAATGGCGTAAAATTGCAAGATATGGATGGTCAATTCTGATCGCAAAAAGGGCCGATTACACGATTAGGAAATGGCTCATGCAGTAATTGCATTGTTTCTCTGGCTTGATAGCATATGGCACCGTGTCTTGTTGAAACCACATGTTGGTCACATCCATATCTTGTAATTAAGGGACTAAAAACTGCGTTATCATGTCACGATAACTAACACCATTAATTGTTACGCATTTTCGAAGACGAATGGACCGATAATGCCTCCATCCCAAAATCTGCACCAAAAAGTCACGCGTTGTGGATGCGTCTGAACCCCAAATGTGACAATTTTGACGAATAATGAAGCAATCAAGATGAAAATGAGATTCTCGAAATGCCCAATTCTTGACTACGGCGCCGATGTTCTGGTCTGTCAGCAATACTCTCTTGAACTGCTTCGATGTTTTCTGTTGAACGACTTGTGACAGGACAACCAGAGTGTCTAAGATCATTAATTGATCCAGTCTCCCTGAATTTTTCATATTCTCTTCACAGTTGATGGTTTTAAATCACTATGACGGCCATATTTTGTTCGAAAATTGCGGACTGTAGCTGACAAACCTTCATTATTTTTAAGATATTGCTCAACAATGAAAATGCGTTGTTCTTTCCTATAGCGCTCCATTTTTACTAAGCCCGAACTGTCAGCTGTCACAATGTTAGATATCTTTTTTTCCGTTGGCATCACTGTTCTATTAAATGGCGCAAAATTCAAATTTTGCGTGAATTATGGGACGCCCTTTATATATGTACACTATCATCAAATTTGACAGATTTTTAATGCTTGACTTGGGAAAGTTTGCGAATAGGTAGACCTATTACATATTTAAATTTAGCAAAGGCGAGGAGTAACAACGTCTCTCGCCTAAATTGGAAAGCCGATTCTAACTCCACCACTTATTCAGCATCGTTCTATACATACATTGGAAATACATTATCAACTACAAATGCGATTAAAAATGGAAATAATTTGAAATATCCACCATAAAAAGAGATGAGCCGAATTTTGTTAGGTTAGGTTAGGTAGACGGGTTGACATAGCAGGGTATATTCTGCTGTGTCACACTTAGGTCCTTGTGGACCCATTGTGATGCCCTTTTAGATGGGGGTTATCCAGTGATGTTGGGATGGTTAGCCTCATGTCCCTTCTTCTAGTGATTACTCGCTGTCCAGCCATTATGATATAATCAAAAACCTGTAAAGATTATAAAGTGAGACATCACAAAGTTCTTGTAGGTCATGGAAGTAATGACTTCCAAGTGTTCTGTTCGTCAAGTGACAGAGGCTCGGGCAGTGACAGAGGAAGTGAGGTGTGTCCTCATGAACCTCTTCGTCACCGCAGCCTCTACATATATCGTCATCTTTGAGATTTAGTTTCATTGTATGGTTTCTTAGGAAGTTATGACCCGTTAGAGCCCCTACCAATTTGGACAGCGATGACCTGTCGAACTGTAGAAGTTTGATGGTCCGGCCACTGTCGTATTTTGGCCAAAGCTTCCGTGATACTTCACAGGTAGTTAGTCCCTTCCACCTACTGTTGGTTTTCATGCGAATTTTATTTTCCACTCGCTCTCTAAGATTACAGAGTGGTGGCTTGATCGACTGCAATGCTAGATCATGATCCATTGCAGACCCATTTCTTGCTAGTTCGTCGGCCCTCTCATTGCCGGTTTTGTTACTGTGCCCAGGGACCCAGCACAGGACCGTGGAGTGCTGCGAGCATAGAACCTTTAGCTCTTCGCGGCAGCGATGAACTAACTTTGATTTTATTTCAGTAGCAGAAACTGCTTTAATAGCCGCCTGGGGCCTGTACCACGAAACAACAAGTATTGTTAAACAGTAGCAATTTATCGGAGCAATATGTTAAAATGCTCCCATTCCACAATACTTGTTGTTTCGTGGTACAGGCCACTGGCTGTCAATGAAAATGGTAATATCATTTCTTGGTATTTCCAACAATGACACCTTACGGGCCGCTTCCGCGATTGCCAGAACTTTGTTACTCGAGGATCATTCGAGGCAATTTGAAAGACCACTTGGGAAAGCCTTGTGGGGTATTCCATCGTCACGGGTTGGACAATTGTATAATAAATTTGTTGTTTCCTCTTCAAATTTTATACATTGCTGTATCAAATCTAACTAGACTTTCATTAAACCAATAGTTCTATTTGTTAGTTCATTTTTAACGTAAAGAAAAATACGCCACCTTAATTTATTTTGAAAATAGACAAGATCTTTTTCTCTGTCACGGGTGGGACAAATAAAAGATTTGATCTTCGAGCAGTGAATGTTTTTACAGAAATTCTGCGAATTTATTTCACATATTTATTTAAAACCTTTTGTTTCTTACATAAAACGTTCTTAGGTACTATAACAAAAAGCGAATAAAAATAAAAATTATTGTCTTAAGACAAAAAGAAATAAAAATATAAGTGTCACGGGTGGGACAACGTTTGTCACGGGTGGGACACGTACGAATTTCTTTGCAAGAAACGATATTTTTTTAGGTCAATTTAAAAGAAAACAAGAACGTTATCAATGTCATCTGAGTCATTCCAATCACTTTTGTCTAGGTCCGAGTATATCTGAGCTACACTTAATTTAAGGGCCCTACACGTGATTGGTTGAGATTTAAACGTAAGGGATATTGTTAAATTTCTTGAAATAGTGATATGATTGTACTTTTGGGGTAGCAAGTGCCAAATCCACAAACCAGAGAGAATAGACCACCAGCTTCAGGCAAAAATGGGAGATCCATAGAGCCAGTTTTGAAATAAGTAGCTCCGCCTCTTTTTCTATCTGTGAATACGTGTTGTACCACAGAAATAACTGTAAATGTTATTAAGTGCCAGTGTATGCGTGACCAAATTCGCCTCCATTTACTTTAACATGGCACACGTACTTAACCACCTAATAACTTTTTGAAAATGGCTCTATGGATCTCTCATTTTTGCCCGAAACTGGTGGTCTATTCTCTCTGGTTTGTTGGTCACGCAAAATACGGGCTAATAACGTATAACTCTACCAGACTTGAAAGCCTAATAGCCCTCCGGGACAAGTGTCCTACCCGTGACACCCGTGACTGTCACGGGTGGGACACTATTATTCTTCTAGAAAACTCTCAGAATAACGTTCACAATAGAAAAAAAAGTCACATAGGTTTTCATTGTAAAATAAGAATATTATTTATCAAATTTTAGACATAACCTCTATGTCAGTAACTAATAAAAATAACTTTTTCTGTATATTTGTCACGGGTGGGACAAGCAAAATGATGTTTTGTTATTATTTAAATATTATTGATGCACTTACACAAATCAAAATACAATTTCTCGTATTTGAAGCAGAAAGATCGCGAAATTTAAATAACACTTCAGATGCGTTTTTATTTCGCACAGAGCACACAAAAGACGGTTAAGTATTTCCAACATTGAAAAAAAAAAAGTTGCGTTCGAAACAACATTTGATCGTAAGCCTTTGATAACCATTAAAAAAAATAAAAAAACAATCTTATTTTTGTGGATTATGTTGATTCTGTGTTTTGGCTTTTGTTTTATCTTATAGTTAATAATAAATAATTATCTTCATAATTGGATACCAATGTTCACTTTGTCATGGAATACCCCTTGTCGAAAATTGTCTAAGGCATATGGTTACGGTTCCGATTCAAGGAAACTCTTAGTAGTTTCGTGTTCATTAAATAAGCTTTTAAAACACAAACAAAACATACAAATTATGTACAATTATGTTTTTTTTTTATTGATAAAATTGTCTCCTAAAATGTATATTATAGCCATTAAATAGGCAGCCTTATGTCCACAATTATATTTAACAACAAAAAACACAATGCAAGTGAGTAAACGCAATTATCTTTTATTTAAATGAAAGCCCTACGCATATTACGCACGCAAATCATCCAATCGAGTAATGTAATGTAATATTATCATCGCCATTATAAGCCCATTCATAACAAAACAACCCCTTCTCACTTGGAAGCACTCACCCCCTAATTGTGATTGTGATACATGAAGCACTACAACAACGTTCTTTGATATTATTTTTCCAATTTAATACGTCTGACCATTTAACGTCGTCGTCGGTCGTTGCGTTGACGAATGTTGTCTACCCGAGTGTGGGTGTGTTTGTCACCACTTTGGGTAACGCATAACTTTGAGCAAATAAAAAAAGGTCGCTAAACTCTGTGTCAAGGTTAACCTACCACTGGTATCTACTGCCACTGCGTGTCCTCAAACACCCCATATGCTAAGGGCAGCTATAAACAAATGAAAGGTATCTATGTCATTGACAGGCCAAAAATTACGCAGTTTGACGATGTGAAGGAACAAAAATTTACCAGCGTTAGAAAGCAAAAAACAACGAAAAGTTGTAAGTCAACCACAACCGTACTCATACCCTCTGGTCATGCTACTCTGGAGAGGTCTTCGAACCCGACCAAAACAAAAAAATTACGAGGACAAGTAATTGCGCAAATAATACGTTTTCGTACTTTTTTTATCATTTCGTTTGGGTTTTGTCAGACTTTTGTGTTATTTATGAGTCAAAAGTTCAATTAAATTCCCGCCATTTAAAAAAAAATGTGCAAAAAAAGAATACATCACCAAACTGAGACTTCTGCGGCAAACGCGTTGTGAAGGTGAATGAAAAACTTGTTCGATGTTTCGAGAGTTTGACCAGGTGAATTATGATCAACCATTTTAATGGCTGAATTTGAATAGCCAACTAATAGCATAATTTAACATTGAGCACACAACAGAGTCGCAGTATGCATAAAAATGTTTCGCAAAATTCAATATTTTGTCAACCATGTTCAATACAGAGTTTAATGGCTAAACTTAAGAGTAAGCATAGTAATTTATCTTGCAAGCGACTCGTATCAGATGAAGTCAAATTTATCAAAGCAGCGGCAATTAGGAACGGTTAGGTATAATTGGCAAATTAATTAATATATCGTATACATAGGCGAGTTGCAAACTGCAAAGCTGTCGAAATGTATGAGAAAGACATCACTTTAGAGTAAACTATACAGTTCGTGAATGTCAGTTGTCACTGCCAGTGCTTTGTTTTGTACTAAACTGATGGAGCTAACTGCGTAATAGATTTATAGACGAAATAAATCTATTTGCAAATGACGTTAGTTGTATGATTAGATTCTTTGACACAGTGTCTGATGTTTGACATACAAGTTTTGACACGAGTCTGTGTAATATTTTGCTCTTTGACACTGTACTAAAATTACAGTGATCTATTGACCGGGTAAGATTACATCGGGCAGGTTTTCCAAGCAGGGCACCTATATCCATTTCTCCCAAAAATCTCAAATTGCGACTTGATATTGATAAGGCCCATTCAAATAAAGATATGAGTTCTAAACAAGGGTTATATTATTATGGACGAAAGAAATTACAACATTTTTGGTTCAGATGACCGGCGAACGAAAACACAGAGCTGGGCAAAAGCAATATTACCTACTCCAACAGTCAAGTATGGTGGTGGAAATGTCATGATTTGTTTATTTTTCATTAAATCTGGTTCTTGATTTTCATATAGCTCTTTAATAACATGTCTTTTGGCCTTTTGGGAATATATGTAGACTTATGTTTCGAAAGCGGATAACAAAACTTAAATTTTTTTATGTAGCCTCTTTTAAAGGCTATTGTGCCTTCCCTGATGAGTCATCTAGGGATTCAGGAAAACAAGGATCTTCTCTATAGTATCTGAGGGTAGATCTGTAAGATTTGCTGAAGTAACGACTTCATCGGCAAGGATATTCTTTCTGAGCTAAAACAGAGCCGAACATTCTATGAGTATGTGAAGAGAGGATTCATCACTCTCAAGGTCTCAAGACATGGTCTGTATATAGGGTTCGGCGAGAACCAATGCGGTTTTTTCATTAGGCCATCCATGACAACTGATTATAACTATCAGGATTTTTAGGTTATTTTTGTCCAGATTAATAGGGGGGGCGGGAGTAGGGCTTTCTGAAAGAGAATTGAGAGAAGAATTGTCTTGTGCAGTTCCGCAAAGGTGTGTAAAGCCACGCCATTGGATTTGAGACAAGCTCTTGATGTAGTTCCTGAAATGATTTTTATACTGACGCCACAGAAGGGTTCAGGTCCGGTAAGTGCTATTGTTCGCCGATTTTACCCAGTAGGTCAGCTGTTTCGTTGCTACCTCAAGCTGTGATGGATTGGGTTTGTATTTTTTGCAGTCCCCCCTTGGAGGGATAATGATAATGGACAGTGGGGGAACTGAAAACAAAATTGACCATCTCAACAGCAATGGGTAATATGTCACCATTAAACTGTTTGACGAATTCGATAGATCCTCGGGGAAATCTCAAGAAGTCCTCACAATCTTTCTATCGACATTAAGGCGGCTCATGAGACCATATACTATGGAAACAACCAATACTGTGCCGAACCTATCAGATTTAAGAAAGCCAGCACCAGATGCATATAATTTGCCAAGAGTTTGCCAGAATCTAATATTCGAACTCCAAAAGGGGAAAAAGGGGAGATCAAAGTTTATACACCACTAGATTATTACAGCTGTTTCCCGCTCGAAATCTTGACAGAAAGACAGTTTTATACCTCCGCGGAACGAAATGAGTCGCTTTACGCTTGAACAACGTTGGGAAATATTAAAAACTTATTTCCAAAGTGAGTGCTGTGTAGCCCAAATAGTGCGATTTTTGAAAAGAAGTTTCTGACAAGGCGCATTCTCATCTCGGCGGCTAAGTTAACAAACAAAATTTCCGCATCTGGGGCTCGGAAAACCCGCATGTTATTGTCGAGAAGCTAATGCATCTATAGAGGGTGACAGTTTGGTGCGGATTGTGGAGTGGTGGCATCATTGGACCATTCTTCGAAAATGAGGCTGGGAACAACGTTTCGGTCAACGGTGGGCGTTACAGAGCCATGTTAACAGCCTTTTTTTTTACTAAAGTGGAAAAAGAGCCCAAAAACCTCCATACAAATTTGTGTCATTTTTTCCTTAGGAACAATCCCCAAATATTTTGCCACATTTTGCCATTTTTTCCAAATCTCTTTCGGGCATTTTTTCCATTTAAGAAAATTGAGAAAACGCAAAAAAAAGTGTTTTGGAAAAAACACAAAAAAACGTAAAATAACACCCCAAACGAAAAACGAAACCGTATGGAGGGACATGCTGCCCCCTGCAACCCCCTGCTTGGGTTTACTGTCAGATTTGGGGCCTTATTTCATTTTTTTTGGGCGTAATTTCCATTTAACTTTTTGGCTTTTTTTTCCAAAAATATGGCGTAATTTCCTGGCATTCTGGTAAATTTTCTTTTGTATTTTTTGGCGTTTTTGCCAAAAATATTACGCCGCAATTATTTTGGTATTTTTTCCAACACTTTTTGGCGTAATTTCAGGGAGCCTTTGGGCTTTTTTTTTGTGGGGAACCGTGAAGGACCGATGTTATGCCAACAATCCGGAAACGATTCAAGCACTTAAGGCCAATATCTTCCAAGCAATCCGTGAGCTATAGCCCGAAGAAATCAAGCAAAGATTTGCCAAGCTCTACTTCGTTGGGCTAGGAAGGCAATTAAGTAGTACGGCCTTGTCAGGAAACATGGACATTTTTAGCAAAGGCGGATGAAGATATTCTCGGTCGTTTCGATTGATTTTCGATACCGTTCTCGTTGACGGCGAATGGAAAAGGAGATTTAACGGCGAGCTGTATACAGCGAAACGTCGACAGGAGATAGCTATATCGAGCTAATGGGAAATAAATGTTGGGAGATCTCCACTGTCACATGGGACCTGCGGTGTATCTAACGCCGAACTGCGATCTGGCATCAATTCGTGTTCTACTTCCATAAAACGCACTTCATGAGAGAATTCCCTACTCACGCTATTCACATTTTGCCACAATGTTGCATTGGAAACTTTGTTATACCTTTCTATAGTCTCACAGGTATATGAGCGCCTTTTCCATAGACCCTCAACTATCACAACATTGTTACAAATAGAACCATTCTTCATTTATCACGTTAACATAACAAATGTTCCCAAAAGCATTCAAGGCAAACCATAATCCATTTATGTAGTCCCATTATAGAATTCATTCCGCATTGCAACTATGAGATAAATTAACCGCGGATGAGATATCTCGTGGCGCGCCTTAGCAGCGACCTAAAAAATAAAAAGACCAATTGTTCGGCTTGTTTCCTCTGTTTGATGTTGTGCGCCACTCGCTGTGGAAAGACAGACGTTTGTGCAACAATGTTGTTGCAACAGACTCTCTGCAGTGCACACTTAGCCCATAAATTAAGTGATTTGCACCTTTTGGCGGGCTTCCACCTCCTGTTCGCCTTCATCATAGCGCATTTCTTTTCGCCACGTTTTTTCCCTCGTAACGTAAGCACATGAAAATTGAAAACAGAAACGATGCAACTATTCGTGCCAAGGTGTAGTGCAAGGAGGAAGATGACGATGAGTAAGAGTGGAGCACCGGCAGCGCACCATTGACTTAATGGGGCGAGAGCCGTCTCGCATTCCCTGTCTCCCATATGAAACCATGATCGAGCAATTGGCAAGCAACAGACACAATCAGACGGGTGTTCGGTGTTCGTGTTATAAAATTCCATGTTAGGGGAGGTCCAGTTGTCAGTTGATTGCGTCGTACCTACGTGTATATACACAACAATGGGTGGAGGAGCCGAAACCGCCCACTCTATGCCAAGCAGCTGAGACATTGTTGCAATGGGATACCAGCTCCGGCACTACACCAGTAACGACTTCTTCTCGAGCCCATCCCGAGGCCATAACTCATATAATAGCGATGCGACTGCAGAGCAGTACCCTGGCTCAGCGTTTTCAACTTCCTTCGGTTCTGTTCTATTACAGAAAATATTATTGGCAGGCAACGCGCCGGTGGTTATTTTTCGATTAAGAAGTAATTATTGTGTCCGTTCTTGCAGGTCGGAGGCGGACAAAGGTATTTTATATTTGATATTTGAACGAACGATGAAAATAAGGGAAATGTGTGCAGAGCAGAACAATAGCGCTAACTGATTGGATATCGGCCAAGGAACTTTTTACGGGTGTATTAAGGAGGGTTCTCTCGTAAACTGTTTTGTAGATAAATCTGTGATCTGGAGATGTCAGAATTGTAGATTGAGGCCACCATAATATGAATAGAGTCGAAAGCGCAAGAACCGTGACCTGTCGTTGAACTGTTGCTTGGCTTGGGATTAGGATTATGTGATTTGGTTGTACCCAGAGACGCTGACATTTCCATCAGATACATGAAATTCCGCACGGTAACGATTCAAGTAATATTGACAAAATTGTCTAAAATTATCAGCACATCTCAACGTGTAAAAAGTTAAAAAAAAAAGGCGCTCAGAACGAGCTGACATTAGCTTGGGCGAAAGGACACGCAATGGGTGTAAGTATAGACAGAATAGATTAGCCTCGAAATTTCTTCATCTGAAGCCATTTACTATATGCACTTTGCAAGGAAATGTTGAACAGCTTTTTTTGAAAATTGGGCAGCGGATGAACACCGGAGAAGATGGTCCCACCCAAGTTGGAGGATTTAGACTGGCTAAAATGCTGGAGACAGCTGGCCAAAGATCGTGCTGGCTGGAGACGCTTGTAGCGCCACCTTATGTAAGTAAGTAAAATGGTAAAAACGCTAATGTTTTTAAGAAGAAGGGACTTCTGAAGAAGTTCAAAGGCAGACAGTGGCTCTTCCATCTTCTACCTAATTCCTTGGGTACAAAAATCGGTCTCGGATGTGGTGTGCAATGCAATTTCAGCTCATTTCGTTTTCGATTGCGGGGCATATAGCTTCTTACAGCTTCACAAGCCTATGGATATGGCTGTGGCTGCACAAAACAAGAAGACTCAGATATATTACTTTGCGAACGACGGAAGGCATTTTAGATCGGCGCAAATTTCGGGGTTCCAAAAACGATTTTAACCTCTACCTAGTATCAGCTATCGGATATCTCTAACAACTCTGCGCCGATAAAATACTGGCAGAAAAACCGGAAGATAGACCGGAAAGGGCCGCCATCGGCAGGTTCAGAAAAAGAGTAATTAACTCCGAATCTACTACTTTCTCCTTTCTACTATCTACTACCAATCTCTAGTATGGGGCATTTGGGGTTAAGTTCGAACGAACGATTTTTTATTCGCTAGTTTGTGGAACGCTCTCTAATGTTGTGGATTATGAATAAACTTTGACAATTCGCGACAAGGGTGTTTTCGTTTCCGGCAAAATGTTAGAACTGTACGATTTTAGTCCAACGTAAGAAAATATGTTTCATTAAAATATAATTAAATTACGTTACGTAGCCGTATCTGGAACGATTCGTGAGCCAGTTAAACGTCAGTTTAGTAGGTACTACTTCATACAATAATGGGTGTTGCTATTCGGCAGTCTCGTTCGGACTACGTAATGAAATGTCAAAGTTTATATTGCGTCAAGTTGGGCTATGTCAGTGTCAGTTTGTGGCTCGCTTCGCTCGCAGCAAGGACTTGAAGCTCCAGTATATCATTTTCGGACCTTATGCTGCACTTTTAGGACCCAACTTTTATATTTATGAACAGTTTTATCCATGTCCTGAAAATCAACGGCCGAATAGACACTTCATATAATAATAGCGGATGATTTTTAAATCCAAAACAGAAATTTCATTGAGAATCAACGGTGGGATTGCGATAATTCGATTAGCTTGAGTCACCAATCCACCAGAATAAATTTTAAATTCTTACAAATTTCGAAATGTCGCAGTAGATTTTCATATGTCATCCATACCATAAGCTAATCCCATGATACTACGCAACTAGTCACCCACCATTTGCACAAAATATAATTAGGTACTAATCAAATTAGTTATTCCACTAGTGAGTGGCGAATTACATCTTTCACAACTGACAGTCCATAGTTAATTGTTTCCATTCAAAAAATTGCCCAATTCTGTGCGAATTGAGATAACCTTCAAGTTTTAATGCTGGCTGAATGTGCGAATTATAACTATTCAGCATTGTATCCATTATAATAATTACATTTCCGCATATACAATAATCAAGCTGTCATAAAATCAAGCATGCGGATATTTTCTTTAGCACCAGAAGAATATAAACAGTTACTTTGAGAACACACAAAAAATGAACATATAATCCCAATACTGTGTTAACTGTTAATTCCGACAGTTTCAATGGCCGGCATTTGTTGGTTTCTTTATATTAATTTTCACTTCACTGACTCGGACTTCGAATTGGTGTGGCATTGTTGTGATGGGACTCCTACTCTCCATCGGAAATTTTTTGAATGGTCCCGCACCCGCTCCCGACTTTTGTGTTCACACAAAGTCCCCAGGTTTTATTTACTGTTAAATTCTCAACACGTATTAATGGGCAAATTACTTTTATTTTTTAAATCAAAATTAAGCCATTAAATTGTAGAATAATTTGATAATAAAACATTTAATTTGTTTTTGTGTTGCTGTCCGACAGGTGTTGCTCTCTGAATGGTTGCACAGTTAATTGCTGATAAGTTGGGGGTTGGGGCTTATTTACTTTTTTTTTTGTTATGCAGATTTTGCAATGTGATTTGGATTGATTTTTAATTAAAAAGTTGTATGTTTTATTTTCGAAAGATGGTTGCTGATTAGACTGTTGGCGCTAGACACGGTCTTGCAAATAAGATGCAAATAAATGTTTTAGATACTTTAGCGCCATGTAATGTAAACGTTATAGAAGATTGGAACTGCTGTCTAGTGCAGTCGATGCGTTAGAGGGCTTCCCCTTCACTGAACACTGTCGTTGATTTTTCGGCTTTGAAAATAAAGGATATTATAAGCGACATCTGTACACATTCAGTATTTGGATATAAGGATCGAGGATCGCGATGGCTACAATGATGCATGAAAACCAAATACAAAAGTTTTCCGCAAAAAAAATCGAAACAATTATTTCGCGTTCTTTATAGGAGTATAGCGATTCACGTTTTGTTGACGTGTATTTTGTATCTGTTTACTTCACAAATGACAAAGTAGAATTGACACTTGCCGCCATTTGCAAAAAAAAATATAGCATCTTCCGATAGCGTGATACTGATGACTTTTGCGATACCTTATATTTTTTATCATTTAGTACCGAGTTTCCCAAAGTGTGGATTAAGTGCTCCGCGGAAAGATGGGAAAAAATATGAAAATTCCATCAGACTAGCCAATTTTGTGCTTCTGAAACTTTGTCATTTTGTTCGCAGCAATGGAATTGGTGTATTGACACAGCATTCAAAAATGGGTAAAAATAAATCGTGGAGATACCTACTTCAAAATTCCAGAGCTATTAAAAAGAAGGGAGATTGGACGCAAAACTACTCCAAAAAGAACGATATGCCGGACAAGTAAATCCATTTTTGATGTCCATAAAAATTAGTGAAATTGTTGCACTTAAACTCCATCAAGAACTCACGACTTGTGTCATAGAACAAAATCTTCGTGGATTATATTCCACAAAAAACACAATATGTCACCAAAAACCTAAGGACGAGCCGGAATTTCGCAAGACTCAAATTACAAAAACCATTGCATTTTTGGAAACAAATTCTTTGGAGTGTCAAATCCAATCTTAATTTATTTGGATCCGATGGAAAAGCGTATGTAAGGCGTCCTCCAAACAAAGAATTGCAGCCAAAGTACACGCTTCACACCATAAAGCATGGAAGAGAGAAAGTATCTAATGGTCTGCGGTGCATTCTCTTGGTTCGGTGTTGGTCCAGAAGTTGTATAAGTGTCGACCCTTGATCAATCAATTGAAAACTTGTCGTCCGACATCGAAAAAGCATTAAAAGCCAAAAAATCAAGAAATGCTGAAGAGCTGTTCGAAAACATTAAGGAGGGTCTGGAACTATATACCACCATATTAGGATGCCGGATGGCCGCAGGGCTCAGTGGTCAGTGTGATGGACTACTATGCTAGGGATACCAGGTTTGATCCCCGAAAAACACAAATTAGGTACATCTTAAGGATTTTTCCACTGCGCCATCTCTCGCGAACGTCTGACAAAGCTTCTCAAATCAGCCGTTCGGACTCGGCATAAAATTGTTGGTCCCTTCCATTCGACCCAAAAATAAAAACTCAAAAAACAAATGGTTGTGAGAAACTAGTCCTAGGGTGCCTATACCTGTTGCACCAAATATTGATTTATTTATAAGATGCCGGATTTTAATGGTAAGTCTTCAGAAAAGATTGACTGCTATTTAAAAAAAATAAAGGCTATTCCACTAAATATTGGTAATTTTTATAAGTTTTGGAAACTGGAATTTTAAAGCTTTTGTTATTCTATGGCCAACTCGAAACTGAGTTAAAAATGTTTTTGTATTATCTACTAGATTTAAATATTTTATAAAATGCTAAAGGTCACATCACATGTGTACATGTTATGTACTTATTTCTTCAATTTAATAAATTTAAGAAAAAAAACGAAAAATAGTTATTGCGTTTCCCATAACTACAAAAAATGGGATGCGGACAACGAAGTGCTCCGTGAGGAATTTCTCTCCAGAAAAGTGCTCCGCGACCAAAAAAGATTGGGAACCGCTGATTTAGTACATACATATATGATCTCATATCGCAGTTATTCGTTTCTTTTAAATGTGTGAAATGCAACTTGATTATATAGATGGAAAAGTTAAAATAAAGTCAGTTCATAAGTATGTAGCATCAAAAATCCTGTTGGCAAAACGATGTCTGCAAATATAAAATTGCTTTTCTCTCGATTTGTTTCACAAAACCATTTTACAAATTAGCATATTATGAAAGAATACCAACTGACACGCTTTTGGTCTACCCATATTTTGCAACGCCCAGTTGACATATAATTATTATTATACAAAATATGTCAATATTTCGCGGAAAATAAAATGCATCTATGTAAATAATCTAGTACAATTATCCGTGTCAGCTCCATTTTGCTGTGCAACAGTCTATACACTATACCGGAAAAAGAAAAGTAAACAAAATTGTTCGTCTGTTTAATTTCACTGAAACAACGTAGGTATACTACAGGCAGTTAAAGAAAGAAAATAGCGGGCTTTTGGTAAATGGATGAAGGTAAATTAAATATTAATTGAAGAACTTCAGCAAGAAACTCTACCAGCAGTATCATGGGGTCTGCTTAACTTTGCCAAACCCTTGAACTGCTTTTACGCAGGAATACGTAATTTATAAATAATTTACAAACTTGAACAATGTTGCTTTAGGGCTCTGTAACTTAAATCCAAAAATGTGCTCTTAGATGATGTTTATAGAGCTTGTGTAAAATTGTTTTTATTTCATTTTCGGGGTCGAACTATAAATAAAATAATTCAAAAAATGAACGAATAAATTTAAATGAATTTTGTTTGCGAATTTATATGTAAAGAATTATGTGCTCTGTGATATTAATATTCATATTTCATGTAACAATGGCCGCGTTCCATTAACCGCCAGATGACTAGCGGCATGTCAAACTCCATACAAAAAAAAATAATAACATTTTTGATATTTTATTCATATTGCGAATTATCCAATTTTAGGGAAATTTTTCAATCTACCGCAAAATCATGAAAAGGGAGGAAGAACTGTCAATGCGATTCGATTAAAAAAAATTTATTTGGAAATGCAAAATTATGCAATGAAATGAATTAAATTAATTATAAGTATTACTTCTGTTAACACCTAATGATAATTTTATGTCAAACATATCGACCAATAAATCTAGTACATATTAACTTATGCTTTCAAATATTTCTAACTAGTTGTGTGATATGATAACCAAGTAATAATCATTTTTATACCCGGTACCACACTGTGGTGAGGGTATATTCACTTTGTCATTCCATTTGTAACGCCCATAAGGAGGCGTTGTAGGTATGACAAACTATATATATTATTGATCAGCATCACTTTCTTAGTCGATCTAGCGATGTCCGTCTGTCTGTCCGTCTGTCCGTCTGTCTGTCCGTCTGTCTGTCTGTCCGCACGATTACGGTAATTTAAGAGCTATCGACTTGAAATTTGGTACGTAAGCTTTTATCCACCAGACTGAGGCTAAGTTCGAAGATGAGCAAGATCGGATGAAAACTACTACTACCTCCCATACAAAAGTATCAGATTTATATAGCTTTTTATGTTAAAAATTAAATTTAAATAGCTACTTTAAAGATAGCAAGTTTAAACTTTGCACGTATTGTTTTAATAATATTTAAAATTTTTTGACAAAAAAGGAGCTTGATCGAATAAAAACTACCCATACCTCCCAAACAAATATATAATTTTTTAATACTAAAATATTTTTTTATTTTACAATAATAGGCGTATTTTTTGGAAATCTATAGCTAGTTCACTTTTACTTTTACATGCAAAACTGGTATACTCACTTTTGGTTTTGTTATACCCACTTTTGGTTTTACATGCAAAACGGTTATACTCACTTTTGATTTTGTTATACTCACTTCCCAAAAAATACGCCTAATATAGTACCGGGTATTTGAGCTTCGGCATAGTCGAAGATAATTGTCTTACTGGTTAACCTTCAACTTAAATATTTTGACGGTCACAATAGATTATTTTTGTATGGGAATTTTCGCTATTGTGACCTGAAATGTAGCCTGAACACTAAAAATGATAAATAGTACCGCACATTCTATAATTCTTTCTGTTTTGATATGTACAATTGTACATCCTATGAAAACGCCATTGTTTCGACTCTACGTTTAGAGGTTTGGGCTGAACATTTTCTACATCGAAAGTCTCACACGAAAAGGAAAATTTAACACGACCTACTAAAACAGATTGGTAGTACTTTTCTTAAATCTAAGTACAGACGATTGTCAGATCTGTCAATACTATGTCAATGACTGATAATAAACTGACCATAGCCAACTAATTTACAATGAAAAATTGTCCGTTCACATTGTTAAAAGATTTTGCCCCAAAGTCTGACAAATTCATTGCCAGATGGAGGAGGTCTGACAAAGTTTTGACAATGACTTTTCTGACAAAGTTTAAAAATTGTGTGTTCACACGGTTGTCAGATATTTGAATATGAAAAATTGGTCTATCCGTTGTCAGACATTGTCAGACAAATTAAAAGTTTATTTCGTCGTTTTTTGCAATACGGATAATCAAATCATTGCACTTGCGACTATTTTAACTGCATAGGAACGTGTTGGAAGACATCGAGGATGATATAATTGCCACAAAAAAGACGTAGTATTTGGACGAAGGATTGGGTGACTCGAAAGGAGTGATTCCACTCCAAATTGCTCGTCAAATTGCTAGCTGAGGAGCCGGGAATAATTCGATGATCTTCTTGCTTTCACACATCTCAAAGCAAGACACCAATATGCGAGCGTTAAGTGTCGTGTAAAGCGCGTCGACAACCTCTTGTCGCACAGGGCTTCTTCGGGCAGTTTATACTTTGCGCAGCAAATATCCAACAGACTGTGTCGCTTCTCGATTTCCTGCATTAATTTGAGTAGACCCATTCATTCGACCATTATCTCTGTACTTAGATATACGATATTTTGTTTTTTGTTTTTTTGATGGTGGAGCCTTTTTCAATCCACAGTTCGTATCAATATCTTCTGAATTATTTTCCATCGTAGATAAAAGCAAACTTCGATTTCGCGTCTAAGCCACTACTTATAATTATCTGACAATGAAGAAATTGTAAGCGTCAGCTTCCACAAACTATTACATCTGACAAAGACCGAATTGTCTGTCAAATAATACAAATTCTGCGGTTAACAGCAACGGGACTGATGGTCTGACAATGATTTTTTGATTTTTTAATTCAGACGTTTGTGGGACATTTAGGACATATTTTTCACTGACAGATCTGACAATATTGTAAAATTGACAAACTTCTGCCTAAGTAATGTATTAATAGGTCCTCTCAAAGGGATTATAATTTTGGGCACAATCTTGAACTTATTGGTCTCTTCATTTCTACAAGTGGATATAGCTCGGGTGCAATTTTATAAAATTTGTGTGTAAATTTTCAGAACTTGTCAGAAGTTTAGAATTATGTAGGTTCTTCTAAGAGAAGGTTTACTTTACCCTAGCTTAAGAGCTAATTAAATTAGGTATACGTCAAATATAATTAGACAAACGCACAAGACTGCCTATCACTCACTATGCGACTATGCGACTGTCCGGCACTATTTATGACCAGACAGCGATCTCTGGGAAAACCATTCTTCGATTCCCTTGAGGAGGTCGCGAAGAACTGATAACCTTTCTGTCTTCCACAGTCTAGATCTAAACTTCGATAAACTTACAACAACCAGGTCCAGGCACGTAGCCAGGGGGGGGGCTTGAGGGGCTGAAGCCCCCCCCGAAACGCTGAGCAAAAAATTAAAAACTAAAACTTTCTAATATAAACTCAAATCTTCCGCAACCATTCAAATGCAAAAAATATAACTTAAAAAAAGTGTCATTCAAAAACACGCACCAGAGAGCCGAAAAACTCGACTTCTAAGCCTTTGTGAAATGCAAGATTCATTGAAAGGTATGACAGTATTATTTCCTTTGTAGAGCTCTTCAAATGCATCTCAATAAGTCTTGAAGAAATAATCAGCAGAACGTGGGACGTCTTCGAAAGCATCAACACTTTTGGCAGCGACCCAAAAAAGTTATTTCCTAGTAAGCCTCATTGTATGCGAAAAACTATTCAATTTAACGCTACCCTTATCAGTTTTCCTACAGACCAAATCCTTAGATTTCGTTTCTGCTATCGACCGCACAAAAGAAGTTCTGAATTCTCTTAAGAAAATGCCGAAGATTTTTTCAGAGAGGCTTTTCAATCCGAATCCCAACTTGCCGAGGACTTATTTGAAGTTAACTTAATAGCCCCAAGAACTTCATTGAAACAAACAACGCGTTCCAATCCAGAAACCTCTTCTACTGAAGCCTATTTTAGAGTGTCTATACTGATTCCTTGCATAGGAAACATCGTTAAAACAAAATCTTACGGACAGATTCATGGTCAACGAAGACGTTCTACCATCATGTCATGTCAAAAAAAAATCAAGACGTCTTCTGCTTTGAAAAAAAATAATTTTAGTAGCTATGTTCGTTTAGGTGCATACGATTTAAAAAGTAATAAGAATCAGTGAATTGGAATATACAGGGTATCCCAGTTAAGCAGTATAATCCTTTAAGGGAAGATTCCTGAAGTTCCGCCGAACAAAAAATTGTATGGCAGGGGGGTCTATTTTCACCATATTTCCCGTTTTATTTTTTTATGGAATTTTTATCCTTGAGAATTTTTCTAAAAATTATGTTAAGCAACTTGATTTTGTTGTAAAAGCCGTTTTTTTTGTCAGACAAAAATGGTCAAAAAGAGACTCGAAATTTCTCTAAAATCAACTTTTTCTTTCACAGCACCCCAGAAGAAAAAATCCATGGGTGTTAGGTAAGGAGATCTGGGTGGCCAAGGATTGGGCGAAATCGACCAGTTCACCGTTCATTAAAAGTGACGCTGCTACTGTCACAAGGTGCTCCATGCCTCCATCTTGTTGAAAGACCATCGCTCTTCTCTGAAAATGAAGAACATCTTCAAGGAGCTTCGGCATTCTTTCTCTAAGAAATTCAAGAGAATTAACTGTTTGTTGAAGAACGTGCGGGCCTACTAAAGTGTTTTCAAACATTTACGCTAAACCTCCTTTGAAATAAGAACACATTTTGAAGAAGTTGTTCAAAATAATTAAATTCTTACCTATGAAAGGATTGTGTGTATTTAATGGGGATTGGGGTCTGACCAATGGTGCAAATTGTGGAGGTTTGTAGCTTTATAATATAATTTTGTTTGTGAATTGCGCTCCGTCAGTCCACAGAATGTTCTTGAGGAAGTGTCCGTACCGGTGCTAAATGGGAAGGGTGTAACCTATTACTCTGGAGAGTTCTGGGAAGTTCCAATTGCACAGCTTGTCCTCGGACCTGACTAAAGGCTTAACTTCCACAGCACGCAAAATCCCACCCTCAATTTCTGCCGCCGCTGGGTCTCGTCGGAACGTCGTTTTTTTTATTTCGAAGAGCTCACTCTGTATCAACAAGGCGCTGATACGCATCAGTACCCGGCAATACATGGTGTACTACGATTTGGGTATCGGCGTTGGACTCCTATCTTGCCAACAAAGCGTTTCCATGACAGAACCCGTTTACAAACACTATGTCCGCGTAATCACGTTTTGAATACGTTTTGTGGAGATCAACTTATCAATGTTAAGCTTTTTTCATATTCGACAATTAACTGTTAACCATTGCTCATAACTACTTTAGTTTATTATTCTGACTTAATTTTGTTTGACCATTTTTTTGACAAAAAACGGCTTTTACAACAACTTATGTTGATCGTACGTAAAAAAGTTGCTTAACATAGTTTTTAGAAAATTTCTCAAGGATAAAAATCTCATAAAAAAAATAAAAATTTATTAAGTAAACATTTTGAGAAAAAAGTATTTTAAGTAAAAAAATGTAACAACAAATTTTCAAAATGTTGAGTTTAAGGAGCTATAACTCTTTAGCAGCTGCACATATGTACCTTATGACTTGTATGCGCTTCTAAATTGTGTTTTCAAAATGCACAAAACAATTTTTGTATCTCTAATAGTTTAGAAGTTATAGCGTTTTAAGTGGTAACACCTACAATTTAGAGGTCACATGCTTTGAAGGGCCATAACGGGAAATATGGTGAAAATAGACCCGCCTTGGCACAAAATTTTTTGTTCTACGGAACTTTACGAATCTTCCCTTAAAGGATTATTCTGCTTAACTGGGACACCCTGTATATAGTTTTTTGTTTAAAGAATTCCTCGTAAGATTTGGAAGCAAGCCCCCCCCGAAACAAAATCCTGGCTACGGCCCTGACCAGGTCAAATGAGTTTGGTAACAAAACGGCACATAGGTATAGGGCTACTCAACCGCCACCTAACTACCTATCAAAGTAGGAAAAGTTCCCTCGGCAAGACTTCGTAAGTTCGTTTAAATCCTGTCCTGATCCAGCTTATTCCGACTGTACATGTACAAGGTTTCCGTATTGTTATAAATGTTATAAATAAGAATATATTTGTTTTATGCAATTACCCAGTTTGTAGTGGGTATCCACATTAGAGGCAAGGAGCGCGCCTTCCTTTCAATATTCGTTCTATGGAAATTAAAATATGTTCTATTAAATGGCATCCAATCACCACTTGGCTTCTTTCCTGAGGGCCTGTCCAATAAATTAATAAACCACAACACCATGCACACAACGCCAAACCATTGGATTGGAGAGTCATGGATTTTCTTCAAGTAATCTTTCCATTCTCGTATATTCATAAAAACATTCATTATAATTCCCAAGAGTCATCCACAAATCGACTTTCGTAATAATCATAGAATCTAGCGTTTTACTACAATGATCTCTATCCAACCTCCAACCGAACCGCCGCGCCATCTCCACTTATTGCTCAAGCATCATTTATTCATATTCTTGCCGTCCTTCTTTTTTATTTAACAAAACTAATTTGCAAACATCCCAGCATCAGCAGTAGTGGTAGTAGTAGTAGCTAGCACACTGCTCTTCCTCCACCCCTATCGACTATTCCTCCAGCATCAATGCATACACAACAACAACTGAAATACAAAAGGCTATAACAATTAAATTTGGATTTTGGTGGTATAGCGTGTGTTGTCCAGATTCTGCGCAATGGGGGCATTCCCTGACGCGCGGGAAAAACTTTCTTAAGCATTTCTTCCCTTTAATACACCATCGTACTATGCGAACCGTATAGATGCAGAAAAATGGGTAGAGAACGAAGCCGCAAGGAACGGGAGGGTGGGCCCTACATAAGAAACCAAGCCAAGAAACCCATATGCCCTGAATCTTTGAATCGGCGTACATAACCTCGCCCATGCTGGGTTTGTGTACTACATAACAAGGCGAATGAGCACAGCCAGAGCTCCTCTCCTAAACTAACACTTCCATTCGAGCAGTGCAGTGGTGGGTTAGGTTTAGGTTGTATAGCAGAACAGAACAGGTACCTTACCTCTGCCACTGTGCTCCCATCGTACAGATACTCTCTTTTTTGTGCGTTCCCATCGAGAAGCAATAAAGACAGCCATAACGTTAAAGCCCAGATTAAATATAAGGGATGTGCAGGGTAGCAGAAGCGCCACAGAATATACCATACCCGAATTAGGGTGACGCTGACGATGCGGAGACGGAGGAGTCGTTGTGTTGGCTTTCAACTGGCATGGCGTTCAGATTTTCCTATTCGCTGAAAAAGGTGAATGGCCGTTTTGTACTCGCGTACATTCGTATATACACCACCCCGGGTCATCCTCCCGCACAACATCTTCGTACAGCCATAGCGTATAGCCGACGACAACGACAACGACGACGACGTGTGCGCTCATTGCAGATTGTGCTGGTCGTGTTTGTTATTGGGGGCTTAAAGTGGAGAATACGGGCATGGAGTGGGCACCTGCTGGCACCCCATTTCGGGGGAATGAACTGGAATCTGAAACACACACGAACTCCACTGCCACTCTGTTGATAATGATAATATTGGTGGCGGCGGCGGCGGCGCTTGCTTTAAATTGGGGGCAGGGGTTGATGCTTAGGCCCTCATCCCTAGGTTGGATTTTATGTCAGAGCGAAAAATCGATATACGTAGTAGGAGCGCCAGCCATGATGTGTACACTCAATCCGAATGCAAGGCAGGGCAGGTTTGGCGCGCATTTTGTTCCTAATTTTCATAGAGTAGACTTTTGCATAAACGATGAGTATAGTAGTGGGGTGCGGTTGACGGTTGGTGCAACACTGGAATGGGGGGGTTGATAGTACGCTCTTGTTTTCTGTTTTTTTTTTTTGTGTTTTTTTTTTTTTTTTTTGCTGCCAAAAGACACACACATCTCTGCCGCTGAGTTATAGTTTAAGTTAATTGCAATGAATTTTGCAGTTCGCAGAGTTGTGCTCTCTCCCTCTGTCTGTAACCGATTTAAATGGCATGGCGGGTCTGACATCCATCCTCTTGCAGTAGCAGGAAGTAGGTTTGCATATGTTTTTCAGGGTGTGGTTCACCAGAAATTGTGTTTGCCTGGTCGTATAACTTTGCTCTGATGGTGCTGCAGAGCGCCGCGTTAGATGTCATTCACCTGCGAGTGGAGCTGGCCATCTATAAATGGCGGCGGTGATGGGTTAGATGGTGATAGCTCGAGGCAATGCGATTGAGGGTTTGTATAAATTTGATTGCAAACTGCCTTGGGATGGCTGGTCTTATCCGTGTAAAAGCTTTTCATAGTTGAGACTAAATATTTTTACATTAGAATGGGGTGCAGATTGACACTCGATTTTCTGTGATTATTGTTGAGTTATCGATGTTTTGTTATAAGGGGATTATGGCGGTGGTTTTAGTAGCTCTGCAGAGAGATATTTAGAGATATTGAAAAAGAAAAGAAACGACCCATACAACATATAAATTATACTTAATTCACATATAAAAATTAACTCCAAGAATTGCAGAATGGTGGTGCAGCTTTCAGACTGACTTTTGATATCAAATGACAGGGCCTTTAAGTTTGTTTAAAAAACAAAATTTAACCAACCTTATTCTGAAGTAGGGTCTGATGAAAACGTGCTACTAATTCCTGGGCTGGTATAAAATGGAATTGGTGGTCCTCCAAGTTAGTGGTTGAGGTTGTGCCTCAAGAAAACAAGTCTCGGGAAAGGACTTAGCTTTGCTAAATGGCTTTATAAAAAAAAACAGTATTATGGCTAAATTTGCCAACTTCAACCTGGTATATGTACTCACTCCACCGCAGACAAAAAAAGAAGAAAAAAAATAGTTTTAAGTGATTTCACCATTGAAACATTGACAGCCTTAGATAGCACAGCCTACCTACAGCCTATACGGCATAAAGTCTCTAAACAGAGTAAGGCTAACTGAACGTGTCGGTCGGTAGCGACCTATCCATGACCTTTGATGCTGTTGAGGCTTCTTTAACATCATACTTGAAAAAATTATGCGAAATTCACAACAGACAACAGGCGAGGAACTCTATCTTTCAAAAGACTGTACGAATACTTAACATTGACATAATTGATAGAGCTATCACTGGTAAGTTTGCATATATTTGGACAAAAGCTGTAAAAATGGGTTTAGTTTAGCGAATCAGTGTATACAGTACTCCCCGGATAATAGCACATGCGGATGGGTATGAAATAATAGTGCTTATAGCCGGGTTTTCAATTAAATTCCTATTAAGCGGGGACCCTTGTTATAGCTCATAAATGTGTTTATATTTAATTAAACAACATTTTTAATTTTTCTTTGAATCATTAATTTTTCAGTAGTTTTCTTAAAATGATCCTTTAATTCATCCAGAGATTTTATACTTAGGCCCTGTGTCAATTGGCCTAAATAATTATCCTGGGGTAATTTTCTGGCGCTATCGTGCGTGGTGGGAAACGTTTCAGCTGCCAAAAAATAATTAATAGTGTGAAATTCGATAAATACCTATCTGTTCTAAGATTAAGGTTCGCTGAACTGTTCTTTTCAACACTTTAGTGTTGAACACTAAGTGTCAGAAAATTTGCCGAGATTTATTATTTAGCGCATGGGCGCAGTAGCGCAGTGGTTAGTGTGCTGGACTACTGTGCGAGAGATCCCAGGTTCGATCCCCGAAAAAACACAAACCGAGAGTATGACTGTCTTGAAAAAGTTTCTCAATTCAGCCGTTCGGGCTCCGCATACAATATTGTAGGTCCCTTCCATTTCGTCCCAAAAATAGAAACTCACACAAAACGAATGGTTGCAAGAAGCTAGGCCTAGGGTGTCTACCTGCCTGTTGCCCTATTTATTTATTTATTTTTAATTATTTAGCGCAAATGACAGCAGCGTGGCATAAGCTTTGTGTGCATCTTTTCTTGAAGGAATTTCAACCACATTCTCGGGTATCTTCACCACCGGCTACTAAAAATTCTTCTAATTTCACGCCAGCAAACAATTTGTGGCAATATGCATTGTCAACAAACAAAATTATTTGCCTATTCAGTCCACTTTCGTCCGCATTAAAAATATCCTTTTCAGAAAATATGTTTAATAATATGTATCGAAAAAATATTTTCGGTCCATTGCTGAAACATCAGCATCATTTCTTTCACAGTGAATTTTCTTGAAACTAATGTTTGCCAACTCGAAAGCCAGCCATTACTTGGTTCAAAATCAGCGCATCCCGAGATTATCATCCTTCGTGAAATTTTATTTTATTTAAAAAAAAAATCGAATGGCTTATAAAAGGATAAAATACCAGGTAAAATAAAATGTTTGTTCAGATTTTTATTTGATAATAAGAGGGGTTTGCTTAAAACCGGGTTGCTATAAAGCGGGTACAATTGCATAGAATGGCGCTTGTGAGTCCCAACACTG
Organism: Cheilosia scutellata; assembly: GCA_955612985.1. Lineage (NCBI taxonomy): Eukaryota > Metazoa > Arthropoda > Insecta > Diptera > Syrphidae > Cheilosia > Cheilosia scutellata. Next base: position 11,341,446 of record OY015311.1, on the reverse strand, counting down.
AATAATTTATTGCTATAAAAAGGGTTTTGCTATTAAGAGGGTTGCTTTTATCCGGGGAGTACTGTAAATGTATAATTATGCTGTCAAGAAAAAGGGACATGAGTTCGATAAATCAGACAGAAGGTCACAATTTTGAGGTAGTTATTAAATTGTTCAACATTCGCCTTGCATCTACATCTGAAAACGACAAATCAAAAACAGATAACTTCTCTTGCCAATCACTGTTTCTTTGAGCAACGATAAAACAACCATGGATACTCTGTACAAGACCTTAATAATCTATTTCCTGTTTATGGGTTCGACATCCATAGAATCTTTCAAAAGCAAATGAACATATTCTTCGTCGTTTCGAGAGAGAAATTCTCATTATAAAATAGGTATTTAAAATAGACGCTGATGGGTTTTAAAATAGACGATTAAACGACTAAACTTAAGGCCTCTACTACTACATCGATCTGTGATAGTGCTTTCCACAAAGCCACCGACTTGATCGAGGTCGAAGCGGGCAGTTTCGGGATGGTTACTCTACAATACTTTGGAGTGGGCTGCATTATAACCACACGTCAATCGGTGACCCATTTTGACAAACACGCACCGATTTCCAGTGCGCCTCTCCAGTTTGCTCGATCCTTGCCTAAGGAGGGAAATTGTCAATAAATTGCTCATTAAAAGTTTTATATGGCTAGGACATGTAGAGCGAACGGAGACCAGTCTACTGTTAAGTAGAGGTTCCGTTTTTAACCAGCTGTAAAGGAAGACCTCACCTATAAGGTATCGCGCACATGTAAGTAGAACGCAAATCAACTAACTTAAGGCAAGTTTGCTAATCGGGGTAACTGGACAAGGCTTGTTAGTTGAGGCCCCAGGTTCACAACGAACCGTACCGCCACTTAAAAATAGAAATCAATTGACCAATTGCAGATTGAAAAACTACCAGGTTTCACTTAAGGTAGGCGCACACGTGAGATTTCCGTAGCACAACTACATACAGTCGTACGAAATAGAAAAAAAAAACATTTCACTATTTGCGCCAGAGTTCTAGCATATATTGACCGCGTTCCATTGGCCGCATTCAAGAATCTAAAGGGTTTTTCAACAGGGACGCTACAAAAGTAGAGCGACAGGGACAGCAAACGACGCCGAATTTCTTGCCGCTCTTTTGACATTTCTCTTCAGTAAGGTTTGCCATTTCATGATGGAAAGATATACGAGCCAACAACGAGTCCAAATTATTAAAATTTACTACCGAAATTCGGAGTCAGTGGCCTCAACGTTAAGAGCGCTACGTCCAATTTATGGTCGTCATAATCGTCCTAGCAGATCAACAATTGATTTCACGAAATGGTCCAGTCGCTTGGCCGCCTCGGTCGTGCGATTTGACGCCGTTAGACTATTTACTGTGGGGCTACGTCAAGTCTATGGTCTATGCCAACAAGCCAGCGACGATTGATGAACTTCGTACGAATATCGAACGTGAAATTGCAGCAGTATCGGCCGATTTATGCTTGAAAACCGTCGAAAATTGGGTTCAGCGTCTGGACTTCTGCAAGCGTGCCCGTGGTGGCCATGCAAAAGAAATCGAGTTCCATACATAATGGCATCGAACGTACTTTCACAGGAATAAAGAATTTCATTGATATCCAAAACCGTTTTTGTTTTATTTAAAAAAACTTGTGTAGCGCTCTTATTGAAAAACCCTGTAGTTGGATTCAAATGGACCTGAGCGCGAAAACTAACTTGAACTGTCGATAGACTACTTGACAATTCTGATTTTTTTTTGTAAAGGTAGACGTCACAATTTATTTTTAGAAAGAAAATTTCACTAAACTTATTGGATTCTGCCAGCAAAAGTATATGGCACTCCTTTGTGATTTATTTGGTTCATGGTTTTTGTTCTTTTTTTGCTTTTTTATTTAAATAAATTTATATGAATTTTAAATTTAAATGAATTTATTGGGGGCGAACCGAAATGTCAAATTGAGTTCTCCAGACGCAATGTTGCCACATGTCAACTTAGTAGTAAGTCGAGAAATTCTTTAGTTGAATTGTCGGCTAGCCCTCCATAAAAGTCAACTGAAAAAACAGTTCAAGTGTCAAGATCAGCCCAATGAAGCAAGATGAAGATAAAGAGCTGTCAGACATACTGAACTAGAACCTTCAACGTGCTCTGATCTGCAGATGAGCAGCATGTCAAACTCCATATAAAAAACTGATATTCCACTAGCGAAATATCCATTTTACGGACATATTTAACTTTCTCATATACGTAGATATTGTTTTCGTACAAAATTTCGAACTCGAGATTTTGACCAATTCTGATTATACGATGATAGGGGAACTAAAAAAAGTGGGTCTCGCTATTCTGTTTGTCCGTATGTTTGTCTGTCCCATAGCTGGGGAATCTAAACACTTGGAAGGAATTGTTTCAAACTTCGTATTTAGAGTTTGTGGGCTTCCCGCTAGGAGGCGTTTTTTTATACTAGCCCTAATATTAACGGTACTTCCCATATAAACATTTTACGAAATACATATTAAAGAATTTAGATATTTTCGAAAACGGCTCTAACGATTTGAACCAAAATTAATAGTTGGGTTAAAGTAGACATGCTTAACATGATTGCATACCCAGTTTTTCGCTAAAATGACCAGCAACGACACTTTTGAAAATTGGCTTCTTCTAATGCTTAAATCCATAGTAATACCTTTTGCTCAGTTTTGAGCTAAGCAGTTGCAAAACAGTGTTTTTTTAACCATGAATGCGTCCTTCGATTTCCACCCCAATCGCTAAAAATGGTACTTTAAAAACTGCTCATATCTCGAAAACGAAATTTTCGATTTGGATGAAAATGTAACTGCTAGGTAATGTAGCCGTTTTATGAATATTTCTCAAAAAATGACTACCCAAATCCCGATATATTCACACCTGGCATATTTTTGCAAAGCCCAAAACTTCAGTCGCAATATAATTCGAAATTCATCGCCTTTTTGCCTCCTTTAAACGTCAGTTCGGTGTGAAATTTGAAAGTAAGTAATAAAGTGTATTATGATTTTAATTAACAAGTACCTACATCTTGAGTGGGTATGGACTCTGAGATTCTGCGATATTCGCAATAAACGAGAAAGTTTCGTGCAACTCAGTCGTGCACATTTTTTAATCTAGCACCAAATTCTCCGCTGGATTGAAAAAATGAGCTGTCACTGCAATTCGATTAAAAGTAAATAAATTTGAAAAAAAACAAATGAAAAGTGTAGGCCGAGTTAGTCGATAAAATTCGGAATGAAACGAGTTCCATTCATAGATAATGACTACTGGTTCGTGGTTCCTTGCGTCTTTTCGCTTAAGCAAACGTCTCTGTCTAACAAGCATTCGAAAGCAGAACTGCCATTAACTTGTTTCCTCCATGTCCGCCTCTTAAATATGACAGAAAACATTCCATTGGCGGATTCTCTATCGGAATGTGGTCCAGAAAACTATTACTATTAATGAAGCAACATATTAGTCAATATATTAGATAGCCCTGAGACCCTGACCCTGAGTTCTAAGTCGACTTTGCGCCCGATACTGCAATTATATTATTTACTTCTATATATAGGCATACGAGTTAATAAAACATTATTCTTGACCTGAAAGATGCGCTATCTTCATTGAGTGGCCAGACATGAATATTGTTAATTAATTAGAATTTATGCACCTATTACCCAAGTCCTTTTACCAAACAACTTTGCACAAATAGATACAAATTGCCATAGTCATAGTGACAATCAAAAGGTTCAGTTATTCTTTATTAATCCTGCTGTTTCAGATGATGAGCTCAACGCGCATACTTAGCACATCAGTCATGGACGGTCATAGAGGACGTTGATCTACCACATAAATGTTGAACCCACCTGAAGCTGTATTATTCTTTGTAAACCAATCCATCAAAACCGCAGTGATTTTTGTGTATGAAATTTTGGTTTAATTTAAACGTCCCACACAGTCTCGGAAACGTGCTTCACATAACGTGATTTCATTACCCGCTTTGGAATTTCACTATGCAAATATAGAAGTCAACTGTCAACTGTATGGTGACAATTTTAAAAACGAAAACAACATTTATCTTGATGAAGATGACTTGATTTTTAAAGTGAAATGTACACTTGTACTGGAATTTGTACAGTTTCACTGAAATCAATAAAACCGTCTACCTCTACCCATTTTGCTCTTTTTAATAATAGATCTACACTCACAACTAAAACCTATCCGCCCAATTTTGCAAATTTGCAAAATTCTTTAACTTGCTCTAAAAATAGACTCACTAAAAATAGACCCACTTAGGCGAAAATAATTGATTTTGACTACCAACGCACTTTAATTGTTTTTCGATAATGTATCGGCAAAGAGTGAGTCCAAGTCTAGAACGGTACCGGGCACCTCTATGGCCGCGCCGTGAATTAAGCGTCAATATGGCGTATTTGCCCAAAGTGTACGCGTGGATCATAAGTATCTGCGAAACACTTGCATCTATTGCTTCTTTTGCACATGCCGACCTTCGATTTCGGGTTTGACCTTAGCGGCTATATTTGTCTTAATTGATGTTTACACATACTAAATATTCGGACCATAGACGGGGCACGGGGGCCGGCCAATGTGCTAGCATCGCGGCGGTAGACAGGTGCTGGTCGAAAATAAACAAAACAACTTAGTACTTCGAAGATACTTAGTGTTTATATGGGGGATGGTCTGTTTATGATAATCAATTTGAGAGGTGATTAGAAAATTGCGTATTTAGTTTCCAATTGGACTGTTGGACCAACTCAATTTGCGCCCCTCTTTGTTTAACAGACGTTGTACAGTCTGCAGTACAAATTAAAAATGATTTACGATGCTGAACAAGCTTGATTTTGCACATGGGAAGGAAAATTTTAGAAAACAGAGTATAACGATGAAATACTAATCCACAGTTTAACAATGGACGTTTAAACTACACTTTTAGTTTAAACTTCAGTTCCACAATTATGTCGGTTTCACGCAGTTTTGTTTAAACCTTGAACAGAGTTCATTCTGTAATTTAATTTAAACGACAGTATTCTGCCGCTTAAACCAAAGATCACTTGACACATTGTCAATTGTCATTTCAGTTTGATAGCTTCCGATTGTCAAAAACACAAATATTTGACGTTGTTTTGCGTGTTCTTTGAAGGAATAGACAAGGAACGATTTTAAAAGTCGTATAAAAGCTTAGTACTGTACAATACTACAAAATTCTATTCATTAAATTTAGTTATGTTCACTTGTTCAGATTACATTGTGAAATCGGACGAGTTGAACTTCAAATTTAAACTCAAGTTCAGGTTCAGTTGAACTTATGTTTAAACTGTCACTGGGGTCTACCCCGATAATCTCGAAAAAAAAATCTCGAGTGTAATGCCAATTTCGATTCGCAATCTCAGATTTCTCTTTCAGATGTCAGATTTCGGGTGTCCAATCGAACAAAAAAAGTAATCTGAGCTGTTCTTTGTTGGTGTTGGTGGTGTAGCTGCCACAGTTTGTTTACCTTTTTTTTTTTGCTGTGACGATTTTTTTTCGTAGAGTGGTTGCAAGTTTTACATACATTTTCAAATAATTATAAAATACTAGCGGACCCGGCAAACGTTGTTTTGCCTGCTCGAACATTTATATTTCATTTTTATTTAACCGATGTGTCCAGACTGATTCTGTACTCCGTGTGCTTAGACTGATATTTCCTCGGTCGTGTGCCCACGAATTGTATTGTCTAGACAAATTTCTCCCCATGACTGTCGAAGAATAACGTTTGAAATGTTTTTTTTTTTGTTATGAGAGGTGTGACGCTCTTTTGTCCAGTCCCGCCAGGTTTTGTAAAATGCGTCAATCAGGCAATGTTCAGATATCGTGATTGAAATAACTTTGTTTTAAGGGTGGTGCCATGGCCCGTTTTCCAATCCCACCCACTTTAGCTCCCATGGGTGTCGAGAAATAGGATTTAAAATGTATATTTTTTTATACAGTGGGTACCACGCTCCTTTGTCCAATTTTGATCAAACTTTCACAGAAACACCTTCTTCTTCATCTTCTTCTTCTATCTTCTTAGATAATAATGTTCCTTCGTAAAATGAGAAAAATCGAATTTCTGGAATTCTCTTTCTGCGTAAACCTGAAATACAGCAATACGAACAAAACAAAAAAAAAAGAATCATGAAAATCGGCTCAGCGGTTATCGAGTTATAACGTCATCGAGTTTCACCCAATAGAATATGTTTTTTGTATGGGCGGTGCAACGCCCTTTTGTCCAATTTTGACCAATCTTACAGCAACACTCCTAAGCCAATACCTAAAATTGTCTGTAAGTTTCAACTCAATCGATTCGGCGGTTTTCAAGATATTTTTTGTTTGGGCGGTGACACGCCCCTTTGTCCAATTTTGATCAATCTTCACTGGAATACTCCTGGGCCGATACCTAAGATTGTATGTAAATTTGAACTCAATCGATTCAGTGGTTTTCGAGATATAAGATTTTGAATGTTATGGGAGGTACCACGCCCCTTTGTCCAATTTCTCACCTTTTAAACCTTCCCTGGACTTCCACAAATAATTCAAGACCAAAATTAGCCAAATCGGTCCAGCCGTTCTCGAGTTTTAGTAAGACTAACGAACAGCAATTAATTTTTATATATATAGAAGAAGAAGATATCTCATACATAATATATATTCCGAATATATACCACGTCTTTCACAAAATTGCAAACGCGATGCTTTTCCTCCCTTACAAATAATAAATACTGCAACTGGAGAAATTGCTGATATGAAGAAGACGAACCAGTATTATCCTAAGGCGACGACGAGGACGATGAAGATGTGGAACATCATGAATATGAAAATAACATATCTATTATTATTTGTTCCATATTTATTCAAATTTTGGTTTAAATTATTTATTTTAATATGCTTTTTCACTAGTTCTAACTTTTTCGGCCAAACACCATCCGTAAAACGAAAACAAACAAACGCCTAATGTCAAATCATTTATAGGTGTATTGGTAAATCTCGAGCGACTCTGAGAAAAAATCTAGATTCGCAAAAGTGCTCTCGAATCTGAAAAAGATTGTTTTTTTTTTTTGTACGAATCGAACGAAAAAAGTGATCTCGGGCAAGAAAAAGTGTTTTTTTTTTTTTTTTGGCAAATCGAAATCAACATAAAAATCTCGAAAAAAAAAATCTAGAAAGCATAATCTCGAATAACAAAAATCTCGAATTAATATTAAAAATGGTGTTAAAAAGTGAGATACGTATGGGGGCATGCTGCCCCCGTGCAACCCCGATATCGAAACAAACATTAGCGACCGTCCTTTGTGCTACCTCATCACGCAACCGCGTTTATGTTTTAATGAGGACACACAATAGGAATTACAGGACTGTTGCAGTTTGATATTTTGATTGTCCGATGCAGCAACCATCGCTCGTTGCTCTGTCGCAGGATGGCTGCCAATTAAGACGTAGGATATGGGTTGGGCCCTTTACTCAGCTCATTTACTAGTAGCTTAGAATATGAGTTATTGCAAGATTCCTGATCAAATTACTGTTCAAATGATTTAGAATCATTGAACAAGAGGGGCTTAATATTATCCAGCGATATGATCGTACCGATCAGTGTAAATATCAAATCTCTGTCCTTCTACTGGAGACCCGTTGAGCCTTGTAACCCAACGCAAGCAATCGATCAACTAGGCGTATACAAAGCCGTATCTTTGGATATCTCAAAGGCCATTAATGAGGTCTTTCATAGAGCCCAACTAAGCAAGTTTGCCTCTTATGGATATCTATACTTTTCCCAAGTCTATTTCTTTTTGATACCAATGATCTGCTAAAGTTGACAAATTCTTTCTTTCGCACACAGTGTGCCTATAAATTACATTAAACAGTCAAAGATGCGATCAAACTGGCTATAAACCAGCTGCTGATCGCCATCGATTGACAACGTGCAGCATTCCCGTCTACCTTAAACTAGTTTTGTTAAGCAATATCGGAAAAAAGTGCCGGAGCGAACGGACCACTAGCCGAAGTATTTAGGGAAGCTGGTTGGTACTGACTTGACATATAAAATATTTGCAAAGAGATTTTTGAAAATTTTTTTTTGCAGTCACTATTAATTGTTTGAAAAGAAACTTTTTGCATCAAAACATTTTTTTTTGTGACCGAGGAAAATTGTCAAAAAAGTAGACTTTTACAAAAGTTCTAAATTTTCAATGGGTACTTAATGGGTTAAGGAAAGTTTTGTATCTTTCAGACGGAATTTAAATGACCTTTCCATTGATGCCAAAATTTACAACTTTAGTTTTGTCAAAATACTTATGCCGACCAGTGTATTATGAATATGTACTTTGAGTTTTCAACAGCAAAACGAAAGCCTTCTCTGATCAGAAAAACGGAATATACTCCTAAAAACATTTTTCAGCATTTATGCCAAGCTGCGACTATTAGCTTTTCTGACCAACAGCTTCACAGCCAAGAAATATACCGAAGAAGGAAATTCCGTGGCAAATATATGCCAAGTGGTAACATTTTTAAACCCAGCCAGTTTATTTTTGTCAACGGAAGGAATCTTTGAGGCATCTGCCAGAGACGATGTCGATTTTCTTAGGAGCATAATTCTACACTATAATGAGTTCCTTTAACTATTAGCTTGCGGCATCTCAACAACCCCGATCAATGTAGCTCTAGTAGTCCAAAGTGCCTCTTAGAAGTTGTCACAAATTCTGGGAGACATTGCTCGCCACACCAAACACTTTTACATTTTTTTTTAATTGAAAATGAAATTTATTTTTATTGTTCTTTTCTTTTTCATTTCGCTTAACAAAATCAGCGACGTTGTTGTGTTGTTGTTGGAAATGTACATATTTAATCGAGATGTGAGCTACGTGTGCCTGTGGAAGATGCATCCTGAGTTCTCTACAAAAATAAATTCGGGATTATCTAAACGGGGAAACGTGCGCTGATTTGCAAGCAAAATGGCGTGTGGGTTACAAAACATTTAGAACGAAAAACAAACTTAAACCAAATAACTAAGCGAAATATAAACTTAATCAACCGACGGGCGGTATTGATGTTCTTCACGACTTTCCGCCGAAGCCCATGAGGTTGCCTAGGCCACCGGCCGCTCCCTGCTGCAGTTGTCTCATCATATTCTGTAGACCGCCAACACCACCCATCTGCTGTAACATTCTCGGATCGATCATTTTGGCCATTTGTTGGTTGAGTTTCGCCATCTGGGTGGGATTTACGTTCTTTGTCATGTCACCGGTCTTGAAGAGACCTTTCACGCCGCCCATTTTCTTCACCACCGCTGCAAACTTTGTATAGTGTGCGATGAGCTCCTTTACCTCGCGTTCCATGACACCAGCGCCTTGTGACACTCGTACACAACGTGTGGGTTGTTTACTGAACAACTTGGCTCCGTCGCGGTTATCCAATTCGCCGTCCGACATACTGTCCATCATGGTCATCATGCGTTTTATTCTGGCCATGGATTCTTGTTCTCCGCCCTTGGTCATAAAGTCCTGCGAGAAGCCGGGAATCATTCCCATGATCTGTGAGAACGGGCCCATTTTCATTATGTTCTGGAACTGTTCGTACATGTCTCGAATTGTGAATTGGCCGTGCTTGATCTTCTCCAAAAGTTCTTCGTTGCCGTCCAGTTTCAGTTCGTTCACCTTGTCAATCAGACCTTCAATGTCGCCCATTCCAAGGAGTTTGCTTACGAATGGCTTTGTTTTGAATGGCTCCAGGTCGTCTATGTGCTCGCCTGTGCCTATGAAGATGATCGGCGACTCTGTAGCTGCAACAGCTGACAAGGCACCACCACCCTTCGCATGTCCGTCCAATTTCGTAATAATGACCGAGCCAATGTCTACCTTTTCCTTGAAAGCCCTCGCTTGAGCTTCGCACGCCTGTCCAATTGTGGCGTCCATGACGAAGATGATGTTGTCCGGCTGCACGGCATTTGCAACCGCCAACATCTCCTCGAACAGCGACTCTTCCTGCTTGTGTCGACCACTAGTATCAACTATAATCATCTCAAAGCCCTCGCGCTTGAACATCTCAACACCATCCTGTGCAATCACGACCGGGTCAATTTCTGTGTAACTTCCGTAGAAGGGTATTCTCGCTTTCGTTGCATTTTGTTTGATTTGATCATAGGCACCAGCACGGAAGGTATCTGCACACACGAGGCACGATTTCCAATTGCGTTTCTGGTAGTGATAGGCCAGCTTGGTGCATGTGGTTGTCTTTCCAGATCCCTGCAGACCAACAAACATGATGATATTGGGTCGTCCTTTAACAGGCTGATATGGTTTCACTCCGGGATCCACGAGTTTGATGAGCTCTTTAAAGACAGCAGACTGAATCATTCGCCGTTTGTTGAGACCTCCAGCCATTTCATCGAAATCAATTACGGCTCGGACATTCTCACGCAGTTGTTTAACCAGTCGAATATTTACATCCGCCTCGAGGAGGGCTGCACAAATTTCCTTGAGCATAGAATTCAGAACTTCCTCATTGATCACCGTGGCTTTGCTCAACGAGTGCAAAGCAGTCGTAATTTTACGACCCAAATCGGCTAATACCATGGTGGGTTCTTGATGGATTCACTTGGAAATCTAGTATTTGATAAAAATCTCGATAATAGTCAATTCAAATGAGTCTTTTGTTGGGTAAAAAAACAAACTTACAAGAAAAATTACTTTCTTCGTTCTCTTTTTTTTTTAATTTTGACACGTCGATGTTGAATTTCCACGGAGTTGTCAAATTCAGGGGATAGTTTGGAAAACAGCGACTTTGTGGTCTCATGCCATCAAAAGCGAAAAAGTAGTAGATTTTAATTTATTCAAATTTCGCTCCACGGCATGGCTTTCTGTTATCGAAAATAATGTTGTTTTCGATTGGGATTCTCAGATTTTGCGTTCAGATTTCTTGAGTTTAATCTAACGCAAAATCTCAAACTGCTCTTTTAATTGTTGGAATTCATGTGTTTCTAATTTTGTAATATCGTCGACACTTATTTTTGTTAAATTTTGTTTTTAATTATTTGAAATATTCGCCACAAAATTGATTTATAAATAATGTACCTACTTGTAAATTAATTACAAAAAAGTTCAATGTGAATGTAAATATATTTATTTAGAACAAATAATTCTTCGATAATCCAGTAATTTGGTAAATTGAAACGAAATAAAGACTCATACTATTCAGGACGGAGTAAAGTATGTACCTACTACATCGAAACGAAATGATGAAGTGCAAAACTGTAAGAAAATTTCTCTTTTTTCACAGTTATACTCTGTATTCACTACGTGAATAGTATGTTTGTACCTTGGAAATATTTTGTTGTGGTTTTTGTGTTAGAAAAAAGCCGTCTGAGCCTTTCCAGTTCAGATTTTATCTATAGATGTCAGATAAAATTGTCATTCTTTTTATACTTCTCTACACATTTGTTTCGATGTAGTTCAGGCTTAATGCTAAAGCAATAATTAAAGCAGAGAAGTAAAATTCAAAAATTTTGTTTTATAAGTCGCCTAAATTTACCTTGAACGCAAAAACTTTACTATCTAATTTTTTACTAGATTTCTCGGCAGCTCCATCACATATATATGTAAACTGAAAATAATGTTCATGTGATCATGCAGACGTTTTAAAGAAACGATTTTTGCATTTAGTGGGATTTTAAGGAGTCTGTAACTTTATTCAAGCCTTATAATACTTTTCTAAATAAGGGGCTAAACATTTTTACTGCAAAGTTAATTTTTGAGTCATCTGGACTGGATTCAGAACTCACCAAAAATTAATTAAACTAATATTCTATTACCGCCTTAAATCCACCGAAATTGTACTAGTACTCTAGACTTCCACTACTACATTTCCTCAAAACGACAGTTGTCAAATATTGTCAGCTGTCACTATTGTGTGGTGGTAGTCGCTGTTAAAATTTCGCACTAAACAAAATAAGCAACAGAGAATCTGTAAATAAGTTAAAATAATAAGTTTTTTTTGTACCGACGGAAGCTTAAAATCCTACACCATGGATCCAGCCTTGTTGCGGGAGCGCGAAGCGTTCAAAAAGCGGGCTATGGCCACTCCAACGTAAGAACCAGTTTTCTTTGCCCGAATTCATATACAAATTCTGTTTTTATCCCTAGAGTCGAAAAGAAAACAAAGGTTGAGAGTGCACCACCGCCAAGAGATGATAAAAAGAAAATGCGTCCACCAACGGCACCCAAATTGGATGCCAACACGTAAGCCTTGCTTCAAATATAAGCCCATTATGCATGTCTAACAACCTTCGTTTTTAGATACAAATCCATGTCTGGAAGTTCTCAATACAGATTTGGTGTGTTGGCCAAAATCGTCAAACACATGCGTACCCGTCATCAGGATGGCGATGACCATCCCCTGACAATAGAGGAGATTTTGGATGAAACCAATCAACTAGACATTGGTCAGTCGGTGAAGAATGTAAGCGCTGATATAATTTTGTGGGGTCAACCTTATACATTTTGCTCTATTTCAGTGGCTAGCTTCAGAAGCTCTAATGAACAATCCAAAGATTGAAGTCTCGCCGGACAACTGTAGATTCGCCTTTAAGCCAGTTTACAAAATTAAAGACGGCAAGAGCCTTTTGCGATTACTGAAGCAACATGATCTCAAGGGGTTGGGTGGAATATTGCTAGATGACGTCCAGGAGTCATTGCCACACTGTGAGAAGGTGCTGAAGAATAGGGCGTCGGAAATCATATTCATTATACGACCGATTGACAAGAAGAAGATTTTATTCTACAACGATAGGACAGCGAATTTTGTGGTAGGGATTAAACTCAATATTGGGAGTCAGTAATAGATTTGATTTCAATGTAGGTCGATGACGATTTCCAAAAACTATGGCGATCGGCAACTGTAGATGCTATGGATGATGCCAAAATCGATGAATACCTCGAGAAGCAGGGTAAGACGTTACATCGAGTGGGCCGTTGGGAGTTAGCTCAATTTATTCTCTTTACAGGCATACGATCGATGCAAGACCATGGGCCGAAGAAGCCAGTACCCAAGCGAAAGAAGATGTCGAACAAGAAGAGGCAGTTCAAGAAACCACGAGACAACGAGCATTTGGCTGATGTTCTGGAGGTTTACGAGGACAATACGCTGACCCTAAAGGGTCCCAATCCAACATAGACTAGACTTTTAAATTCTTCCTCTCAATAAATTTATCTAAGGCAGCACTTTAGTTTATTGAAGGTTAGTTGAGGGTGGTTGTAAAATGCGGTAGATCTTTGTTATGCATTTCCACCAAAGCATAACAAAGGCAGTTGAGTGCTGAATCTGCTGGCTACAATTTTGAGACATGTGAAAGTCATTTTTGACAGCTCAAAGAAAACTATTTTCTGCATTTAAGTGCAATGTTTTCATACGTCACGAGTTGAAGTTGTGTGTCATATTTCTTTTCAGTGAGAAAGAACCAAAAAGTGTGGGAACGGTATATGCCTCAAAATTGCTTAACGAACAGTTTTTTTTCTTTTGAAAAAGGCAATTAGTTATTTTAAAACATCGTGAAGCTTTATTGGCAGAAGTCTAATTTACTGTTACTTTACATCGAGTATAATATTTTGTAACGAACGTTCAATTTTAAATTGACATTTGAGGACATTTTTTACGTCAATATTTGCTAAAATTTTTATAGAGATGGAATGATATTCTGCCCAATCATGGTATCCGTTCAGAAAGAAAGATTCGTACAAAATCGGAGAATTTTGCTTCATGGTAGGTAATCGTTCCGATCAGCCGTTCGGAAGATTTCTCCGACAAAACGTAACGCACACCGGCAGTCTACGTTTCCTTGGGATGGGTTGAGTTTTTTGCATCTGTTTTTGACAGCCGCACGTCTGTCTGATGGTCTCTCTCCGACATCTATACGTCGCGGAAATACATTTTAGTGAAAAAAAAATGCGTTGATGCACGTTCCGAAAACGGATAGGTACCTACTATGAATGCAAATCTGTTGCGGAGAAAATTACTCTCGGAACGGATACCATGATAGGGCCGATTCTCTATCTTGAAAACCATGTTCCAAAGTTACATGATCCAAAAATTGCTTATAACAGAAGAAACTTCCAAGAAACTACTGAGTAAATTAGTTATTGGAAAGATCACTTTTATATTGATAAAAAAGAGCTTCTCAGTAGGTAATAGGCAATAATTATACGACAATAAAGTCCCATTGATGTGAGTACCTACATGCACTTGTTTTTTAAATAATTATTCGATTATATCTATCAAACTGTTACCTCGCTAAAAGACCATTCACATGAGAGCGAACGAACTAATAATTGATGAAAGGCGAACAAACCACTTTGTATGCATTTATAAAGAGAAAATTGCACATTTTATTATTCCAAAAGGAGGATAATTAATTATCCTATTAAAATGTATTAAGAAAACAAGTTTATAAATAGTTTAAATAACGAAATTTCGAATTCCAAACTTTATGCCGCGAACGAAAACACCCTGGCGCGAATTGTCAGTCTATTCGTAATCTACATCATTTAAATCGCGTTCAAAGTAGCGAATAAAAAATTCGTTCGAACTTAACCTTATTCCAGGAGGATATCTTGGAATAATAAAATGTAGTCCCGTAGTAATAATTTGACTTGAACAAGCAAAAAAAGTAATTTTTGGTTCAAGTTGTAAATCCGTGTATTTTTTTCTAACAAACTGCGCTGGAAACTGCCCTCTGACAAACATAACGAACATAACTTTTTGACCGCGACAGTTTAATTTAGTGACGTCATTGAGAAACAGCTGTTCATCTGTGTTTGACTTGACAATGGACCTGAGATCCACTCCCCTACCCGTTTCTAATAATTTCTATTTCATATCGAATTTATTTCCTGCCTACATAATTATATTTTGAAGTCTGAAAGCGCAAAAATACCAATACTATCAAGTTCACAATATGTCATGTGTTGTTGTTTGCAGACGAATTGTAAACAACACACATCATCTGTGCAGTGTACCAAAGTAATTAATTGTTGTTTAAAGTTTTAAGGCGTGTTTGGGTGCAGCTAATGGTCACTGACCGATTAAACAAAAAGCCTTACTTCGGGATAAACAAGTTCTACTGCCTGGGATAACGGAAAAGCACCGAATTATAACAATATCTTCAACGAATTGTGTCGACCCACTAAATATGTGATAACAAATCGCCCAAAAAGAAAGAAAAAAAAAAACTGGTAAAGGTAGAGCCAGAGTCATCCTATCTATATGTCATGCAGATTGTGAGACACAGCGCCACAGCACAGCAGCAACCCACAGAAAGTATTTTGTGCCACACTGACCACGGTGCGGATCGGATGATGATTTTTGTATAAATTTCTTGAACTTGTACGTTACGTCGGTTAGTTTACTTAACACCTTGCGCGAGTGCGGGTGCCAAAAAATAGTTTCGTATTGTTTCGAGAGAGAATTTACCTGGCGCAGCAGAATGGTGGTTCACCAATTATTGATATTCCTTGCAATTGCGATTGCGGCTGCACCAGCCGCATGCACAGAGTAAGTTATTAAAATGTCAAATTATGACCAACACTTAAATTTACCAGTTTTTAAGGGTCATTACTTAATTAATACAGTAGTTTATGATAGTCGAAGACGTAGCAACCCCTCGTCTTGAAGACAGAGAAAGTCCCCAATCGGCTTGTCTCGCATTAAGCAATTGTGTATTGCACTTACCTTGGTTATGTGGCACACCTCTGACAGTTAATTGTACACTTTTATTCACTAATTTATTGCGTAGTTTGGTATTTATTGTATTGGCAATAAATCCGACAACAGAAATTCACAAATAGGAGAGATAGCTAATTATTTACACAAAAAAAAACCACAGAAAACGAAAACAAACCGCTTTGACGTCCGGTTGTACTAGTGGAACAGAACTTTTGATTCAACAAATGAGTGACGTAATGGGAATTCTGACAGCATTTGGTGGAATGAATGTGAACAGTGGGGGTGAGAAGTATTACATTGGTTGGAAAAATAATTGCATACATTGAATGGAATTTCCATCGGAATTGCGAAATTTTATGAATGGTTATTTGCATTAATATAATGATATGTATTAGGTATTTGTTTTTTTTAATGGTTTTAATAACAAGAGAACAACCTACGATATTAATTTATTCGATGCTTGTCGTTTGGTTAGTCGTATCGTGTGACTGTCCCTAAAAAAATCAAATTTGAAGTTTCAAAGTTGTCTGGCTGTTTACAATTTCTGTCGATTTCCATTGGGCTTTTACCGTTTTGCTCTCAGATCTCAGATTTTTCCTGCCCCAATGAAATGAAATGAGATTACTTTTTTTTTTGCATTTGTGTGGGTGTGTTATTTGACAGTCAGCTTTTTTTATTGCAATTTGTGATTGGTGTGTGAATCTCGCTCTCGTATCGAGATTCGCAAAAGTGATCGAATCTTTAAAAATGTGTTTTTGTTTTGTTTTGACAGACACTAATTTAATTTCTAGAGCAGAAAAACTTCCCTGAATCTGAAAAAAGTGCTTTCTTGCCCAATGGAAATAAATCAACTTTAGTTTTGTTAATTTATGGACGTTATTTTAAATAGAGTTCTGTTCTGCCTGCCGCCGTTAGTCGATTTTTACGTTTATGTCTTTTTTTGAAATGATTGATGATGATTGAATGATTTTTTGAAAGGATTTTTTTTAAAATAAGACTCAATAATGATGTCAAAGTGAAAGTTGTTTAATAAATATGTAACTAAAGCTGGGTAGTAAAGATGTATCCCTTTATTCTGAAACTCGATCGAATCGAAAGTTGCTCTAATTAAAAACGGTTGCTCGAATTAACTCCTCACATGCTGAGTTTCAATTTCGAGCTAAAGTTGAGTAGGTACCTTTTAGTTCTAAAGGGTGTTTTTTTAGAGGTATAGAACTTTGAAATGGAATAAAACAAAGATGATTTTTTTAAATTCAAAATGAAATTTACTTTATTCGAAAGATAATCTTCTGACATTATAATTTAAGTATGATTTCTGGCATATGACCACCACTGCTGGCTCGGACGTAGTCTAATCTGGAGGTCCAATTTTCGATGACATGGAAACATATCCAATTCCTGTACACGATGGCGGATAGACTGATTCGGGTCTTCCTCATCATCTTTGTTTTATTCCATTTCAAAGTTCTATATACTTCTAAAAAAAACACCCTTTAGTTAGAGTTAAGTTCTAACTTTAGCAAATATGTATATTATTGTTTGTTCCTTTCGTCTCTCGAGGAAGCTAATAAAATTTGTTATTAAAAACTGTGAATACTCGATTAAAATTTGACGCTAACCAACAAAACAGGCGATTCGCATATCTTTCGCTTCGAGTTCCCCGGAAGAAAGATTTTGTTCGTTGGCGAAGGCGAGATCATATCCTTCCTGCTTAGGCTCTCTGCGAAATAAAGCAGAATAGCCATAATAAGGGTTATTTAGAACGTAAAGTATCGCATTAAATAGGGATACGCCTCGATATTTCTTGCATTGCAATACATGGGATCGCCTTTTTTGTCGACATATGAAGTAGATGGTTCAGTTCTCGGGTATGCTTCTTGCTTCCTTGATCACAAACCAGAGAGAATAGACCACCAGCTTCGGGCAAAAAAGAGAATTCCATAGAGCCAGTTTTGAAATGAGTAGCGCCGCCTCTTTTTCTATCTGTGAATACGTGTTGTACCACAGAAATAACTGTAAATGTTATTAGGTGCCAGTGTATGCGTGACCAATTCGCCCTCCATTTACTTTAGCATGGCACACATACTTAACCACCTAATAACTTTTTGAAACTGGCTCTATGGATCTCTCATTTTTGGGCGGAACTGGTGGTCTATTCTCTCTGGTTTGTGTCCTTGATGCATTACCTCCGCAATTAGAAGCTCCACAGATGAGTCGCTGTAGTGTAAAGACATCCTGCTATTGGCTGATATGCTACCTTAAACCTTAAACGACATTGATCTTCGTACCTACCTAAGAACGTACCGCTTACGTAAATGCTATTTTCTGATGCTTTATGGTCATTGATTAATCTTATTGTTTTACTGCTTGCACGACGACGACATGCTATACACATTAAACGAGATTGATCTTTCTACCCAAAAACGCACCGTTTACGTAAATGATATTTTCTGATGCTTTATTGTCATTGATTATTTTTTTACTGCACCCACTTAGAACGCAATCTAATCGAGATAATACCGAATAAATTCATTGATAAGAGTCTAATCATAAATAAAATTTAGTGTTTTCTTGAACAACACAAAATTGTTGAAGCACTCCATCAACTGCACCCTTACGTTCAAGTTTTGTCCATTAGATCAATAACTCCCCTTCCACTGTGCAAAACAATTATTGCAATCAAACGTGAATTAGGAAACCCGTTCAAGTCAATCGACCAGTCATTGATTGGCGGTGTTCTAGACGCATAAGCACTTGTAAGTACGTTTTCAATTCCATTATCAGTAATTGACTTAAAACACTCAATTGAAGGGTGTCCAAATTGCTGGCGCAAATAGCTGAATACAGCAATTGCCCGATAAATAAGTGGATCAGTTTTTAATTGCTTTTCGCCCCCATGACGATGACGTTCAGTTGGAAGCACTTTATAATCGGTGTGGTCGTGTTGGGGTCCATTAGTGCACTGATCACCGTTATAGTCATATTTACGAGGTCACCGAACGAAGCTACAACCCCTCCACACGAGTAATTCTATTTACTAACCTTCAGACTCCGATTGCCACTAATTCGTTTCAATAATTTCAAATTTACAGCTTAGTTTGGGGCTACGAATGTCGCCAAAGTAAATGCATGAAGGTGCCTCTGAGTGAGGAGAATTTCCAAAAAGCCGTCAGCCTGCCGGTGTGTAGAATATTCTGTGGTGATACCATTGGCACGTTATGGCCCAAGCCGACGGGATCTGTGCGAATTGGCGAGTACATCGTGCACATCGATCGAACAAAGATCAAATTTGTGTTTCCCTCCTCGTCGAAGGCCGCTAAACTTTGGAAGGACAATGAAAAGCGATTTGTTGATCAAATAGAAGCGAAGATACCCGATCCCAGAGAGGTACGCAATGAAGGCCGATCACTTACGGTCAAGGTCAACATTGATGAGAGTCCAGAGAAAGCAGCCGAGATACCACAATTGACGTATGATACTGATGAAAGCTACTCGCTGGAGATTAGTCAGGGCAGTAATCAGGTATTCGCTGATATTAAGGCGCAGTCATTCTTTGGCGCGAGGCATGGCTTGGAAACGTTGTCACAGTTGATCGTATACGATGATATTCGACGAGAAGTTCAAATGCTGGCACAAGCAGAGATTAATGATACACCGGCTTATAAGCACCGTGGTCTGCTGTTGGACACATCTAGGAACTATTTCAGTGTGAAAGCCGTTAAGAGGACTATTGGTGAGTAGGACATGGCTATTAAACGATTTTATATTATTATTAACAAATATTTTTATCTTTACTAATTTTAGATGGCATGGCGATGACTAAGTTGAACACCTTCCACTGGCACATAACCGATTCGCATAGTTTCCCCTTTGTGGTGAAGTCGCAACCTGATCTGCACAAGCTCGGTGCGTATTCTTCGCGAAAAATCTACACTCATGAGGACATTGCCGATGTGGTTGAGTATGGAAGAGCACGAGGTGTTCGCGTCATGCCCGAATTCGATGCTCCAGCTCATGTGGGTGAAGGTTGGCAAAATAAGAACATGACTGCATGCTTTAACGCTCAGCCATGGAAGAATTTCTGTGTGGAACCACCATGTGGTCAACTCGATCCAACAGTTGATGAACTGTACAATGTTCTCCAGGACATATATCGTGAAATGTTTGAATTATTTGATCCCGATGTATTTCACATGGGCGGCGATGAGGTCTCAGTCAATTGCTGGAACTCCAGTGAGACTATTCGCAATTGGATGGTTGCCAAAGGTTGGGGCTTAGAGGAGAAGGACTTTATGCAATTGTGGGGACATTTCCAAACCAATGCACTGGATAAAGTCGATAGTGTTTCGAAAAATGGCAAAGTCCCAGTTATTATGTGGACTAGCCGATTGACCGATGTGCCATTCATTGATGAGTACCTCGATAAGGATCGCTATATAATCCAAGTATGGACGACAGGCTTCGATTTGAAAGTGAAAGAGATCCTTAAACGTGGCTACAAAATGATCCTATCGAACTATGACGCGTTATACTTTGATTGCGGATTTGGTGGTTGGGTAACTGACGGCAACAACTGGTGTTCACCGTATATCGGTTGGCAGAAGGTCTATGAAAACAGTCCCGAGAAGATAGCCGGTGAATATAACGATCTAATTTTGGGTGCCGAAGCTGCTATTTGGTCGGAACAAGTCGATGACCAAACTGTGGATGCAAGATTTTGGCCAAGAGGCAGTGCCATGGCCGAGCGTTTGTGGTCAAATCCGAAAGACAGCTGGAAATCGGCAGAATCGCGATTTTTAGTGCATCGGGAGCGCTTAACCGAAAATGGTATAGCGGCTGAATCTATTGAACCAGAATGGTGTTTGCAGAATCAGGACGAGTGTCCAATTGATGCATATGACACAAAAAACGAATCGAACAGATAATGCGGAATTTTTATTATTTTTTTACATATTTTCTTGGTCCTTACTGTGGCGGTGGGTGTTCTTAAGTGTTAATTTGGAATGGAACGTTTGTACCTACTTGAGAGATGTGTACCTTTCTGTTGTAAATAAAATAAAGAAGTTTTATTTTTTTCAATTAGATGTTGTCCATTGATTTGAATGGGTTAGTTACAAATTGGTATGTGGTAAGATGACAATCAATTGGCACACTACAAATGCAATTGCCACGAGTTTATAAAGGAAGTTATGAGCTTCCGAATTAAATGCAAAAAACTACCTGCTAAGAATTGAATTCTCTTCGACCGTGCGCCGTCGTCTTGATTCAGGCCGTTGAGGATTATACTTAATAGCGAGAGAGAGAAACCTCAGGCGGTGTTTCTTTGTACTTTAAATTCATTTCTATCTTATAATTTAAAACTATTTAGCTACTATTCCCTGCACAGCAAAAATGATTACCCATCAGCCACATGTGTGCTTCTTTTGGAATACATTTTAGGAGATAGCCATCAAAATGCTGGTAGACTTTTGAATGAATGCTACCATTTCTGTCAATAGTTATATTTTCATAATTATGTCAAGTAAAATAATTTAACTAACGCAAACGTGAAAACAATAAAATTTCGTAATTATTTTGTTCAAACCCTCCGTTGCCAAATTTACAATTTTATCAATCTGACTGTAGATAATAAGGGAACAGACCGAAAGAACTGAAAGGTGTCAAGAATTGCCATAATATCTAACAGAAAAATGTTTACTTCAAATTTACTTCAAATTAAAAAAAATGTTAAGACACCTTGAACGGGTGAATGCACATTGGAATTGGATGACGTCGATGTCGACTCACTTTTAACGACTAATACTAAACACGTAAATATTCTAATCGATAAATTAATAAAATTTCATTGCATGAATGACGCAGGCATTGTTTACTTACAAAAGTGAATCATTAAAGTAACTGGTTTCTTACAATTAAGTACTATTCATAGAGTTGCTAACGGGAGGGTATTGTATGACCCCTTCTATATCGCAAATATTCCTTCTCAAATCCTACACTGAAACAGAAAAAGGCAAAACTGTCAAAGTCATTTTGTCATTTTTGCAATGCAAATGTAGGATTAATTCAATATTCATCTGAGAAATTGTGAATAGCATCACCTCTCTGTTGGATGTCTGTCTAAAATTGTATTTCTATGTGTGTGCTTTTTCACTTAATCGACGAGTTATTATTCTGATCAATTCTTATTGTTTCGTTGATCGTGATTGATGGCGATCAATTGCAGGGTTGTACCACACCAACACCCATTCCATCAGAAAGAGGAATTACTAATGGAAATTAGAAATGATCATCAATGTAACATTTAGTTAACAGTATAGTAAACAAATACCAGTTATCTCTTATTTGTAATTAATTTTTTTTAAATGTCAAGACGATTCAATGAAAATGCACTCCTCTCGAACGTAAGCTCAGATTTGTACGATTGGTATAACTTGTTTCGTATAAAAATAGGCTTAAACAGTTCTCAACTATTGTACGTACACTTTTCTTTCTTGTAACCAATTAAATGTTCAAGTTATACATATATTAAATTCTTAATAAACAAATATGGTTAAACATATTGAGATATTAAAACATTGCATCTGAGTATTGTATTGCACCCTATTCCGATTGGCTTAGTTGTCGAAATAGAAAATTGCAATCATTGACAACTCCCATAGTAAAATTATAAGTTTGACAAATTTGAGAACAACACTTTTAAAACTGTTACAATAATTTAATTTTAGGATTAACAGTTTCAAAGGAAGAATATAAAATCGAAATACAGACAGAGAACTTGAGAAACTTACACCCTACAAAGCTTATCGCGAGCTGTGAAATCATACACAACACAGTTTTTAAAAAATTAAAGTACAAATGGGCATTGCACAGTTATATAATAAAATCAAAAAACATATTTTTAATTCTATCCAGGATCAATAGCAAAAGAGATAAACAAAATTTCTGTTTTTGTACTCACTCGGGCGTATGTGGGCTTTTTTTTGTACCACCCAATGTGAACTGTGGAAATCTTTCATTAGCTTGTGCTCCTGTTTATGGATATTTGTGGTACGAATACTTCTGTCTTTATCCTTTCACAATGTATTAAAACAATGACGATCAACTAAGAAAATTAAAGACTAGGTCATTTTGTTGATACTAATGGTTTTATAATTACCTTTGCCTTATTGGCGTAGCATGTTTCTTTTAATTTAAAAAAAGCGGTGAATATCCCAAACTTAAAAGCATAAACATTTATAGTAAATTTTTTTTTTATTTACTTAACTTGTTGGCATAGAATACAGAAACAATTTGATTTAATATGTACTTGTAAATACAAAAAGTTGTGTGCAGTATGTGTAGAATATGGTTTCGGTATGAAGACAGTAATTTCTCAACTGAAGCTTTTTTATTTTAAATAAGAATTGTTAAACGGATTGGCCAATAAGGATTTAACCTTGAGAATATGTAGTCGGAGACCTTACGGTGCTGAAAATAGTCTGGAGACTTAAATTACTGCGTTAGATAAATTTTGTGTCTTTTTTTTACAATTCTACTCAGTGTGGTTAAATTGAGATGTTTAAATCCTGTGCAGAAAAAGTTCATGTGCTATGACTTTCGGCCACTCTTCTACGTATGGCAGCAATCTTGAAGACTCACTGATGATTTTAAAACTGGGACCGATGTGGTTTTTGGAATTCGTACGCCAAGTTCTAAGTTGTACGGCCAGTTATTGAAACTAAACCAGCCAATTAGGAAAACTAAAAAAATTATGTAGGTACATATTGCACTTTCGTGTTGATGACCTTTTTCATATTCTTCTAAAATTTTAAAACTCGGCTTTATTTCCCTTATTTCACTTTTAAAATCCAACTCTAGTGCAGGTGTATGCACCGAATCTGGAGTCGGGGTATTCAGGGGTGGGATTCTGTAAAAAACAAAACAAAAACCGCTTTCGTTTTCACTAAACCTGTCTCTATCATATCTGTGGCAATAGACAGAGACTATTGTCTATTGTCGAAACGATAGCGTTCGATCGTTTTCGTCTTACATAATCTGGCCCCAGCTTTCTAAGGTGAAGTTGATGCAGCCCTTGAAAGGTTTGCAGATATGGATTCTTATATCATGATGGGTGATATCAATGCTCACGTGGGTGTGGATTTCACGACATGGGGCAGCGTGATTGGGAAACATGGTGACCCCGATCACAATGCGAACGGAGAGAAGTTAGTGGACTTTTGTTGTTCAAATGGAATGTCCATTATGAACACTTTCTCTCCACACAAAGATATCCATAAATACACATGGCACCGTAGAAGTCTTCAGCAGAAATCGCTGATACAGTGGCCGGCACAAGTATTTTGACAAAACTAAAGTTAATTCTGCTCATAATTTAAAACTTACTTCATGTAAATTTTGGCACCATAACCCATTAAGTACCCATTTAAAAATGTTAGAATTTAGAATCTTTGTGAATGTCTACTTTTTTGACTTTTTTCCTCGGTATCAAAAAAAAAAATGTTTTGATGCAAAAAGTTTCTCCAAACAATTCTAATAGTGACTGCAAAATCTCTTCGCTAATATTTTTTATGAATTTGTTAAAATTGCTAAAAACTACTATTTTAGCCACTTTTTCCTCCTTTTCATACAAAATTTTTCTGAGATCATCCCATTCAAAAAATCATAAAAAATATTACCGAAGAGATTTTTGAAAATTTTTTGCAGTCACTATTAGAATTGATTGAAGAAACTTTTTGCATCAAAACATTTTTTTTTTTTTGACCGAGGAAAAAAGTCAAAAAAGTAGACTTTTACAAAAGTTCTAAATTTTCAATGGGTACTTAATGGGTTAAGGAAAGTTGTGCATCATTCCAACGGAATTTTAATGACCTTTCCATTGATGCCAAAATTTACTTGAAGTAAGTTCAAATTATGAGCAGAATTAACTTTAGTTTTGTCAAAATACTTATGCCGGCCACTGTATGGTCGAGTGTTGAGAGGTGCTGAACTGTCAACTGATCACCAGCTGATGCTGTGCAAATTGTATCACAACGATCAAATACCTATCCTGCCAAAGCGTAAACTAAGGATGGTTACGCGCATACGGTGGGAGGGACTACAAAACGATGAGATACGGGAGGAATTTGCACAGCAGGTACCTATCTGAAAGGTATGAACAAATTCCAAATGTTCCATTGAATGTTGAAGAAGAATGGCAGTTGTTTTCAACATCTATGTCATTGCGTCTGCAGGACATGTTAGCGGAGTGAAGCGGCTCGGTGTGGCGGCTGGTGGTGAGAAAAGAACTGCGTGGTTCAAAACGCCCGGAGTTCAAGAAGCCATCAGAGAGAAGAAGAAGACTTTCAAGGATTCACTTGGGGGACTCACCTTCCCGAAACCGGTACATTGAGGCTCGAAGAACTTGCAAATTGACTGTTAAAGCAGCTAAAGAACAACCTTGGAAGGAGTTCGGCGAAGAAGTGGAACATTATTGCAAGAGTCAAATCTAAAGATGGTACACTTCTTTCCAATGAGGAGGACATCTTGCGCAGATGGAGCGAGCACTTTTCTAAATTGCTCAATCCAATCCAGGGCATTGAGCATTACAAATCGCTAAAAGCTGGCAAATCTGACGGAGTGGCTGAAATCCGGTCAGAAATGCTCAAGGCCTTAGATAAAGAGTAATTGAAAATGCTTTAGGGAAAAAAAGGAAATCCATCGTAATAACGGTAGAGATCGCATTAGAAATACCAGTATACGTGAGGAACTCAATGTCGAGCAGTTACTTCTACTTCTCCGGTCGGAGCGGTCATTGCTTCGGTGGTTTGATTATGTTAAACGCGTGTCCCCAACCAGGATCCCACGACGTGCTATGGAATCCTTATCATCAGGCAGGCGTCCTTTAGGTAGACCTAGGATGAGATGGTTAGATCAAGTCCATAATCTCTCCTATACCCGTATGGGAATTGCCATTGATGACTTAGAGTCGGTGGCGGAGAATCGAGAGCTATGGAGGGTCCACTTGAGCAACCTACACCCGCGACCCACATAATGGACAAGCGGACCATTGAAAATGAATGAAAAAATGAAAAGAATGAACAAAAAAGAGGACTTGGACAACATCAGTGCCAGCTACTTGGTTGCCATCCGCCAAAAAAAATTGTCTGTGATATTTAAAAAGAGCGATGTCTTTTACGTGTTATTTATTTTATATTTATTTATTTATTTATTTTATTATATGGTTGTCAAAGATGAAAAAACGGATAAATATATTAATATATAACTTATAACATGTAAGTAAGCTATAATGTGTGACAAAAATGTAGAAAAGTTGTTAATGATGTTTGATTTGTAAGACCTAATAAACTACCCCTGAGGATGTCGAAAAAAAATCGACGAAACGTAGGGTGAAAATTATGAATTGAACGTGTTTTAATTGCATCAGAATACCTGTTAGGCCACCAAAGCCGACACAAAGGTAAACTTAATATATAGAAAAGAATAGATAGCTGCAAGTCCCCAAGGACTCTAGGCCTAGCTCCTCACAACCATTTGCTTTTGTGCGGTTCTTTTTAGTTGAACGGAGGGGAACTCTTCGCACATTGGAAGTCAAGTTTCACTTGGATCGGTGTAACGTGAGATTAGTATTGAAAAAAGTTTTTGTTTGAGAAAAAGTAAAAAAAAAAATACTCTTCCCTCCATCTGCATCCTTTAGTCATTACATTACCATTATTGCTTATGCAATCTATTATATAAAAGAAAGTGTCTGAAATGCGATGTAATCCCATAACTCGAGATTGGCCGAACCGATTTTGATGATTTATACTTTGTTGGAAAGGTATTTTCTCAGTACGGGTTCTAGAAAAAAGAAAAATTGGACAAAGGGGCGTGGCACCTCCCATACAAAAAAATCTTATACCTCGAAAACAACTGAATCGATTGAGTTCAAATTTACATACGATCTTAGGTATCGGCCCAGGAGTATTCCTGTGAAGATTGGTCAAAATTGGACAAAGGGGCGTGGCACCTCCCATACAAAAAAAACATTCAAAATCTTATATCTATAAAACCGCCGAACCGATTGAGCTCAAATTTACAGACAATCTTACCTCCCATACAAAAAAAATCTTCTATGGAGTGAAAATCGATGACGTTGTAACTCGATAACCGCTGGGGCGATTCTCATGATTCTTTTTTTGTTTTGTTCGTATTGCTGTATTTCAGGTTTACGCAGAAATAAAATTCCAGAAAATCGATTTATTCTCATTTTTCGCATTTTACGATAGAACAAAGCAATACAACTTATGTGCACGGGCAAAGCCGGGCGGGTACAGTTATATTACATTACCTATATAAAAACGTTGGTGCATATGTAAGTCCGATAATGGCCGCTGAACCACTGAAGCTATCCGCCTTCATTCCTATTAAAAGAAATAATTGAACAAAAATATCAAAATAAATCTTGAAATATTTAAAATAACTATTTTAGGCAGAAGAACGTTTGCCGGGTCAGCTAGTCAATTATATAATTTACAAGGTAGCAACCTTTATAAACTTAATCCGAAAGCAAAGGTACTGTATACCCTATGAAATAGAATATATGCAAGTATGAATAAATGATAAGGCCGAATGCGTTGGACTGCGGCTATGAGAACCACTATACAAGATCAAACGAATCAAACAGTTTGCTTTACAACTTCTGCCAGAGTGGATATATTAATTAAAACTAGCTCGCATCTACGATGCAATGATCACTTTAAAATTGATATTGATTGTGGTTACATTGGCATTACCAGCTCTTTGTGTTGAGTAAGTGCATTCATGGGTTGCTGTTGTTGTTTCTCAGTGCTGTCTGACTTAAGTGTATTCATATTTCATGTGTTATTCTCAGCCGCTTACTAGTCTGGGGCTACCAGTGCCGGAATAAAAGGTGCGATAAAGTTCGCTTTAGAAATCAGCATGGCGTCGAAAGTTTGTCGGTTTGTAAACTGCTCTGCGGCGGAGATGATGAATTGGGGACTGTGTGGCCGAAACCGACGGGAACTGTAAAAAAGGGACGATCTGTGGTTCAAATAGATCGCGGCAAGATTAGATACAACATTCCGTCAATTACAACTCCGAAAGTCGACGCTCTCTGGAGAATGGTTAAGGTGAAGTTTCAGGGACAAATTGACAGTAAAGTTCCAGAGCTTAGTCTGCTTCCGAATGAAGGGAGAACACTATTGATTAGGGTCAAAGTGGAACATATTATACTTAGCACGTCTGAGGCACCTAAGTTGACCTACGATACGGACGAGAGCTACGCCCTGCAAATCAGTCAGGGAAGCAATAACATTGTCTTCGCTGACATCAACGCTAAGAACTTCTTCGGCGCCAGGCATGGTCTGGAAACACTATCGCAGTTGATCGTGTACGATATTATATCAAGGAGTCTTCAAATAATGGCCATCGCAGTGGTGAATGATGGGCCGGTCTTCAAGCATCGTGGCGTCTTACTGGACACGGCGCGTAACTATTTCAGTGTGAAGTCAATCAAAAGGACTATAGGTGAGTGTTTAGAACATTGCTTCTCATTGATTTTAAATTGTCCACGTTGTAGATGCCATGTCGATGAGTAAAATGAATGTCTTCCACTGGCACATGATCGACTCGAATAGCTTCCCATTTGTGGTGAAATCACATCCGGACTTTCACAACCTCGGTGCATATTCGGCGGACAAAATCTACACCCACCAGGATATTATTGATGTGGTCGAGTATGCACTCGCTAGAGGTGTACGTGTTATACCCGAATTTGGTGCTCCTGGTCACGCTGGTGAAGGATGGCAAGAAACAGGAATGATCGTTTGCTTCAAAGAACATCCATGGAAGGAGTTCTGTTATCAACCGCCGTGCGGTCAACTTGATCCCACTGTTGAAGAGTTGTATAACGTTTTGGGCGACATCTACCAGGAAATGTTCGAACTGTTCGATCCGGATGTCTTCCATATGGGAGGGTATCAGATCTCAGCAAATTGTTGGAATACTAGCGAGGAAATACGCAATTGGATGTTCTCCAAAGGTTGGGGCGTAGGGGACGAGGATTTTTTAAGATTATGGGGACATTTCCAAGCCACAGCTCTAGCTAAAGTGGACAGTCTTTCGAAAAATGTTATGCCGATAATTGTTTGGACAAGCCGGTTGACGGATCCTGCCATAATTGAGAAGTATCTTGATAAAGATCGCTATATAATACAAGTGTGGAAATCCAGTGATGATAAGGATATTCAAGAGATCCTTAAACGTGGCTATAGGATAATTTTATCAAATAAAGACGCCTTGTACTTTAATTGCGGACTCGGTGATTGGGTTCCTGATGATGATTATAGATCGTGTGCGCCCTATAGACACTGGCCGGAAGTCTATGAAAATAGTCCGGACAAGATTGCTGGTGTTTATAAAAATCTCACACTCGGAGCGGAAGCAGCTATTTGGTCGGCACAAGTCGACGAACACACTTTGGATGCAAGATTGTGGCCAAGAGCCAGCGCGATGGCTGAGCGCTTGTGGTCGAATCCGAAGACACATTGGAAGTTGGCTGAGTCACGGATGGTGGTGCATCGAGAATTTTTAACACAGAATGGCATAGCAGCGGAATCTATTCAACCCGAATGGTGTTTGCGGAATCAAAAAGAGTGTATCTTTGATGCGTATGAGAATAAGGATGATTAGCGATATTTTTGTAATGGTTGTGGGTATTTTTTTAAATTGCTTTTGTTCTACACAATTTGTCTTTGTTTAAACAAAATAGTAAAAGTTGCTTATTTTTTCCTCTGCTCAAAATGATTTTGGTTCTAAAGGACTTGCTGAATCACATTTCCCATCAGCAAGTGAAATTCTCAAATTCATGTGATGATATATGAGAAGAAGAAGAAGACTACATAGAAGACATAATGTAGTCAACTCACATTTTTCCGCTGGGACGCTGCTTCCATTGACATTATTATATATGGACTGCTAGTAGACAACTTCGTGTTGTTTCCAACATTAGGGCTAGCTAGCGGAATAAGTTGGAAACTTGCACTTCTTTAAAATTTTAAAATTACATCTATTGTGACTCGGTAAATTGATTTCCACGCCACCTACCAAGATTTTTACATACCCGAATCACAGGATGAGTTTTGTGACAGCTGATTTCATCACAGAAGTTCCTACGGAAATTATAAATTGGAAGTGCGCGCAAAATATTCTTTTGTAAATTTATCTTATAGGCATTAAAAAAATTGATATCAGAATGCCGCTACGAAATGCCTTTTTGGTATTGATTTACTTTTAAATATTTCTTCTCCTAAATTTTTCAATAAACTTGGTAAATATCAGTTTCTAATTATTAAATTTGATTTATTTTTATACCCTCCACAGGAAGGTATATTCACTTTGTCATTACATTTGTAACGCCAAGAAGGATTCACCGGAGACCCTATAAAGTATATATATTCTGAATCAGGATCACATTCTAAATCGATTTAGCCATGTCCGTCTGTCTGTCTGTCCGTCTGTTGAAAGCACGATAGCGTCCAAACGAATTGACCTAGGGGAATGAAATTTTGTGAGAGGACTTATTTTTACCGTCGCCAGGTTGGTATTGAAAATGGGCTATGTCGGTCAAGTAGTTCTGGTACCTCCCATACAAAACCACTATTAGACCCATGTGTATCTACGTCTGTTGAAATCACGATAGCGTCCAAACGAATCGACTTAGTCAACTGAAATTTTGTGAGAGATCTTATTTTTACTGTCCTCAGGTTGGTATTGAAAATGGGCTATGTCGGTCAGGTAGTTCAGTTACCTCCCATACAAAACCACCATTAGACCCATGTGTCTCTACGTCTGTTGAAATCACAATAGCGTCCAAACGAATCGACTTAGGCGACTGAAATTTTGTGAAAGATCTTATTTTTACGGTCCTCAGGTTGGTATTAAAAATGGGCTATGTCGGTCAGGTAGTTCTGGTACCTCATATACCAAACCTATATGGCATGGCAAACATTTTGCATGACTTTTATGCAGTGGAGGGTATCAAAGCATCGGCCAACCCGATGATAACACTTTTACTTGTTTATTTTATTTTATTATTTTTCGAAACCGCTAGACGAGGTATGTCCGAATGTCAATTGTAAACAATGACGCAATTTGAGTTTCAAGCATTTTATTTGGCAAATTCACTCACGCCAATTACGTGTATCTAACATTCTATGCTGAAATCCAAGATGGTTGTCATTTTGTTTCAGTTATTTTTCTCTTTGGAACCACGAGCGCTAATTATGTTGGCTTCATTATCCTTAGCTGTTTATTATAGTATGTCAATGTCTGCTTCTACTAAGATTGCTGATAGCCACATGGTATCTCTTTCAAGTTCTCTTGGTTTTCGTTTGTGGCTAATGTACTTAAATGTTATGATATTTTCGGTTCAGATTTGTGCACATCCTCCTATGCATGGAACAAATCGCATTAAGGGACATAAAACAACTGCTTGTCAACTTCTGCGTTGGAATCGAAGACTCTTCGGAAGCGTTGGTGTCCATTCGCTCTACATGTCCTAGCCATCTTAGTCGACTGATACGTACTTTTCTGACCATTTCGATGTGGCTGTACAGCTCGTAGAGTTCGCTGTTAAATCTCCAAAGCCCGTCAACGAAGCGACCAAGGAAATCTTCATCCGCCTTTGCTATAATGTCCATGATTCTGCGCCATAAAGCAGGACTGGGATGATGAGGGTATTATATAGAGTCTCCTTGGTGTTTCTCGACAAGGCCTTACTAATCAATTGCCTTCTTAGGCCAACGTAAAAGCGGTTGGGAAGTGTAATTCTTCGCTTGATTTCTGATGTGACGTCATTTTCAGTGGTTATAGCGGAGCCGAGGTAGACTAACCCCGAACTTCCTCAAAGTTATATCTATGTCTATATTATGTCTATCCTGTCCCTTCTTGTTGACAGCATATATTTTGTATTGCCCTCATTCACCACTAAACCCATTTTTGCCGCTTCTGTGCTAATACTTGCAAAGGCATCAGTGACAGCGCGCTGTGTTCTGCCAATGATGTCGATGTCGTCAGTGTATGCAAGTAGTTGCGCAGACTTTTAAAAAATTGTGCCTCTAGTGTTGGCTTGTGAGTTTCGCACAATTTTCTCAAGAATGATGTTTAAAAAGTTACATGACAGCGCATCACCTTGTCTAAATTCTTTTAGGCATCAAAGGTCTTGGTGAGATTGTTTCCGACCTTTACGGAGCAGCGATCCTTCTCCATCGTCATTCTGCACAATCTGACAAGTTTGGCAGGGATGCCAAAACTAGACATAGCTCTGTATAACTCGCCTCTATAAATGCTGTCATATGCGGCTTTAGAATCGATAAATAGATGGTAACGATTTGGACTTCTTGGGTTTTCTCCAGAATCTGCCGTAGTGTGAATATTTGGTCGCTTGTGGATTTCCCGGCCTAAAACCGTACTGATAGGGTCCAATCAGTTCGTTGACAAATGGTTTCAGGCGTTCACACAGTACGGCAGACATGATCTTGTAAGCGATGTTAAGGAGATTGATGCCTCTATAGTTGGCGCAGTTTAGAGGGTCTCCTTTCTTATGGATCGGGCAAACAATGCTGAGGCTCCATTCATCAGGCATACTTTCCTCTGACCAAATTTTGGAAACGAGTTAGTGTATGTTCTCTACCAAGTCATCTCCCGCTGCCTTAAAAAGCTCGGCCGATAAACTGTCCAGTCCTGGTTCGATATTGCTATCTTTACCTCATTTAGGTCAGGTGGACTTTCATCGCCCAGGTTGAATGGTTCACTCTGCCTGACAGCGGAATTTGTGTCGTCTTCGCCGTTTAACAGTCTGCAGAAATGCTTTTTCCATGTCCTCAGCACCGACTGTGACTCCACTACAATGTTTCGTTGTTCGTATATCTACAGGTCTCTGTTCGGGTCTTGTTCCCGTGACAACGTTCTTTTTACATTTTGGTAAAACATTCCGAACATTGTTCCTGGAGTAGCACCTCTCTATTTCCTTGATCGCGCGCTTCTCATGTTCTTTCTTTTTAGACTTTCTTTCTTTAAGACGGTGTTCTTCCCTCCTTTTTTGCTCATAGAGCTCACGAGCTGCTCTCGTCCTTATATTCAAATAGGAATTATTTAATTATTTTCACACTTTGGTTTGAGATAAGCATGCTCGACCATTCTTTTGAAAATTTCACACAATCTGACTTCCATAATATCCAATTTTTATGATCTTGTTTAATTAGGTACATATTAAAATGGCCGCGTTTCATTGACCTCAAGATTACCAACCAGCGGTATATCAAACTACATATAAATAAAAAGAAATTGACAATCAATTATCAATTTATATAATGTTATCGCAAGTGTTTCTCAATATCAGTACATTGACAGTTGAAAGTGACAGGTCACAGGGTCACATTTTCGTGTTCGACATGATGTCTGGGGTTTCTTTGAAAAATCGTTGTATTCTAAAGGAAGCGTGGGAAGAAAATTTATGACAAATGGCGACTCTAATAATTAATCAACGTATTCGGGGTATCTGAAGCTCCAACGAATCTAATTAGAGTTACGAAACTAAAAATCCGAACTTGTTCAATAAATCTCGTGGTTTATAATAATTCTTGATGATTAATGAGGTATTGTATGAGAGAACAACAACTTTTTGTTAACAAACACTTCGATTGGAATTATAGCTATTACGAACTGTGTACACAATTCATTCACAATCAGATTCCTAAGTTATTTGATTTGAATTGTGAATGTCAGTTCTCCGTATATATTCCTCCTGTTTGTCTAAATGTAGCTAAATATTGTATGTACTTGTTCCTAAATAACGTTAGTGGAAATATTGTATAAGAATCTTTCACAGACCTCAATCGAACAGCCCCCTCTTGCAACTCGAGTCAACTGTCATTTGCTTGGATATTGTAGTCTTTATTCCATTGGCAATGATGACAAATGTTTTTAATTAGTGTTTGTAATAATATCGGCGGCGCCATCCACATTACAGCGATCATTTTAAGCTTCTTGGTAAAGCTAGTTCTCCAAGTCTTTCTAAATTAGACACCCTTTAACAGTTGTTAAAACCTCTGCAAATTAGATTTTGATGTATAACAAATATTGTTCTGTTTATTTTCACAATTTTCTATGCCTAATGACTTATACTTGCCTACTTTATATCACAACAAAGTTACACTGTTCTCTTCTTTTTATTCTTAGCCTTAAGTCTACTCTACACACTAGCTAGTCTCTACACAATTTACATATATAATCTACATATAAATACGATGAATCTGTTTCTTGTTTTAATTTACACAACTCAATCAATGCCTTCGTTACAGAGTCGATGACCAATTTGGCCACTTCCTGATTATATCATATAGCACTATGCCAGGACTCTCCGAACTGATCAATTGTCTAACACCGTATAGCCGATAGTCCGAAACAAGCTTCTTCAGTCTAACACCTTCTTCGATAATCAACTTGGCCGCATTTAGTTGTTTCTCTGGCGGTGCTTTGTTTGTAAAGGTCCCAATGAAAGCAACGCAAATGCTGTCCACATTGAAACCTCTCGTGTGGGCACCTTGCAGGTCCCAGCCCCGGCCTTCGTAAACAGCTCCATCTCCACCAACCAGGAAATTGTATGCAATGTCACTATAGTTGCGTGATTTCATGTGAAAGTCCTGTATAATTCGAGTGCGATATGTACAAGTAGCCTAAAAGACAAAGCAGACAATTCAGTTATACCGCAAGAAGATGTACAGAATTTAATGTTTACCTGGCTTCCGCAATCTTCCGTTGCAGTATGGGCAATTATCACCCGATGTACTGGCAATACGAGTTCGGTCATTGATTCACTAGGTGGCGTTGCTAGCCATTCATCTCTGGCTACTAGGCGAAGGATCTTACCGTTGCCGATGTTGTCAGAACCTGGAAACAAAACCAATTAGACTTTTAGAAAATTCTGAAGAAACAGTGTGATTGATGATTTGTGTAATCCCAATTGGAAGGTATAATTTTAAACGAAACCCGAGTTAGAAGGAAAGACTTAGAGGTTGAGTACATGGATCGAATTTTGGAAATACCTATGGTCGTATTAGCTGGAATATTCTTTCTTCTATCTTCGTCATCCCAATTTATCTTACTTTTGTGTTTAATAGCGGAACTGGTCGTTACAAAAATTACTCCACACAGTATGGTAAGGATAATGATGATAGCTGTTATGAAGGCGGCTTTGCGATTAAATATAAATTTGTAAGGATGTGGCGGTGCAAGATCTTCTCGTGTAGTCTCTAAAAAGAAAAGAAAAAAATGTTTTGATTAGGTGTAATGTTGGGTCATTTATTAATTCATGTTTCATAAAATTAATGTGCCAACGAGAATAATTAGCCTGAGGGATTGAAGGCTAGGAAAGTAAGAGAGACCTCTGCCAAGAAATATCTCTGATATGGGGAAGTGGAGTTATGAAGTGTCTGCTTTGTCTTTTAGGCTACTTTTACATATTGCACTCGAATTATACAGGACTTTCACATGAAATCACGCCACTATAGTGACATTGCATACAATTTCCTGGTTACTTACTTAGTTTTAAGTTTTAATAGAAGGC
This sequence comes from Cheilosia scutellata, assembly GCA_955612985.1. Classification (NCBI taxonomy): domain Eukaryota; kingdom Metazoa; phylum Arthropoda; class Insecta; order Diptera; family Syrphidae; genus Cheilosia; species Cheilosia scutellata. The sequence continues at coordinate 11,306,056 of OY015311.1, read as the reverse complement.
TCGCAAATACACAACAAGTCAATATTAAAAATATAAAAAATGTAAAGCGCGGTACTAAAAATAATTGTTGAATTCTCCATTTTAAAAATTCAGTACTACGAGTAAAAGGCTTATGGTCTTATGGGTGATGTGTGAATGCCTATTGCTCTCAACAGCTAGGTCGATTCTCTCTGCAGTCAATCTATCGAGATGCTCTCACAAATATTCAAGAGAAAAATCAACTACAGTCATGAAGTGAAGACATCTCAAAGGTGGCTATAGTAGGGGCCGATCCCTAGGAGCTCTACCGCATACCATCAACAACAAGTATGTACTTATTTGCAGTCTAAACGAAAAACCATCATGATCCCACTCATCCCACTGTGACACCAGATTGGTAGAGCGGCATGAGGTGGTAGATACTTCATTTTTCAGTTGAGCAGGTAGCAATTCTAGGCGAGATTTTAGCATAGCTGGGAAAGCTGATTCGTTTTTGATAGTTTAATATCTCTCAGATAGTTATTTCAATGTTGTGTCCGACCGACGCGACGCACGTACTGACCCTTAACGCAATCTCTGAACAAGTACTTAAATATGGTTCTACAAGCCCCACCCTACGGGTAGACAATTTTGTGATTGAACTGTTATCGGTGTTTCAATAAGATGGTGAGAAAGATGGCGGTTGGCCTCTGCACGCTGCAAAGAAAGGCTTTGACGTCTACAGATAAGAGGAAGAGTGACATAGTGTTACCCCCTTCGGGTAGGGGTTAGAATATACCCGAGGTAGGCATGCCTGTCGTAAGAGGCGACTAAAATCCAACTAAGGGTTTGAGGCAACGGCTAGCCTATCCTCAGTAAATCCCTCCCACAGGAGCCAGTGGTAAACACTCAAAAGCGTTATGAATGGAGAAACAAAAGGAATTGATTACTCTAGGTGGTAATGGCAATAGCCAAAATCCACCCGTAGTCTTCTCGACTACGGCCGGGACACGGATTCTGGAGGTCCCAACATTCATACCTGATTTCACAAGCGACTCATGCGGCTCTATGTCTGATTCATTCGGCAAATTGAGCATGAGACAAGCTGTGGCTCACTGCACTGCCACTGACGGTCAGACCCGGGACACCTTGGTTGAACGGGCTCCTGAAGAGGCGGTCCTTGAGCTGTGCCTGTCTAAGGGACAGCGGAAAAGGAAAAGGAAGAAGCTGAGGGATCTGCGGCGCAAAGAAGCTGCACCTGCTGAAGGCGCAAGCACATCCGTCAGCTCTTCGGCGGCGCCTTTGAAAAGGAACCGGTCGGTGGAAGTCTCACCAACTGAAGCCAACCAACCCCTTGGATCTGACGCTGCCTCCTCTTCTGCCTACCCGAAAAGCAAGAAGAAGCGACCCAAGCTCGAAAAGAGAATAAACCCCCCTCAAGTCTGTGAGTCTGTCCGCGTGCGGTCTCCTAATGAAGCCGGTGCTTCTACCAGAAATGGAAGCAGTACTGGCGGAAGGAAACTGGACGTCGCAATCGCACCTACAGGCGAGAGCTCCCGAGGCCCTCCAATCGTTGGAGCTACCTGTGCACTGGTACTGAATGATGCAGGTGCTGGAACCAACCCAGGTTGCAGTACCAGCGGACAGAACTTTGTTGATGCGGATGGCTCTGTCGGTCAGAGTGCTTCTTTCGAACGCAGAACAGCTAAGGTGCGGGACAAGAGGCCATCCTACAAAGATGCCGCTGTCTCCTCTCTAGCAGTTCGTATAGGGAAAGCAGGCAATGACAATAGCATGAGCGATGCAGAGTGCAAACACTGTAAAGCACATCTTTTGGAGCTTGCCGCGGCAACTAATGCTTGTATCCAGGTTGAGGGATGTGAGTTCAAGGACGGAACCTTCACGGTGAATACCTCCTCGCAGCTTACCTCGAAATGGGTCAGCAACATGGTGCCGAAGATCCCTCCCCACGGGACCACAATTTTTGAGGTCTACAAACCACCCAAGCTCACGCGTGCTGTCTGCTGGATTCCTGGGAAACTGGGGAAATCGGCGGACGTGCTAACGCGTTGGCATGCCCAGAATCCTGGTCTCGACACAAAAGCCTGGATTGTCCGTTCTCACAGGCAGAGTAAAAACCGTCACGATGAAGATGGTAGCTCTCTGGTTGTGAGCATAGACAAGGCTTCTGCCGAGATCATCAAGTCTAGGTACGACATGCGTCCCTATCTGCACCTTGGTAGGATTAATTTCCATTTCAATGTCAAGTAGTGCTAATAGTGGTCGTAACCCAGAGTTTACATCCATTTTGTTCACTCAGATCAACCTACAACACTGTAAGGCTGCTACTGCTCTTTTAAGTAGGAGGCTTGCTGTCAGTAGGACAAAAAACCGCATAACATCCATCCAGGAACCATGGGTGTGGAAAAATCGCATCTGTGGCCTTGGTGAGTTGAGCGGTGCATACCATGTTCTTTACGATGAACTGTCCGAGAGACCTAGGACATGTCTTGTTGTATCGAAATCCCTCACGGCAGTTAAAATCAAACGGTTTTGTGGCCAAGATTTGGTTGCTGCAACTATCACTTACCATGCAAATGGCAATTGGGAAACCTTTGTTGTTGCATCGGCTTACTTCCCCTATGACTCTCTAATTCCTCCACCACCAAAGGCAATTGTTGAGCTCATAGAGTACTGCGAGGTCAAAAAGATTGGTCTTGTCTTATGTTGCGATGCTAATGCTCAAAACACTGTTTGGGGCAGCAGCAAATGCAATATACGAGGAGATCGTCTTCTGGATTTCATCCTATCGTCTGACATCACCATCAACAATGTGGGTCGTCGGCCTACATTTGTTACAGCCAGGAGACAGCAAGTAATCGATATTACCCTGTCCAACAGGCATTCCAAGACTATCATCAATTGGAGGGTATCGCCAGATAGCACTTTGTCAGATCACAGATACATCGAATTTCAAATCTACTGTGAAGTTTCACCTTCGCAAGAGAGGAGAAATCCGAGAAAAACAAATTGGGCACGGTTTAAGGAGGAACTTGGCAATTCTGTTAAAGCTCCACTTAAATTAAGGTCAATACAAGGGGTAGAGAGGTCTGCTCAGGATCTGAACAGCGTCCTTATCCGTTGTTTTGAACAAGCGTGTCCGGTTACAAAAAACTCCTGCAGAAAACCGGTACCTTGGTGGAATACCGAACTGCAGCGTTTTCGCAGAGAAACCAGGAAGCTCCTAAATCGGTCTTTAAAAACCAACTTAGAAGAAGACTGGAATCTGTATCGATCGAAGCAAAAAGAATTTAAGAGACTGATTCGTAAATCGAAAAATGACTCTTATAGGAAATTTTGTGAGGAGGTCGAATCACTAAGTGCAACCAGTAGACTTGTTAAAGTCCTCAAAAGGGACAGACCAAGTAAACTGGAATCGCTCCAAAAATCTGATGGCACCTACACTGAGACAAAGGCGGAGACTTTCAGTCTTCTGTTGGAGACTCATTTCCCGGGAAATCAGATCACTACGCGCTCTTCAGTGGTACCGGAAACGGTGGCCACCACGGAACGGACAAACACCACGCGGCGTAGCTGGTATATTGCATCCAGAGTGGTGACGGATGACGCTATCAAATATGCAATTGCATCGTTTGAGAGTTTCAAGGCACCTGGTCCGGATGGAATTTACCCGGCTATGCTGAAACAAGGTTTTAGTCAGCTGATGCCGACGTTGAAAAGAATTTTCACCGCTAGCTTGGCCTTGGCCTACATACCTTCTCTTTGGCGTATGGTTAAAGTCGTGTTCATACCAAAAATCGGTAAGACTGACTACACTCTCGCCAAAAGTTTCAGACCCATAAGTCTGTCTTCCTTCCTGCTGAAAAGTTTGGAAAGACTGGTTGAGCTGCACGTGCGCAATGTTGCTCTTCGATCGCATCCTCTTTCTGAGATGCAACATGCTTATCAGCGCGGAAAATCCTGTGAAACTGCGCTTCAGAACCTTGTTGGTAGGATCGAAAGCGCTCTTGATCGGAAGGAGTACGCGTTGGGTATTTTCGTCGATATTGAGGGTGCTTTTGATAATGCGACTTTTGACAGCATGTGTAACGCAGCTAGACATCACGGTATAGATGAAACATTGGTGTTGTGGATTAAAGCAATGCTAATGTACAGGACGTTGATTGCCGAGGCGGATTGTGGCAAATGCGTCATGACAGGGGTAAACAGGGGCTGCCCACAAGGTGGTGTTCTGTCTCCCCTTTTATGGTGTATGGTAGTAGACTCTCTGCTAACGTTACTCAATCTTCCTGGAACCTACACACAAGCCTACGCGGACGATGTCGCCGTTCTGTCTGTCGGCTCGAACCTAAGGACTGTCTGCTCTCAGGCGCAGAGATCCTTGGGCTTGATCGATGACTGGTGCACAAGAAATGGGCTTTCAGTGAATCCTCTTAAAACTACGGTTGTTCTCTTCACGAGGAGGAGGAACTTCACTGGTCTGACTCAACTTGTGCTAAAAGGTGTCACTATCCCGATCTCTGACGAAGTCAAATATCTTGGAGTAATCCTCGATAGAAAACTTCTTTGGTCCAAGCATGTTGAATCGAAAACCGATAAAGCGCTGTCGACTTTCTGGCAGTGCAAAGGCGCTTTTGGTAAGACATGGGGCTTATCTCCGAAAAGGGTCCTTTGGATCTATACGGCAATGGTAAGACCACTTCTCTCATATGCATCGGTTGTGTGGTGGAACAGGCTTTCGCGGAAACGTGTTACTGCCTCTTTCGCCAAACTCCAAAGAACAGTTTGCCTTGGCTGCACAGGGGCCTTCCCCAGCACCCCGGGTTCTGCTCTAGATGCTATGATGAATCTCCCCCCCCTTGATATTTTTATCATGGGGTGTACACTGAAAACCATCTCCCGTTTAAAGAGAGGTGGCTTTTGGTACCACGCGCATTGGAATTTTGATGAACTTGTGCGAGAATTATCCTTTGACCCCTGTCTTATGGATATGCCGTCTGATGCAATGACACCAGAAATCCTACTGCGACAAAACTACCACGTCAACTTTCCTCAGGCAACGGAATGGCTTCGGCCGGACTCTGAGCCAGGGAAAAAATGCCATCGTGTATTCACGGATGGCTCTAAAACCGGACAGGGGTCTGGTTCTGGAGTCTTCGTGGAATGCGAGAACATTAGACTACACTACCCTTTAGGTAACCACGCGACTGTCTTCCAGGCGGAGATTTTCGCTATCCTTATGGCTATGCGCTATATTGTGACAAACAGGTGGAGGGCTAAAAGTATATGCGTTTGCAGTGACAGCCAGGCTGCACTAAAAGCGCTGCTTAACCCTCTCACCTCGTCCAAGCTAGTGCTCGAACTCAAGCTTGCTTTGAACTTGGTCGGTAGGCTAAACACGGTCAAACTTGTTTGGGTCCCAGGTCACACTGGTATCCAGGGAAATGAGATCGCTGATGGGCTTGCCAGGCTGGGTTCAGAAGAAGCTCTTTCAGGACCTGAACCCGCGCTGGGTCTGCCTGCATCTGTGGTTGGGTCATCCATCGATATTTGGGTTTCTCGCAAACACGAGCGTCGGTGGCGTGATTGTGCTGGGTGCAGACAGGCCAAGCGACTGCTTCCGGACATCTGCAAAAGGTCCGCGTCCTTTCTTCTGTCTCTCAGGAGAATCGACTGTAGACTGCTTGTGGGCGTCCTTTCGGGCCACCAAGCTTTCGCCAAACACTTAAATGTATTGGGCTTGAGCGACACCACCATCTGTCCTGCTTGTGGAGAGGACGATGATACGGCGGAACACTTCCTCTGTAGTTGTCCTGCCTTTGCTCGCATCAGGTGGCGGATTTTTGGGGCTGACGTGGTGAGTGCCGAACATCTAAGCTCTTCATCACTGAAGCTCCTTCTTATCTTTCTTCGAAAGACGGGAAAACTAAGTACAGCAATGTAAGGTGTCTGTTTGGCAGTACAATGGACCAGTAGTTGTGTCTGAGTGCTCCATCGGATAGTAACAACCTCCGACAAAAAAAAAAAAAAAAAAAAAAAAAAAAAAGACATAGTGTTAGTGGACCAGCTTTGTAGATTTGTTCAATACGAGACGACAGATTCTAAGAGGCTGTGGAATGACCACAGCTACATCCGTGCAAGTTGCCTTGAATATTTGGACAGTATTATTCGGTTGATAACGAGCGAAAAATCAACCACTTAGCTAGGTTTTGAGACGGTGGTGATCATCAAGTTTATCGTACCAAGCCATTACATTAACTTAGCCGAGGAATAGTATAGGTATAGAGTATGAGTCAAAAACCCTAACTCAACTTGTCCCACACAAATTTGCAAAAACGGCGTTAAGAAATAACGCCCAACAAATTTTAAACGCCCAAAAATAAACAACAAGATGTAAATAACGCCCAAAAAGCATTTGCCAGTTTAATACGTATGGGAGAGCATGCACCCCCTGCCATAATAAATTTATTTCGTACTCGTTACTGCGTCCTATGAATATTTTAAATTATTCATTATTCTTGATGGTTCCTAATAAAGGTGGTGGTACACGGCATGCAGAAAGCCACATACGTATGTAGCACTGCCGTCATTTTTACGTCAACAAATGGTCCCAATGGCTACATGCCGTGTACTAGCTCTTTTTGTGACACTCAAATATGGTACACATACACATACGTAAATGAGGTATTCGCAGTTGATGTCAAAGATACAAACGTATGTGGCTTTCTACTCTACCACCTTAAGAACAAATAAAAACGCTGCGAACCACAGATCTATTTAAATGACATTTCTTTAGATAAAACAATGAACTAAAGATCAAGGTTATTAGAGGTCCACATAACTCTGAAGCTTTTTCCATCTAGTTGAGTGCACGTATTTACTGTTTTCCACAACATTAGGGTGAACCACCCGATGAAATGTATGTCTTATTAAATCAACCAGTTTTAAATTTGTTTACACACAAGCCACAAGTAGTAGGTGTCTACTACCTTTATGGCTTAAGCTTAGACAAATAATATTTCCGCTATATTTGGTACAAAGAACAATAGGTAACAATATAGGGGAAGTACAAATAATGTATTCTGCGAATTATTTAAATAAGCGATAAATATACAAAAGCCTGCATCTATAATTCGCAAATATACTTTTGGGATTGACATTGGCAATGACATATGCCACATACGACATACATATAGGAGCTTTGCATGTGCTTGACTGCAAAATCAAGATGAAATTTGTGACAGTTGATATTAAAATTATATAAAATTCGTATATTGACCTAATTAAATTGTAAAAGTTATAGTCAACTGGTTTTTTGTTATCACTTAGAGATTCCATTATTACTGTGGAGCTGTTAAGATTAGGAACTGACAATTTGTCGTTGGCGAACCCAATGTAGTTAAACGCTTTATTATCTACCTGGATTCTGCAATTAACTCGCAAACGCATCACTATTGCCAACCACTTTTACTTCGAACTCAGAAGATACCTAAAAAGTAAAGCCTTCTCTTATAAACTAATGAGATACTATACAAGACTCCAACCATCTTCGTTCTGTGAATGACGCACTGGCATAAGCTTTGACGAAATTTGAATGAAGTAAGTTCTTCGAAAGTTTTGAGAGAAAGATTCTTTCAATGATATACATAATATTCGGTTCAGTTTATACATATATCAATAGACTTTGAATAAGGTAATTCAACGAAGAACTGAGCAGCGACATTGACCTACAGAGAAAGCTTCAAATCCAAGCGTCTTGTAAATATAGCTAACACGTCTCATATTTTTACTTATGCGAGAAACAGATTTACACAGCACAGTCAAGAGCAACGTTTAATGGCTTGTAAGACACGGCGCGCACCAAAGTGGTATGGCAGTAGCGTGAGAGTAGCGTAGTGGCGGGTGGCATATCCACACCAATCCTGGTGTGGCAATGAAATGTCGGCGAAATGGTATGAACGTGATTTAACACGCCATCGATTCATCAGTTCTTAAAATATCGTCCTAAGTTGAGTTCATGGTCGTCTCGCATGTTTTAAGTTTCCAGGTAAACAAATATACTCAGTTGTAATGCCGAAATTCACGTCGTCACCAGCCTCTACCAGGGAAATGCATCTAAAAATCCACGTCGAAACAAGTAGCACCAGATTGGCACCACGTCACTTGAAAAAAAGGCCACGTCGCTACGCCACCGCCACGCCACTGCCATACCACTTAGGTGTGCGCCTTGTCTAACACGTCAGAATAGCAACATCAACATAATAGACCATTTAGGCGATTCTCAGATTCAGGCAACAAGCAATAAGCAACTAAGCAACTAGCAACTGTCACTAAGCAATACGCAATTTTATTTTAACCTATTCTCACATCGAAGCAACAAATTGCCTGAAATTTCTAGCGATCAGGGATATTTTTCCGTAAGTCTAATTGAATTGTCTGGACTCAAATTTACCTGAACGCGAAAACTAACTTGAAACTAACACTTATTGGACAATTGTATTTTTCTCCTGGGATCTGGGTTTCTGATTGGGTGCTCTACAAGAAATGTCAAACTGCTCTCTACCATGCTCACCGATGACCCAATAGAACAAATGTCAAAACTGAGTTCTCCGGATACATGTTGGCACAAATAGATGTCAACTCATGTCGTTTTCGGTTAGTCGTCCAGAACCGTCCGGAAGAACTCTCCGCGATTCTGAATTCAAATCCAGAAGCAAATTTCTCTTTTTTTCAGTAGAAGAACTGTCAGTTGAGTGCCAATCTGGCTTTCAGAAGCGTTCGGATTGCTTCCGGACGGTTCTGGATTACCAATCGAAAACGACATTAATAGTAAGTCGAGAAATTCTTGACTTGATTTGTCGGCGTTGCGGACATAAAAGTCAACTGAGAAAACGGTTCACGTGATGGGGCCTGTAACACAACGACAAGTAGTTGTAGGACAAGTGAATTACGACAACTTGTAAAAAATTGTGTAACACAAAATGACAAGTTCGTGAACACTTCGAATATTGTCGTTTAGGCTTTTTGCCAGGCTGTGTATTTTCTTCCATTTTGCACATTTATTTTCTTTTGTTAAGACATCACTGAAAGCACCAAAAAGGATAACTTTTCCTCTCTTATTTTAGTTAAAATAGCATTTTTTTGCCAACTTCACCTGTTAAACACTTGTCGAAGAATGCCGACAAGTCAAGGACATTTTATTCTTTTGACAAGTGCAACGGTTTACGTTCTGTTAAAGAATTAATTTGTACTTGTCGGACAAGAATAGTTAGACAAGTGAATTTAGACTTGTCGACTTGTCATGTTGTGTTATAGACCCCGAGATGCCCAATGAAAACTCAGCAACTTTGGGTGGTATGCATAAAAGGCAGTAAATGCTTTTACTGATGATTTTCTAAGTAAATACTATTTTTGGCATGCATAAAATGAAGTAAACACTAAGATTAGGTGCGTATTTACTTCAAGTAAAAGCATTTACTTCTCTTCGGATGCATTTTTGTAGTAAATACTTTCTTGGAATGCAGAAAAACTAGTATGTGCTTGTTTTTCTGCAGTAAATACTGGAAATTTTTCAAGTTGCTATCGACCAACTTGAAAATTTCATAGCATCTACTAAAAAAAATAAGTATTTACTATGATATCCGGCGAATTCTAAGTACCTTTTTACTTGAATAAATTCAGTATTTACTTAAAGTATTTGCTATCAAGTAAAAACTTTTTTTTTCAGCAAATGAAACCAAGTAAATACTGAAAATCGGAGCTTCTACTTCAAATTAGGTTCGTTCGGGTACTTTTTTGCAAACGTAAAATTATTAAAACTTTGCTAAGAAACTGTGCGAATGCAACCACGTACTGAGTAAATTGAAAAAAATGAGAGAGAAATCCATTTCCCCTCTTTTCATTTTTTCGTAATTTTCTACTCGCGGAATTTCGACTTACTGAAAAATGAAAAAATGAAAACTGTCATCTAAGTGGCAGTTTGAAAAAGTTTGAAAGTTTGAAAAATAAAACTCTTTTTATTTTCGTCTTCAACGATGTCGGAGGAAGAAATTGTAATTGAATGTTCTCCTAGAACATATCAGCGCATTCAAAATGGTAGGTTTAATAGGTATTTTAGCTTATAAAAAATTCAAATCAAACTTATTTTGTAGATTCTGCCGTTAACGTTTATTTTTTGAATGTCGAAATGACATTTCTTAAACTTTTTGTAAGAAAACCGGTCAGGTACTTCTCTGGAAATTGAGAGATTTCTCTCTCGATTTTTGAGATTTGACATTTTTCATTTTTCTACGCGGAAAGTACACGAACGAACCTATTATACTACTACTTCCACTTCTACATTTCAGTATTTACTTAAACCTTTTACTTGAAGTAAATACTTTTTTTTTATGCATACCACCCTTTATGAGAGAGCTGTTCTACTTATTAAACTAGATTATTGAACGCCTTCATTGAAATTTCAATATTTAAATGACAGCTAGTGTCAAAACTGATTTGTATTATGTAAAAACAACTTTTTTTTGACAATCGATCGCTGCTCCATCTGCTGTGGATATTGTTCTTGCTGCCATAATTATCAGTTTCTCACTTTCGATATCAACCAATACTAGTAAATAAACAAATTTGACAGTCAAAATAAAATGTGACCTTCCTGAGCAATAAAATTGGATGAAAAATAAGAACAACGTCGACGACCTTTCTTTTTTCTCAGAAACAACAAAATACGACCGTATAACAAGTTCGAGTTAAATGTTCTACACCCAATTTCGTGAATCAGATATGTTTCCACTTCTCTTATCTGATAATAATTCTTAAAATTTCTACACTCTATGAAGTCATCTGATTCTGAATATTCTAAAAAATAAAATCAAAAATGAATCATTCGCTCTCTTTAGACGTATGCTCTAAAAGAGATTTCCTAGAATAGACCCTCTTCTGTATCTATTAACACGCGCGCAGTTCTGAAACATTTTTTTTCGCAAAACCGTCTTGCAAAAATATTTGCACAAAGCATTTTCACAATATGCTTTTATGGAGAACAAGTAATAAAAACGGATTGCTCCAGAATATTGCAAATTTATAATTTTTTCCTGGTCAACCACTAAGCGGAGTGTGTTGAATGCGAAATTAAAATTAAATACAAAAAGCCACCTGATGCGACCGCTAATATGAGCCGTACAACACAACATAATTTACTTAATTGAAAGTCTAATTTGTTTAGTTAGATGTGAGAGGATGAATGCAAAAAAAAAAAGCAAAAAATTAAAAATGCCAACAATAAAAATCATCAACACTAAGGCCATACCAACGTGTGTAGAAGTAAATACAAAATTTAAATTATTGTTTATACAAGGGGTGTACGGTGCATGGTGTGTCGGTACGTAACGATGGAATTGTGTAGGTTTAGGTTTTTTGCTGCTGGAACTTATTGGATATTATGCATATTGACGTCTGACGAGCTTTCGAATCATGTTCGGGAGATGATTATAGTAAATAACTTATAAATCTGGTTTGTTAAGTTGTTTTTCGTATTCGAAATGAATTTCTTGTTCGAGTGTAGTAAGGTATGGATTTTTGTATAATGTACTCACATGGACTTTAGGTAACTGGCGCTAACTTAGGTTATGTTATGTGTTACAATAACACATTTTAAACAAAGCATTTTTCTGTCAACCCCCCCAATACGATTTTAATGACTAACTTCGAAATTGTTAACCTATAATTTAATTCTGATTGACGTCAATAATAGTTTTTATTTTTTTAATGCTTAGCTATCTTTATGATAATGGGTCGTATGAATAAAACGTAGCAATTGCTTTTACCACACTTTTTCTCAGAATAAATGTCAAAATCGAAGCTAAGCTAAGCTAAGCTAAGAAGCTTGCTAAGCTTCGTATAAATAAAAACTGATTTGAGTTAACTCCAACTTTTGACATCTTCGAAAAGCGGCCCCACCGACCTTTTAGTCAGATTGGTATAAATTCCAAGTCTGCTATTTTGATGACTCAGAGCATTTGCTAAATATTTTGCGCGCACATTTTTTTACAAAAACAGTCAAGCCTTGTGAGTTTTCGGTGTTTTTTTTTATAAATAGTTAAATTAATTTTGTTTGTTTGTTTGTTTGGCACAGTATACCTGTTTTCCCTACTGTTGCAAAGAAGATTTGGTTACGATAACAACTTTAAGCAACTACTGTATCGTTTCTTTTTTTATTAAATTCCTTTTTTGTTCACTTTCAGCCAAAAAATCGTTTTTCTAATTATAAACTCAATTCAAAATAAAAAAATAAACGACATGACTGTTGTCACTTGCAAATTTTGACAGAAAGCAACTCAGTTAAGAAATGAATACTAATTCATAAACTAAATAGGTATATGCGGTAATAATAGGTTCGTTCGTGCACTTTCAGCATAGAAAAATGAAAAATCTCAAATCTCAAAAATCGAGAGAGAATTCTCTCAATTTACAGAGAAGTTCCTGACCGGTTTTCTTACAAAAAGCTTAAGAAATGTCATTTCGACCTTCGTAAAATAAACGTTAACGGCAGAATCTAGAAAATAAGTTGGATTTGCATTTTTTATAAGCTAAAATACCTATTAAACCTAACAATTTGAATGCGCTGATAAGTTCTAGGAGAACATTCAATTACAACTTCTTCCTCCGACATCGTTGAAGACGAAAAAATAGAGTTTTATTTGTCAAACTTTTGAGCTGTCACTTACATAGATGACAGTTTTCATTTTTCAGTAAGTCGAAATTCGGCGAGTAGAAAATTACGAAAAAATGAAAAGAGGGGAAATGGATTTCTCTCTCATTTTTTTTTTTCAATTTACTCAGTACGTGGTCGCATTCGCATAGTTTCTTAGCAAATTTGTAATAATTTTACGTTTGCAAAAAAGTACCCGAACGAACCTAATAATAATCATTTTTAGTGTCCTTGACACTGACAGCTGTTTTCCGCTCGAAATCTTAACAGAAAGTCAGTATCATACATACCTCCGCGGAACGAAATGAGTCGCCTTACGCTTGAAAAACGTTGGGAAATATTGAAAACTAATTTCCAAAGTGAGTGCAGTGCGTTTTTTGAAAATAATTTTCTGACGAGGCGCATTTTCATCGCGGCGGCTGAGTTATAACAAACATAATTGAGGCATCTGGGGCTTGGAAAAACCGCACGTTATTGGGTGGTATGCATAAAAGACAGTAAATGCTTTTACTGAGGATTTTCTAAGTAAATACTATTTTTGGCATGCATAAAATGAAGTAAACACTAAGATTAGGTGCATATTTACTTCAAGTAAAAACATTTACTTCTCTTCGCATGCATTTTTGTAGTAAATACTTTTTTGGGATGCAGAAAAACTAGTATGTGCTTGTTTTTTTGCAGTAAATACTGGAAATTTTTCAAGTTGCTATCGACCAACTTGAAAATTGCATAGCATCTACTAAAAAAAATAAGTATTTACTATGATATCCGGCGAATTCTAAGTACCTTTTTACTTGAATAAATTCAGTATTTACTTAAAGTATTTGCAATCAAGTAAAAACTTTTTTTTTTTTCAGTAAATGAAACGAAGTAAATACTGAAAATCGGAGCTTCTACTTCAAATTCTACTACTACTTCCACTTCTACCTTTCAGTATTTACTTAAACCTTTTACTTGAAGTAAATACTTTTTTTTATGCATACCACCCATTGTCGTGAAGTAAATGCATCCACAAAGAGTGACAGTTAGGTGCGGATTGTGGAGTTGTGGCATCATTGGACCATGAGGCTGGGAACAACGTTTCGGTCAACGGTGGGCGTTACAAAGCCATGTTAACGGACTTTTTTTTTACTGAAATTAAAGACATAGATTTGGACGACCTCTGGTTCATGCAGAATGGCGCTCCTGGCCACACAGTCTATGCCACAATCGATCTTTTGCGCACCAAATTCCCAAATCGTGTTATCGACCGTCTTGGCGATGTCCAATTGGCCGCTTCGCAGCTGCGATTTGACCCCTTTGGCCTTTTTATTGGGGGGAACCGTGAAGGTCTGATGTTATGCCAACAATCCAGAAACGATTCAAGCACTTAAGGAAGGCCAATATCATCCGATCAATCCGTGAGCTACAGTCCAAAACCATCAACAGGGTCTTGGAAAATTGGAGTGACAGAATGCGCTACTACGAAGCCATGGACAAAATTAATTTTTTTTTTATTTTATTGCATTTTTAAAAAGAAGCATGTATTTGGCCCATCCTATATTCGGGTACGCGGTTTAAATCGAACGCAATCGCACAAAGTCTATACACGTTCTCATCAAAAATGACGAAGAAAAAACCAACAAAATAAAGAGTAACGAGCAGTCCTTCATAAAAGCTTGGCAGCACTCTTTTAACAGAAATTCGTAAAATGTCACTCACAAAAAACAAAACATCAGAAGAAAAAAATTCTGAAAAATCACAAGAAAAACAAATCCACAAACACTATAAACGCGATTCAAACAAATTTAAAAACATAGAAAATGCACGGAAAAATAAAAATTCGGTAATTCATAGGCATATTTTTGTGAAATGTTTTGATTTTTTTTTAATGAATTCTGTGATGTCAGATGTCGTTTATGACAGAATCGATAACATTTAAAGTAATGATAGTTAGTATAGCACAAGGGCTAAGCAATAAGCCCCGATAATTATCCGGGCTAACGAATATATGAAATAATTTTTCTAACCCCCAGTTTCACACTGAAAGTTTAAACTAAAGTTCAACTGAACCTGAACGTGAGTTTAAATTTGAAGTTCAACTCGTCCGGTTTCACAATATAATCTGAACTTCAGTTCAACTAAATTTAATGAATGAATTTGATAGTATTGTCCAGTGCTTAGCTTTTATACGACTTTTCTAAACTCGTTCCTTGTCTTTTCTTTCAAAGAATACGCAAAACAACGTCAAATATTTGTGTTTTTGACAATCGGCTGATCTGAGGTTTAAACGGCAGAATACTGTAGTTTAACTTAAACTATAGAATGAACTCTGTTCAAGGTTTTAACGAAATTCTGAAACAGAATTAATTGTTGAACTAAGGTTTAAACTATAAGTGTAGTTTAAACTCCCACTGTGAAACTGGGGGTAAGTCTATTGATATAGATTAGCCAAAAAACACACCTTATGGTGTTTAGCTGAAAATGGCTCGAAGTGTATACACGTACTTTTGGGTACATTTTCCGTTCTTTGGGAGAATTGCGCTCAAATTTTCGACATCGACAGATTTTTAGTGCCTTGCTTGGAAAAGTAGGTACGCGAATAGACTTACTTATTACTTAAAGCGCCCAATGTATTGATATTTTGTTTAAGCTAATTGTTTCGTTAAAAAAAAAATACCTAAAAAAATATAGGTACATACTTTGTGTATATTTACAAAAATGTTGTTGAAAAATATTGAAGTTAAAATTATGACAAGAAGTGTTTATGTTGTTGGTGTTGGTTCAGCGGGAGATCGCTCTGAACTACCATCTGTAATGACTGCCACACTTTTAGAAGGAAGGACATTAATGCACGCAAGCTAAAAATGTTCGTTAAATCCAGCAGTTTTCGAGGGAATTTTCGTTTTTAAATCATTGCTGCGTTTGTGTTAAAAATTGTTATAAATATTTTTTAAGATAAACATTACCTACTGTTGCAAAAATTTGATTCATAATTGCGTACACATGCAACATGCACATGCACACACCAGTATAGATTTTAAATTCATTTCGCAGTTAGTGACCCAATTGCATGAGTACGACAAAGACAACCCAAAGTAAATGAATAAGTTCCCTTTGGTAAATTATACGACATGTTCTGTAATGTTCTGTGCACAGAACGGAAACTGATAAATACCCTCAAACAAAGTATTTTGCTATTTCTTTTATCTTCATTCATACATATTTGTAGATTATGTATAATAAAGCAATATGGTTGTGTATCGGCTTCCAGATTGTTGACAGATAGCAGGTTTTTGGTTATCGGTCAATAGGTCGGTAGCTGTGATCTATTCTATACAGTTCAATCAAAAATACAGTGTTATTACCTGGTATTGCGTTTTTAAGCATTATTTTATATGCTGAAAAGTCATTAAAAGTTCTGTAAAAATGTCAACCGAGTATTAGGTTTAAATGTAGTCTATTTGTCGTGCTGCCCCTCCTTAAAAGCTAACTGGTTACGTAATCAACCTAAAAGATTGATAACTGCTGTCAGACTGTTTTCAGAGTAAGCAATGTAGAAAGATTCAAACGTACATATGTACATACTTAATCTAACTAAGGAAATAGAGCTGATGCAAACTCTCTTTGCATGACAAGGAAAATGTATCTGTGTAGTTACATTATGACATTAGCTGATTAGCCATGTCTTATTGTTTTCGTGATTTCCCATATTAAATATGAACGCTCCTCACAACAAAAATCGAGACTATACTTTCGAATGTTTTCCAGACGCTCGAGAGAGTCAGAATATTGTTTTGGGGCGTTGAACCTGGAGCTAGAACCCTTCGTTCAGTAGTTCAGTCCGCCTCTAATGACACTAATCAGGACAATAGATAACAGAGAAAATGTTGCGCCGCATCTTGTCACTTTCTTCGCATAACTTGCTGAATGTGAATACATATTTCTTAAGGCGGCGGCGAGCACAATCTACAATCTTCCCTACTAGACGTCGAAGGAAAGTTATTGCTTTGTCTGTGTACATCCGGCAAAAACTTGTGCCGTTAAAACCCCGTCAATTAATCTTCTAACCATAGATTTTCGTTCTCCTGTCCTGTTAAGAAATTTCTGATGACTATCTTTCAGTAAGTATGTAGCTAAGGACAACATTTGCAGAATATGCAACAAGGACGAAAAATTAGAAGAACAAATAATGTGCGACTGCAAAAATTGCTTTAACAAAAAAATTAAAACATATCAAAGTTACCTAGGTTACTGCTATATCATGGACGAGTTTTAAATGGAGAACGTCACAATTCTTGGCGAGCGAGTTGGACGTAACATAAGCTAGTACCAGTAAATACTCATTTGACAAGTACATTTACTGTACACATTGTTAAAATTTTTTTGGATATATACTATCAGTTCCAGGCGATGCGACGCCGACGTGTAGCTATATCAAAAGATGCAATGATGCAATGACATGTGATAAATTCATCGGAGTTGCCACTCTCGCATAAAGAGAAACAAGTCTAAGCTTCAATATTTCTCTACTTTGTCAAAACTCATTAATCCAAATAAAAAGTTAAAAGTCTGCTTATTATTTTTGATTCACCCTGTCCTCAGCACAAAAAATATAGATCTCAAATGAATGCCAAACGGCATACCCAAAGATTTCCCTACATTCAAGTAAACTCAAAAACCAACCTTACAAAGAAACTCAATCGAATTCATTGCTGACCTACCCAATTAATAACCACTCTAAAAATAGCCTTTGCACATAAACTTACCAGTGTCGCCTGGCTTTCTCCGCGCTCCCGTTGGACTGCCATTTTCGAAGGCGGGATTATCAGTACCACTATCGTCAGCAGCCGAAGGTATACCATCACGTTTCCGGCCCTCAATTAGAAACTGTTGTATCGTAACCGGTCCCTGGTAATAATTCTTTTGGCCAATTGTAATATCTGTCGAATTTGTGAACGCCATACTGGCCACATGTGGGCCACCGGAGGTTGACGCCGCCACGGTACCCATTTGTCCCCCATCGACCCGCTGCTGGAGCAAAACAACTCCATCACTGCCGGTGATATTGGGAATATCTACACTGCCGGGGGTGCACGAGGTTTGCTGACCGAGCTTCTTAATGGTGTAGTTACCATTTGAGTCCTCGAAGTCGTCGCAATCCGAATCGATAACACTCGAAGAAGCATCTGACTGTATCGATGTTATCGATATGTTAGTGCTGCGAATGGAAAATGTTGGCGACGATTTATTGGTGGGCGTGATGTTCGCTGTCGGCGATGATCCTTTGCGTGTTGGTCTGACATTTTTCGCTAAGTTGATGATGTTCTCTATATTGATGGATGTATCGTCGACAGTTGCGGAATTGTCGCAATCGATACTCGTAGTTATGTCGATATTACAGGGGATTGTTTCTGACATGAAATTTTCATCAACGATAATCACTCCCGAATCCGATGAAGCGGCACTATCATTCGATTGATTATCAATTTTGTCATCTGTATGCATTTTCAATGACACGAATTTTCACACAAACACATACCGCGATCGATGCAGACATGCATGCGTGAATGTTGGTACAACACAATACTATGGCATTGTAAATTTCGCTTTATTAGTTTGAGTGCAGTCAAGGTTCAGGGTAAGTTGGTTCAATCTCACAAACAGGAAAGACTTGCGCGACAACTAAGCTTGGTTTGAAAAATTCTTGGAATTGATAAGGCCACGAATGCTATTAAACACAGGTACATAAATCGCACACAAACAAAGATCCAGATGTAGTGAGAGATGAGGATTTTTGTGGTTTAGATATTTGCCAAAATTTCAATCACTGCGCAATTTTTTCGCAAAAAGGTGGAAATTTTCAAATGTTCACCCCCGGAAAAACCGACAATAACATAAACAGCAAAAACACTTTTTTGACAGTAAATCAATTACACTTGACACCCATTGCGCACTTGAAGTGGATTTCCAGTAGCGAAAGCTTTTTTGTTTTACCACCTCCAACAACCCCCAACAAGCTTTTCAACCGATATTTTGTTTACTTTCGGTTCTCTTTTATTTGGGTCTGTCATTAAAAAAAAAACGGAACTTATACAACGATATCAGCTAACAGCTGGACAACGAATAAATTTTAAAAATTCCTTACAAACTTTAGCCGCGCGTAGATTTAACATAACCTCACGGATGGCTACGATCAACTGATTTCAGATTGCTCATCGCCATCGGTGGTGGTGGTGGTGGATGGAGCTGGTGGATTCGGATTCGGATTGTATTGTATACTGAATTTTTTTTTTCGACCTATTCGCTGGGTGATACTACCACACCACCGCATCTGAAAGTTCGTTTGTGAGCAAATACACTTTTCGACTTTATTGAGATGAACCTGTTTAGCTATTGAAAGTTACTTCAGACTTAAGGCATTTAGATACGTCACAGGTTTGTAAGTAAAACAAAACACTCGAAGGTCGAGTTAACATGTTCTGTGTAGGGTGAGTGGCAACAAAGTTTTGCATTATGTTAATTTTTACGAACTGTGATTAATTCGCCCCGCAATTTGCATAATTAAACGATTTGAATGATTAAACAGCAGTTGCATTTGAATTAGGAAATTGCAAAGGTCTTGAGATGCCATAATTGTATTACCTATGAATACAAGCTGAGGTATGTACGAGGTAAGGACTAATCTGCATATATGGATGTTGCACGTGCTATTTAATAGTGAATTACGAGCTAACGTGAACTTTAATTCATACTAGTTGCATTCTTAGGAAACTACGCATCGGTATAGATTATTTTCTTAAACAGTTAATTTATTTACAGTTTTTATATAATACCTACTAGCGGGCCCGGCACATGTTGTTTTGTCTGCTCGTACATTTCCATTGTCCTTCAATTGTTCTGCGACCGTTTTATTATTTGAAATTTTATTTATATGATATTTTTTTAATGTTTATTATTTGAAATTTTATTCATGATTTTTTTTTTGTGGAGTGTATATTATTTTAAATTTTATTCATGAGCTTATTGTTGCTTTTTATTTGTTTTTATTGTTATTGTTTTTTTATTTTTTTTATTATTTGAAATTTTGTGGAATCGGATCGCAGCGCCACCTACCGGGTCCAATTGTGAATATAAACCATCCTTAGACCCATTGAAACACACACACAAAATTTCATTAAAAACGGTCCAGCCGTTTGGGAGTTGGTCGATTACAAACTCGTACAGAAGAATTATATACATATATATAAAGATATGTGGGCGCAGTAGAGCAGTGGTTAGTGTGCTGGACTACTGTGCGAGGGATCCCAGGTTCGATCCCCGGAAAAACATAAATTACATCTTAAGGTTTTTTCTACTGCGCCACCTCTCGCGAACGTCTGACAAACATCCGAGAGTATGACTGTCCTGAAAAAGCTTCTCAATTCAGCCGTTCGGACTCGGCATAAAATTGTAGGTCCCTTCCATTCGTTCCAAAAAAAATAGAAACTCACACAAAACGAATGGTTGCGAGAAGCTAGGCCTTGGGTGTCTACCGCCTGTTGCGCCGCCAATTTTTTTTTTTTTTTTTTTTTTTATATAAAGATATACATATCTGGGTATTTGTAGGTAACAGTTTTGTGACTAAAGTAGGGCCCATACAATACACAGGCACATCGCTGCAGACAAACTGCACAGACATTAGTTTGCATCGTTCCGTCGGTCGTGATTGTCGGGTCGGAAAAATTTGCAGCACTTATCACTGCTTTGGCAATGAAAAAAAAAAATAGGTATTTAACCGGCAAACTTTTATAAATTTCTAAAAATTTTACCCTATTGCCTTTAACTATTTTTGTTCATTTCTGCGCAAAATTCACCATACACGACACATACATGTCGTTGCTGATAGAATGAAAAAAAAAATATATATATTCCAAAAACACCATCTGAATCCCCCTTTTTCATGGGTAATAACTCAGGCTCCAAATAACATTTCCAAAATCGGAGAAATAGGTTTTCTCTCTTTCTTATATAGAGTACACAATACACAAACCGAGTTTGAAGTCGATCGGATAAAAAAATTTGGGAAATCGAATTTCCTCAAATCGCTTCTAAGTGCTCTTTTTGGCCACAAAAATTCCACGAAACGGTTTTGTTTTAAGTTTTACCATCCAAATTCCCAGAAATTGATAAATTTTCCATTAATACTTACAAACACTAAACTTTCTCAAACAGCTGACTTTGGATGAGACCATTACAAATTAATTTTTGTTCGTTGTTGATTTCTGTGGCGCTCCTCTACATGCTGACAATTTTGGGATTATCCTTCATACGGAGTTCTAAGTGATAAATTGCGATGTAAACTACATACTTAACAGATGTCTTATCGTGTCATCATTGAAACTAATTTTGAAAATTGTTAATTTCTTGTTATTCAAAAATAGTTTTACATACGAAGCTAACTTTTGGCTAAGTCTCTGAAGTGAAATAAGGCAAATCTAAAAAACTTATGTCATCTCACACAATCTGTTTCCTATAAAATTGCATTATCTAGTCCTTATTTTTAAAGAAATTGTGATACACAAAATTTAAATGATTTTATCCGTTCAAAATTAAAGATCATCTTCAGAACCCAGACCTAGACATACATTTTAACGTATTTTTTCTTAATTAAAATACTACAGTTTTAAAAAGCTCAGATATAAGTAATTCATACTCTTACTGTCGATACCTAATCTGTTATTTAGACTTATGCAAAAATATGAAAATTGGAAATTGTAGATAGGTATGTCTATTTTTTAAAACCTCTAGAGAGGATAGAATCTACAGATTTTCGTATATCTACGAATAAATTGGATCGAATTTGAACTGAATTGCCAGCATCACGAACCCTACCTCTAAACTTTGTAATTAATATTTTTACCGACAACCGTGTAAGTTGGTTTTGACAGCGTTTTTCCATTTACTGACTCAATAAATAGTGTTTATAAATTCGTCAGCAGCTGAAACTACGATTTAAATGTACAATACAAAATAATAATTTATTTTTATTATTGGTGCCAAAATTATAACTTTGCGGAACAATTCTATTTCTGATGTCGCCTCTCGCAAGATTTCTTCTTCTTACCTGTAGTTCAGAACAGTCAGTTTGGCCTGTGGAATTTCTCAATGAGGCCTTAGATGCGATCCAAAATCATTACAATAGGCTTTTTTTAATAACAGGAAAATACGAAGAGGGAAAAGAAATGAAATAAATATTGAATACACACATAATTATTATGAAGTATACAATACATAGTTCAGAATTGATGAAACGACAAAAAAACATTATCGCATGTATTTTGAGAAGATTCTGAAAAATCGTTTTGACAATTTAAAAAAGTGTACAGAATTTTGAACTAGAATTTTGCGACCCATATCACAATGCATACAGAATTTCAAACCTTAAATAGTATTCCAAACAATTTGTAATTTGCTTACCAAAAAAAAGAAATATGTAACTCGTTTCTTTTAGTCCTTTAAAAACAATAATTAACCTCCTTAACTGTAAAACTAGCCAGATGAGTCATCGACTGCGGCTTTTAGACCCCTTTTTGTCGTTTCCATAACTTTATTGTCGCTTTAAAGGGTTTGAAAAGTATTTACTCAGTGATTTAATGTTCTTCGTAATTTTGTTATCTATTTTATAGCTTAACTAGCTGAACCCCCGCCGTCTTCGCCAGGCCTATTTTTGCTTTTTTAAATTTTAATTTTTTTTTTAATTTTTATGGCCTATCAATCACCGTAACTACCGACATTTAAAAAAAAATCAACTAAATTGGCTGAAAATTACGGGCGACAGAGGGAAACATACAGTTTTTTCAACTTTGTTTTATATATATAGAGATAGAGATAGAGAAGAGACTAGCGGACCCCCTGCACACTTCGTAGTGCAAAATAGTGAACATTTTCCAAACGTTGACTCCCATGACCATCGAATATCGTTTGCAATGAATTTTTTTTGTATGTGAGGCGCCACGCCCCTTTGTCCAAATTTTCCGATTTTCACAGGAACACTACTGTGCCAATACCTAAGATTTTATGTAAGTTTGAACTCAATCGATTCGGTGGTTTTCGAGATATAAGATTTTGAATGTTTTTTGTGTATGGGCGGTGTCACGCCTCCTTGTCTAAATTTGATCAATCTTCACAGAAATACTCCTAGGCCAATCCTAATATTATCTGTAAATTTGAATTAAATCGATTTTATGATTTTCGAGCTATAGGATTTTGAATGTTTTTTTTTTTTTGAATGGGTGGGGCCACGCCCCTATAATTTATGAACCAATACACATACAAAAACCGTATATACTTATGAACCATGTTATTGACGTCACCTTCCAGGGGAAATTTCCAGAATCAAAATCGGTTCAGTCATTACAGAGAACATTAATTACAAACACAATACAACTTATTTTTATATATATAGATATGGATGATCTCCATATAGGATAGAAGAAACTTTCTTTAGTTCACTTCTCTTGCGTTATTATCCAAAACCGAATACTTCTAAACTGGTGAAAGTCATTAATATTCCTTTAATAAACTGGGCGCCAACTAGTTAAGCTACTCAATAAAGTTGACAAATTTAATCAGGTTAGTTTTAATTTGCTTATATTAACATCCAACTGAATAAATTACTAACATCTAACCATTTTTGATCTTATTTATATTTGATGCAATAATTTACATAAAGTTGAACTAACTAGTGCATATCGAGTAACGAAGATAATTTGCTTTCCATCTACAATTGCAATAAATTATTACGAAAACCATCCACACAAATAAATACACAATACTTCAGTACTTTTCATCGCATGAAAAAAAAAACAGTATGAATAGTTCGTTATCTCTCCAACCAGACTCATTGTCAGAATAAAAAATCAAACCACAACAGGGTTCAACAACGTTTACATGAATCGTGAATATTGTATTATTGCACATTGTCAATTTAGCAGGAAATACGCCCCTAATGTGCGGAATATTTTCTGTCAATTGTGACACACCAGGTGGAAATCCTCAAAGTCGTCCGTCACTCAGAACTTTAGGGCTGGCAAAACTTCCCCAAAAATAACAATTAGAACAATTATTTGAAGCGAAATCCCAAGTCCCCATTTCACGGCTATTTTATTAGCATAAAGCGAATCAATCATTGAATTTGATTGTTTTTTTTTTTATTTATATGGGAGATAATACAATTATGCCGAATACACTTCGTTTGGAAATTCCGAGCTTTGAAATAAGTTGTTTATACAGATAGCGTTGCGAGCAAAGGCTTGAGTTTGTCATGATCGCTGCCAGACAAGTAAGTATAAGCTGAGCTTGTCAGATAAACTGAAAAAACATGCAGAGAACTATACTTAAAGTTGACTGTTTGTAAAAAAAAGTTTACACCAGTGACGTAAGTCTTTGGGTTAAATAAGTTTTTATGGGAATCTAAATTCATTTGTGGACAAATCGGCGATGGACAAAGGTCCCGTTGACGTTTGTAGTATACTCGTACGACTCATGTGTGTCGTCGTTAAAAACGATATTCCGATTTTTTTTTAAACTTTTGTTAAGGGGTAGATTATAGCTATCAGTAAAATGCAACTGGAAAACAAATTGTTTAACTTTTTTGGAGAACTCAAACTTAATCGTTGAATTCAATCTTGGTTTTAAAATGCTGCATTTGAATTATAAAATTAATTTGTGAAAAAAAATTAAGCAATTGATCTCAAAATTTTCTAGAAAATCGAATTTACTAATTTTTCCGTACTTAAAAATTTTTCTGTTCAACTTCTGAGTCGTTCAAGATGAATTTTTCGTCTTTGAGAGAGATTCGAAAATTACAGAAAAAATGGAGAATGATGTCCTCCTCCTTCTCATGCATAAGCATACGGCATCTGCATCAAATATTGTTTGAATATACATATACGACAAGCCCTATTGCATAGGCAATTGTCTATATTATAAGACGGAACGCGCCCAGTGATGGCACCTATAGAGCAGCGCTGATATCCAGACATCCAGTCTGTCGAGAAAGCTCTTAGAGTATTTGAGATCCAGGTCCAGCTTCAAAGTTAGCAGAAAGCACCAATGACAGTCTTGGTTTCGAGAGGTCCAAAGAGAGGCATGGTTCTTGTGTCTGGCTAGTCCTAGTCGCTCTTGCCTGGTGTATTGTAATTTTTTTTTTTTGTATGTCCTGAGATAGACGGAATTTCGAATTGGAGTCTAGTTTGTCCTTAGGACAGGCAAATTCGCAGCTGAAAACGTTACTATATAAAACAGAGCTCAAGTAGTTAACATTTTTCAAAGTTGGCTCAACTTCGCAGATGTCTATTTCAACCGTTTCTTTAAAAAACTCAAACTCTGCTAGTTTTCCAGATCTCTTTGTTTAATTTGCCGGTTTAAAAAAATGTTTCCTATAATACTCGGACGTATGAGTGAGTGTATCTACAGAAATGAATTTTATTCATAGGTAAACAATTACTTGTGAAAGCTCTCATCATACATTGTTGCCCCGGCACATGATCTAAAACCCGTCCCAACAGTTAAGCTGTTTTGATGATAGGTTGTTCTGTGGCGGTGTTTAGTAGCTCATTTAGGTAGCATTTTTTTATGTACATATAGCGTTTGCAAATTTTTTTTTTTTTTGATTGCAAACAAATTACTGAACTCATACACATTACCTACGTGTCTTTGTGTAAATACTATCTCCATGTATATGAGCCAAAAGCGACGTGTTTAAGATACATTTTTTATCACTAGACTCAGTGATCGTGGAGACAGCCTGTGTAGAATATTGTTTATTATTTAAATAAGTTTGTTGGCCCAAGGAGAGGTTCTAAACTATATATATAGGTAAGCGGTGACGCATTTTAATGCGACAGTAATTGTTGTAAAACAAGCTTATTTCGAGAAGAGCAATTGAATTCCATTGTTTATGATATTCGGTTCTTTATCTTATAAATGAGGAAGTTCAAGTATATAGTCTGCAGTGCGCAGTACACGACTACATTACATACAGTATATGAGTATTGGGTATGGCATGATGCAGATAAAAGCAAGAGAATTAAAGCCGAGATGTGTAAATAATCCATTGATAAGAAATCAATCGAATTTGGTCAGAATTTCCTAGAAAATAGCTCATCGAGTTGAGTGCTTACAAAGAATTTAAGCAATACAACTTTCTTTTTCGCAATGTATAGGTACACCATTCCGTAGATGTTTGGATCTTTGTCCAAGCGAGTCTCCATGGCGCGTTGGTGAAGTGTACACTTATTTATTGTGATTCCTGAGAAAAACTTTATTAAAAAGGTTGTAGGCCAGCACACTAAACACTGAGACATAGAAACAGATTAGTGGAAGCAGGAATAAAGTTGACTTGACAATGACAAATAATCGGGAGTTAAACGATGTACAAAGTCGATGTATCTAGTCGTAGCGATATGCAAACTAAAATAGTGAACAGGAACTGCATGTTTTTCCTCAGAGTTCGCTATTTGGATATTTTGATGAATATCGTTGCACGAGGAGAGGACTCCGCCTTTTTAAACCTTACCTATATGTAACTACGCTCAGTGGTATATAAGCACACACGATAAAGAAATGTAGAAAATTACACAATCGAAAACTGGATACCTTATTCACAGAACCAAGAATACATAAATTGTCAAAGTAAAGTGTGTGAGAATCCAAATGAGTCGATTCGCCATCGTGTCAGAATGTTACCGTCTATGGAGAGCACTATAGAAAAACGATTTCTGGCTTTTTCGTGCCTATATGTTGAATGGCATTGACGTGACAAACTTTCTAGTTCTAAACAAGGATTAAAAGAAACAATAAACCTCCTTTCGGTTGATCTATTACACTCGTACCTACGGGCAACACTGACGTCTCAGATATTGATACATGCTTCGTTGGTGATGTTCTTCAATAGAATAATGGCCTACACTTCAATACTAACTTTTAACATTCCGGGTTAGACTCGAAGACTCTACGGGCCGGAGTATAGCTGGCTACTACTCAATTATTGTCTTCTTATCCCAAAAAGCAGCGATTGACAAGAGTTATTCTTCTTTTAATTTCTTCTGAGGTGTTATTATTACAATTTATAGCACAGCGACAGCCTTGTTCCTTACTACCCCAAAGTTATTGCTGTCAATTATGGCATTTTTTTTCGATTCGTCGATGTTGTTTGTTGACAAACCTACTTGGTTTTGCAATTGTTGACTGCTAAACCTATTTTTAGCGCTTCCGTTTTTGTACTAGAAAACGTAGCAGTGATAACTAGCTGCGTTCTAGCAATTGTGTACATTTTTTCAAGTGGCACTTAACTGCCAAATTTCTTTGTATGAAACTGGTACTGGAGTGAGGTAAAATGGTTTGACAAAGAATAGTAAAAGTCACTGCATTCGCATTGGCAAGTAAAAATTATTTTCTTAGTCTTATCACGAAGCCATCAAACTAAGGTTTGGGTTTGAAGCTGTCATCAAACGTTATCGAAAGCCCCATGGAACATAATCTTCCGTTAAATTCTAGAGGGCTGTTCTCCGAATTATCGTTCAACATAAACAATTTTAATACAAACCAATTTTCGACCACAAATTTTCAAGAGCTTCTCCCAGACAAGTGCGATGAGTGATCACTGTTTCACTACACATTTTCGTTTACCATTCAATTCAAATGTCCCCGCCACAATTAGAGCTCAATAACAGAGCTTAAATTTGTATATTGCTCATTAAGCCAACATCAGATAGCAGATACCTACTGGTTTGCTTGAATTTGTGCCAGCTGCTACATTCATATTATGTTTCATTTTAAACACGTTCCGTTCAGCTACAAAAAACAAAACGCATTTTTTTAATTCTTGCCAGTTTTGTCTGTTTCTCATTTTATATTATTTACATAACCACGATTTTTAAATAACTTATTTCCATACGTATCACAAATAAATAGTTTCTAATTTTTGCATTATTATCCTTGTTGATATTTTTTGCATAGTCGCTAGCATCTGTCTTAACCTAAGCTTTCATACCTATTAAATTAAGAAATAAAAGAAAAAAAAAATACTTGACCACATCTTACAGGTCATTCGACCAACTAGACCAATTTGGCCATTTACTTATTATATTAAACAGAACATCACCAGGTCCATCCGACGAAGGATCCAATTGCCTACTACCATACAGCTTGAAGTCAGGATCAAGTTTATTCAATCGAACACCCTCGTTCAGTAGCCACTTAGTGGCATTTAACTGATTTTCTGGCGGCGCATATTTATTGAAGGTTCCAATAAATGCTATACCCACACTATCGTCGTTATAGCCTTTGGTATGTGCTCCTGATTTGTCCCAACCTCGAGCGACATACACATTACCATCACCCCCCACGAGAAAATTGTATTGAATATCGTCGAAGGATCTCGACTCCATGTCGAAGGTTTGAATAAATCTCGTTCGAAAGATACACATAGCCTAGAGGGAAAACTGTTATATTGAATATTTTCAAAACTATATAATTGCCAAACTTACTGGAGAAGAACAATTTTGTGTTGACGTGTGAGTGATTATGACTCTCTGCGATGGAGTTTCGAGATCATCCAATGGGACATTGGGTGGCTGCGCCACCCATTCATCTCGGGAGACCAATCGAGGAACTTGCTCCCCATTGACATCTTAGAGAGAAAATTAAATGATCAAATATATAGAATTATTAACTAGCTTACTTTGTAACACACCATCCTTAAGGACATAGGTCGATGTGAAGACAATTATTCCAATTAAGACTGTCAGAATGACAATTGTTGCAGTAATAATGGCGGTTTTGTGTTTTAGAATATTTTTATATTTTTGCGATGCAGTTGGATGGTCTCTGTTGTTACCTGAAATTATAAATAAAATGTACAGTACACACATTAGGCGGTAAGCTAAGTGCTAAATGGATGCTAATTAGGTACACTTGTGTATGAGTATAAATGTATGTGCAATTGTTCCTTCGTTGATATTATAATTCAAAATGGCGCGTAGCACAAATAATAGAGTGGAAAGATAATTAGTCAGCATTGCATGGGGAAACAAAAATATAATTTTTAGGTAGGTACTCAAAAAATAAGTTTTGTATTTCAAATGCTGAGAGAGGGCTTTAACACAGTCTCGTAAGAGTTCTCATGTGAAAGGCTTGAAATGAATTTTCCTTAATTTTTTTTACGTAGATTTGATTCCGCCCGCCGGCCGCGGAAAATGTTGAATTCGTTCGGGGTCCGAGAGACCTAAATCAAGCGAATTAAACGTGAATGCTGGATTTTTCACATTCCAGGATGCATATCCGTGTAAAACTGGATGCCTAAAATAATTACAGTGTAGGTTAAAAATGTTTAGCTGAAGGTAGCTCTGCGACAAAAATAAAATGGAATCGCGGAGAGCAAGCATTTGAGGAAGGTTTCCACCTCTTTCGAAAATTTAATTTTATTTTTCGGGAAGCCGCAAATCAGGAGTCCAACTACCTCATGGTGGGTGATAAAAAAACCTCACTGAATTATGTCGATTTTAGATTTTATATTTCTATATTCGCGGATGCGGTAATATAACCCCAGAAGGGTGCTGGTTGACCAAT
This sequence comes from Cheilosia scutellata, assembly GCA_955612985.1. Classification (NCBI taxonomy): domain Eukaryota; kingdom Metazoa; phylum Arthropoda; class Insecta; order Diptera; family Syrphidae; genus Cheilosia; species Cheilosia scutellata. Next base: position 11,276,778 of record OY015311.1, on the reverse strand, counting down.
GCAAAAGGCCGATGCTGAAAGGAAATGGTAACGAGTGCCAGGAATGAAGAGCAAAATTTATTTTCAAACTTTGAGACAATTGCTTGAAGAGACTCTAAGATCGTATTTCTATCAAAGTAAGACTTGAGAAAAGGTTTATACCTAGGTGAAGTCGTTTTCTATTAAAAACATTGAAAAGAGTTTTGGTAGATATAATAGCTACCATTCTTATAAAGCGACTATTATGACTACATCATAATAAGCCTGTACGTACTTTGGAAGAGAAACTTTATATCGGATAGGTATAGTTATGACCACAATAATGCGCTTTCATTGTAGGCCTATAATGTTTTGAAAAAAAGGTGCTAAATATTTAAACTAAGCGGCAGGGTCAGAAAAGTATGACCACATGGTACTGCCCTATCATATCACCTACCCTAGGACTTGGTTGTGGCTATACAATATACATACGATAATCAGACGATTTTGTTGAGAGAGTCAATTTAATTGAGAATCACATTGTCAGTGCTCAAAATTGCGACTTGTTGTTCAACACTCCGCGCTATAAAGCATACCTATCAGGCACAGAAAAAAGTTTGTAAAGCATGCATTTCGTCTTTCGCTTCAATTGTTTTTACTTATATATTTTATATCAATAGCCAGTAGTTGTCTTGTCTAGGATAATTTTCCGCCAAACAGGGTGACAAAAAAAACGTCAAGTCAACTCGTTCGGGGAATCTGAAAACGTACCAAACTAAAAATCCAAACTTATGTTCAATCAGGAAATTCTTGCCTAAATTTGTGGGTTACTCCTTCGTATAGTAGTTGTCTTGTCTAGGATAATTTTCCGTCAGACAGGGTGACAAAAAAAACGTCAAGTCAACTCGTTAGGGGAATCTGAAAACGTACTAAACTAAAAATCAAAATTTATGTTCAATCAGGAAATTCTTGCCTAAATTTGTGGGTTACTCCTTCGTATACGTCAATTGATGAACACAGCTCAACAGCTGTCAGATTTAGTAAAAAAAAGTTTGCAATGTGCAATAATTGCCTTTACGCATTTACAAATTACTACTACAAAGTAGATTTACAATCATTATAATTTATGTAAATGGGTCCGATTCAGGTTGACGATTCTAATGTCAACGCTTCTCTGGAATATGACTTAGTTATGGGTGTGACACTGTTCCAGAGAGTCAAGTGACACATAAACTCGTCTAATTGTGGTTATTCTAATGATGATTAAGCATTTATAATGACTGGCGTCTTATGACATTTATAAATAACCTTACTTTTAATGGCATGCAGATGATCGCAATATGCAAATAAGAATAAGATCGCAGATGAAATTACCTTGTGTGACTTGCAGAGATAAATATTTTACTTTTTGAACTGTTGGAAGTACAATTTTAAGTTTTGCAAATGCACTAAAAGTGGTTCAGTCTCCTTTCATTTATTAGCATTTGGTCTGGATGGTGAAATTTACGATTGAAGTGATTTAAATATGTAGTATAATATAACCTAGAATAATTAGGCCTATTCGTCAAAATCTTTTATCCATTTTTCCTGTTATTCTGTTATGAATTTTCATACAAAAGTTCGAACTGTCAAAAAATCTTTTACGATCTCCAGAATTGATATTCTGCGTGCAAAAATCTTTTATGAAGTCTGTTATAAATCATAACAGAATAAAAGACAGCATTTTGTGACTTTTATCATAAAAGATTTTTATTAATTAGAAAGTTTTGGATTGAAAAGGATATCTATATAATTTATCGTCAACGAAATGTTTACAAACGAAGACAAATGTAATAATTGTGCATAAACTAGTGGTATGTAATCGAAAATAATTTTGAAATTTATACTTTTGCTTTAATTCGCAACGAACTCAATTTCGAGTAGCTACTTCTCCGGACGGTGCGATCCATGCTTCGGTGGTTTGGTCATGTTAAACGCCTGTCCCCAACCAGGATCGCACGACGTCCTATGGAATCCGTACCATCATCAGGTAGGCGTATCCTAGGTAGACCCAGTATGAGATGGTTATATCAAGTTCATAATCTCTCCTCTACACCCGTATGAGGATTGCCCTTGATGATTTAGAGACAATGTCGGAGAATCGAGAGCTATGGAGGGTCCACTTGAGCAACCTATACTCGCAACCCACTTAATGGATAAGCGGACCATTGAAAATGATTGAATGAATATTTTTGGTTTAGGCGAAGACACCGATCACTTTTGCTGGAACTAAGAATAAATAGTAATCCATTTGATCTTCCTAATGTATGAGTTTTATTCAGCTCTTTAGATTGGATTGGAACAATTTACAAAACACGAATACAACCATTTCATTTCAAATTCAGGTAAATTGTATTTCTAATGATGACGATGTAAAGTTGGACAACTATTTATTTCAAGTTTCTCTTGACACTACATTTTTACGGATACAGTTCATATCAGGCTTTTTCCTAAAAAGATGTTCCAGTATTTATTACACAATTATTTAGTTTGTAATAATTCAAAATATACTCTTTTCAGACTGCATTTTAATATGTTTTTTGCACAAATTTGATCAGGTGCCTACCGTCTATGCATAAAAAAAACTCTGCGGTTTGTTTTGACAGTTTCGTAACAGATTTTCAAGTTTCGAACTTCCATAACAGATTTTCATAAAAGTTCGAAACCCTGAATACGATTTATAAAAGATCTTTTATGGTCGAGATCTTTTATGATTCATAACAGAAAATTCATAACAGAATAACAGATTTTGCCGAATAGGCCTAAATAGCTAGTAAGTGAATTTCATTCGTCAGCTTTTTAATATAAACAACAACGACCGACGACTTGTTATGAAAAGTAATGTCACTTCACCATTACGAGGTAGGTCATGTCTGCACTAGAAAGAGGATTAAAAGCCAGCCAAGGATAAATATCAAGTATTTGTAAACAACGCCAGATAGTAGACAATGTTTGTTTTTATCAAGCCACTTATCTGCTCTAATTAATGAATCGATAGATTGCGATAAAGTAATAGACTGCAGTTAGTTAATTTTAGCCCTCTTTATAACCCGAACGTAAATATACCAATTTTACCCATCTGTATACATTCAGATATTACACATATAGATAATACAATTTATTATTATTAAATACTATATTATATTATTGTTTTGCCTCATTTGATTAGTCTATGAATTATTGTTGAGAGAACAACAATAAGATCTCGTATAGACACAGTCACTTTTGGTTGGAACAATAGCTAATCCCCGAATTCATAATCATCAGACTCCCTTTTAAGTGATTGTTCAATTCCCCGTATTATTATCCACTTGGGAAGACATTTCTGCTTTCTTCTGTCAGGGAATGAACCTTGTATTTCGATTTGTCAATTGACCACGTGACTACCACTTATCCGCCAACTGGTGATTAGAACGGAGGAGAAGACCAACCTCAGGCACGTCAACGTAATAACAATAAAATTAATTCACTAAACAAATAATATAGAACATTTGAGAATCATTTTTTCTGAAAGTTAAAATTCTGTATGGAAATTAATTGAAAAGGTCGACATTATAGACGGATTACATACGTGATCGTATACCTTCATTAAGAAGGAAGATTGTAAAACTAGTACTTTTATAATGTACCACTGATTTAGCGCCAATTAACATGTTTTGACAATAATTATGATGAAACGACGGCGACGTGGGGCAGCTACATATAACGAACTGGTGCCACTTAAAGTGAAGTGTTTTCAGTAAACTATTTAAATAACTGAATCAATCAGCGTTAAGTAGCCTTTTAATGAGTAATTTTTTGTTATTTTAAAATGAATAAAATGTATGTGCATGCATGATTAGTTCGAATAAAGGTGTTTTCGCATTCTATTATTTTGGTACTTACGAAAGTATCGATTCTCTAATCATCGCTTAATATTAGTGGACCCAGAGGCAGTCACATATTACTAGATGTGTTCTATTATACGCATCTCTAGTAGGTATGGCCTATGGGCTGACGCAGTGGACACCAACGAATACAGGAAGAAGCTATTACCAGCTGCAAGTCGCAGCTGAACACAGAAAAAACGGCGAGATATTAAATGAGGAGAGGACAGTTTCTATGGAGAATTGGGAATACTAAATTGAAGCCAGCTCCTGCGAACGGCTGACAAACATAGGAGAGTATAACCAGTGTTGTTATATTGTGGGATTTATCCCTTTTTGTGGGAATTTCGATGTCCGAAAAGCCTTCCGTGGGATAAAGAGAAAAAGCACCACAATCGTGGGAATTTCAGGAATCTGACAAAAAAATTGTAAAGCCAAATTTTTGTGAAATTTCACCAAAACAAATTCAAAAATTCACAACAATTATCAGCAGAAATAAAAAGAGCTCATGTAAATAGCCTCTTAACAAAAAAAATTCTAGTACAAAAACAATCTGACGGCGCAGCGACAGCGTATGTAACTAGAGCTCTAGCGCCAGTGGCAAAGTGACATTGGAATGGAACCAGTTTAAATTTTTATTACTTTATCTTCATGAGCATCAAAAATGTATTTTGTGTAACTTCTACACTTCCACTTTTCCTTATTTTTTATTAAATTAATTTAGACTTGATAGATTTGTTTTGGCAGTGCGTTATTTTTCCTCTAATTTCCCAGTTAATTTTGTGGGCGCAGTGGCTCAGCGATTAATGTGCGAAAGGTCCCAGGTTCGATCCCCGGAAAAGAAACACCTCTCGCGAACGTCTGACAAACATACGAGAGTATAACTGTACTGAAAAAGCTTCTCAATCCAGCCGTTCGGAGTCGGCATAAAATGGTAGGTCCCTTCCATTAGCCCCAAAAATAAAATATGGATGTCTATACGGACTTGTTGAATGAACTATTTATTTATTTATTTAGTTAATTTTGCGCTATATTGAAACATTTCGCAGAAAAGGATATTTGACAATATGTGCTACAGCTAGCGCAAATGCTAAAATGTCAGTTTTTTATATGGAGTTTGGCATACCGCTAGATAACTATAGCGGTCAATGCACCGCGGCCATTCTGATTTTCTTACATAATAAAAATGAGTTAACATTTTTTTTTTTTGTCATTTTAATGCATCGTGGGAATTTCGTGGGAATTTGAGTTCGGTGAAAAGGGAAAAAGGGAAAAATTACCACGTTTCGTGGGAAAAATGAAGAGAGAGACCTAACAACACTGAGTATAACTGTCATAAAAAAGCTTCTCAATACAGCCATTCGGACTCAACATTCAATTTTACGCTCCTTCCATTTCTAGACAGACCTTTTGTAGCAACTTTTTTTTATTTTATCTATGGTGGCCCATTGACACCCCTGTCAATAAGCGTATATGAATAGAATGCGCGTGCATGTGTGTCATGGCATAGCCCATTGCGAACCATTATGACAGGTGCGTAGAACGAAACAAAATTAATTCATCCTTCAAATGGCCTAAAAAAAAAGCATTTAATATATAAAGTTTTTTTTACAAGAACACCATAACCCCAAAAACAATGACAGATGTCTATCATGGCGACATTTCGGACTCAATTTAAGGAAAATGTACATTATGGTGTTTAAATGAAAGTTGTAGATGGTCCCTGACTTGTTTTGAGAGGCCAGATTTTCACACTTCGACATTTTTGTGAATGTTGTCAGTTGACTGTTTTTTTGCGAAAACAGAAATTTAGGCGTCTGCCAGATAGAGGCAATTCCTGGCTACATTTGATTTCTCACTACCGTGCTCTTTGATACGGCAGCATAGAAATGATGTCCTTCTTTTTTTTTCATTTGAGGTGGTTCCATGAGCATTAAGTAAGAGGATTTTGGAACTTCTTGAATATTTTCGTATCGAATTCATCTTTTTTGGGAGTAAAAAATGATAAATTATACTCGCAATTGAATATTTTAAGATAAGAACAGTATTTAACTTCAAGTTCTGAAAAGTTTTTGCGAAATAAACGATACATTTTTCGCACAGAAAGTCCAGCTTCCAAAAACTGATGCTGATGCTGAGTTCCAGCTCGGACATAATAAGAGTCTACACAGGGAAAACTTTGAATGTGACTCCTGACATTTTCCACAAGCACAGTTTCTGATTTTTCTTATGGCGTTTTTCCTTAGTTGGACGCTTTGATAAACCAGTAACATGATTGAAATTATTTTTAAAAAAATAGTAAATTACTCTTTGCGAAATAGAAAGTGTGTTCCGGATAAAAGACAGACCGACTTGATATTGAGTGTCTTGATTACCCAGGGACATGTAGTACTTGAATGTGCAAATCTTTAAATTTTCATATACATGTTGTCCTATATCATTATTTCATTGGATATAGGACATTTAAGCACAAACTTTACGTAATTATAATTCCAGTATAAAATGTGTCCTACTACATACAGAAATGGATATGGGACAAATAAGCATAAAATTCATCGAAAAAATTGGTCTGTAGGACAAAATCTCGAAAACTAAAAGAGATAGAACAATTCTGATTGCAGCAATCGAAAGAGCATGGTCGAAAATATAAGATGGCATTTATAACTCATTTCGGCCAGCTTCACGTCAAACTCCATACATACAAAATTTGTATACATTTATGTACCAACGAAATTAATAATTTTTCTAAATTGTACCTACATATGTAGTTTGTCATCAGAGTCTCTCTGAATGACAAGTTTTTCAGTTGACATTTATGCAGTGCCAGGGGTAGCCGATAATTCTAGTCAATTTACTGAGTTGACATTATTTGAAGATGCCTCAAAGTGTCTCATTAATGAGCGATTTTTTGGCATTTAAATATGTAAAACCAAAAACTGCGCGCCAGTTTTCTTCTACTACGTTTCTCATCTACCGGTTTATGTGCCAAAAAGTCTTCCTACGAGTATCAATGGAACGAAGGTATGTTCAGAACAAAAATGTAAAAAAAGTACCTACTAGTAAATAGTAACTAATAATACAAAAATGTTACATTTATCCCCAGTCTACCCTACAAAAGAGCGGTTGAAGCACCCCAATGTGTATAGGTACCTAAAGAATTCTTATTAACATTTATTCGCTAATTTTACGAAGAATTTTGTTATGTTCGTTCTGAATTAAGAATTCCTGATATTTGTCTTTACTTGTTTTATTTTTCTTGACATTGCTGGCTCTCTTCTGCAGACTTGAAAGATCGTGCGTGCAAGAAACTGGTTTTATCCATAATGAATCCTTTATAGACTGACTAAAAATAACTTACTAAGCCCAATCAATTCGGTTAGTTAATATATACGAGTATAAAATAAAACTCTGAAAGCGTAAATCGAAGTAATCGAAATTCAGCGCCTATATTCGATAGATAAAACGGATGAAGCGGATGCGTTATGCACTATTGGCATTATGCAATGGTATCATAGAGCTATGAACAAACAGACCTATCGTATGACACATGAGTTGACAAATTTTCCTTTTTCGTAAATCAAATATAATTGCAATGTCTTTACAACACATTTTTATGGCCAAACTTCAACAGGCCAATCGAACTCTCAGATGACGGCTTGCGCATCGACAGCGCGATAAGACTTCACTTACTCAACTCAAGTTCTAAATATAGCTGCAGCAACTCACCACATTCTGGTTGCTTTGTTCGTACAGTAGTACTGGAACAACTGTTTGAGCCTTCAAAAGCTGCATTAATGTTTCCCCCCTGACTGTGCGTCGGTTTTTCGATGAGTATTTGTTGTATGGTGACAGGACCGCGATGGTATTTCTTATGACCAAACGTCACGTCAGTAGAGTTGGTCAGCGATAAACTGGCTATTTGTGGACCATTCGATGATGCAACATCTTTCTCAATCTGTTGTCCCAAGAGTACAGCAATTTCGGGGCTTAGATTCGGAATTGGGCTATTAACGACTGTATTAACGGTTTGTTGGCCGAGTTTTTTCACCATACATCCGGTTGTGGTGTCCTCGAATTCATCAATATCCGATTCGATAACACTCGATGCGGCATCTGATTCGATTGATGCTATCGATATGGTAGTACTGCGCATAGAAGGGTTTGGTGAGGCGGGTGTAGTCGTTTTGTCAGTTTTTGGCATTTCTGACATTTGAAATCCATCACAAGTGATGTTGATGACATTTTCTATATTAACAATTGTTAATTTGTCATCTTGTGATAACTGCTGTGGTGTTGCACTGTCAGTCACCGGGCGCATTTTCACCTCTTTCTGATGCATATGAAGGCCAAGTAATTACGTACTATTTCCGGCTACAAATTAAGTCACATTTTACACAAACTGAAATAAGTTTACAGGAATAACATAGTCTACACTTTTCAAAGGACTGATAACAGTTTAGTTGAGAAAAATCGAACTCCTTCCCAAAGATATGCACGCGCGAACATAAATAAACAAAGCGACTGTTTTATACGGCGGCCGGCGTCGGCAGTTTGCTGGGGTTATTTTTTTAGCACCTTTTGCTTGTCGGTGTATTTACACTTTCTAGTGACGAAAAGATAATGTTAAAGTTTTTCAACTTTTCACCGCTCAATTAGGAAAATCCCGATAGTTTATCAATGGAGTACTAACCGTTTGGACGCGTTGATGGTGAATAATTAATTAGATACCCACGAACCGGTCATGAGCATGAGCACGATAGCTATCTGTGGCTAAAAAGCTTTCAGAAATGTTTCAAGCTTTTTGCTTGTTTTCAATAAATTCGTTTTTATCTGCAGACACAGAATGCACCGATATGTGTATTATTCGACGCAATGCAGCGATCAACTAACGCAAGTGTTTGCTGACTGAAGACACAAACCACAGAGAACTAGACCGTCGACTTCCCGTGCACCTACCCGATTCTCCCCGGAAAAATATTACCCTGTCTGTGAATACGTGTAAATGTCAAAATTAATGGCGGCAATGTAAATAAAACATGTAAGCAGCCATTTGTTGAGATGCGTTAAGAAACGGTGGGAATTATGGGGAACTAAAATTAGGTACTGTTTACATTTCAGATAAAATCATATTGCAAGTAGACGGTTGGTTGGAATGATTTAAATTCAATTTGAGCGAAAATATAATTTATATCGTTAATAATATTTTGTTCGCATATTCAAAAACTAATACTTTCTTTATCGCAACAACAAATCACCTAGTGAATGTAAAATGTAAAAAAAAAAATTCAGGCATTTTATTTTACGTTCCAGCAAATTTGCCAAAATTGTTACCAACAACTAAAGGATAATTGTTGGAATTGTTGTTTAGTTTAACATGAGAACAATACCTTACGGCATCACCATAAACTATTATACTGCTTTTTCTGTTTTACAAATTATTTCGAATAATCTCACGCGTCCTTTTTCTTTTCAGGGAGTTGGTTGTGTTTTATATTTGTCTCCGAAAAACTTTAACTTTTTCAGTATTTGTTCATCCATAATAAAATAAAAATAACTAATATGTAAAGGATAACCACCTGATTAAGACAAAATTATTAAGAAATCACGAAAGGCGTTTCCACCGAATTTACATTTTTTATTTTGACATTGCCGTCAATTCCTGAAGCTCTTCATTCCAAAGTACCAAGAGCAAGTCTTTTTCGGGCCAATTCTTTCTCTTTCTTCTGATGGGATGACAAAATAAAACACTTACGATCCAAATAAGATATTTTATTAAAAGGCGCAGAACAAGCGCAAAAAGAAAGAAGAAAATAGCAGATGTAGGAATTTAGTATAAATAAAAAGAGATGGAAATACATCTGCAAGCAAGAAAATATTTTGTGGTGCAAAATCAATTTGAGTTCACTGTCCTAACAGCTTTTGTTTTGGAAACATTACCTGACAATATGAATAGAACTCCTTTTTTATTTATATGAATATAATATAAATATCATAAGCTCATCGAAACAGTTTTGTTGTTAAATAAAAAGCTGAATAAAGAGCTGCAGTTGAAAAGGTATGTTTCATTTTATTTTGCGACAAGAGCGACGCAATTAAAAATAAAACGCGTATGTATAACGTAATTAGCAATCATGAAAATGTATAATAATTAACGAAATGAATGACATGATTTAGCTAAATCAAGTGGATTTAGCTAAATCACGTTAATGGGAACCTGGTAAAAGTTAAAGGAATATTCACAGGTTTTGGCAGTCCATTCACATGAACACTTTTCTTGGTCGTAACAGTTCACGAAGTTCAGACATCAATTTCTACTACCTAACAATCTCTGATTTGAGTTTAAGTTCAACCGAATTTTTTATTTGATAGTTTGTGGAACGGATTTGAATTTTGAATAAACTTGTGACAATTCGCGCTAAGGGTGTTTTTTTTCGAGGCAAAAAGTTTGGAGTTCGAAATTTCGTCGTTTATGCTCTTTTGAAAATAGTTTTTCCCATATTTTGTTGGATTATTTTATTATTCTACTTAGGTACTCTTGCAATAGTAAAATGAGCAATTCGTTTATATAAATGCATCAAAAGTGGTTTGTTCGCATAATATCAATTCGTTCTCATGTGAATATTCCTTTACATCGCCGATTTTAATTGATATCAACAGTTTAAACAATTTAACATTCCCTAAAACTAAACTGTGATGTGAACGAAGTGTAACCGAAAAAAAATAAGAAACCTGCAGAACACAGCCCCACAGCCATAAACCACAGCCAGGTGCAACTACCATAGGATTTTGCTACGTATGCGTGTGCCGTAATTTCTTTCCTTTAATTTATACAGGCCCAACACATAAATAAATCCTATGGTACCAACAGCTTGTAGGCAAAGTCCGTTATGTGGGAGGAGTCGACGGTCTATTTCTTACTGGTTTGTGACTGAAGATAATAGCAGAGTGAATTCGCCACCCGGTTTTTGAATAACATAAGCTCAAGGAACTCGTTTGTGTATATGGGAGCTTTTGCTCAGCAAACAGAAACAACACTGACAGCTGAAAAACAAGACCCAACAAAAGTTGTTCTCTCTGCGTGAATGACATGAAACAGGCTAACTAAACTAACAATAAGCAGGTTCCTAATAATGGAGAGAAAGATTGTATCTTTTGATTTAAATAGTGTATTGGGCGTGTTGCCGACAGGTGAGCATATTGTTACACAGCATGCTAATTTTAATCTTGTTCGTTGGAAATAATTTATATGCAAAATGTATCTTCAGCTTAATAGATAGATATAGATGAATTCCAGTTCGTGACACTCTAAAAGGTTTTTATGAATCTTATTATAAAAATAGTTAAATAGGTATACAATCATCCTACCTCGACGTGGACTCTGAGGTCAATTAAATATAATTCGGATATATGTATCTACCTATCTATAGATCGTGTATCTTTATTTACCCAAATTAGCGGTGCTATTCATGTTTTGATTTTATTTTTTCGAGGACATTTCAAACTGTTTAAATCATCGACATTTTATTGATTTCTAGAGGTGATGCAGGTGAATCATGGACGTTGTCAAAGGTGGATGAAGATCTCCTTGGTCGCTTCGAACGCAAAATTCTTCGAGTGTTTTCGGTCCAGTTTGCGAGGGACAACGCAGTAGAGGAAGTCCTCGCCTTAGGTGGCACGCACAAGTGGCAGGGGACCTCAACCATCGTGCTAACTGGAGAGGCGTGTTGGTTGAGGCCCAAATCCACCCCGAACTGTAGCTCCATTTAAGTCAGTAAGTAAGAGGTGATGCTAAGGACATTGACAATCAACTTTGATCATCACCATCGCGTTCTACCGTGCGTCGATGCCATAAGGGGTATAATATTGAGAGGAAAGACGTTAGAAATAACTTTAACTCAACGAACAGGTCCTGCATTAGAATATCTCCGCCCAGAATGGAAACGCTATACTATAAGTATAGTTCCAAACTATTTGACCGAGAGGAAATAGAAGTATCACACTGATACACGAGATTACCACCACAACACTCTATTCCTAGACCTATCCTGTGGAGAGAACGGAGATCTGCGGTTAACTCTATCAGAAGGAGTTAGGGTGATCGGCTTTGCTAGCAATACCGCTGTGGTTACTGTGACAAATATGCGAATTTCCGGGTTGGGAATCAAACCATTAGATCATCTCATTGATAGATGTTGTCAAATATCGGTGACTCTGAATACGCCATGAAGATTCTGCTATCCAGAGCAGCCAGCTCAATACTTCTATATAGGTTAAACAGATTTGGTCGGGGGCACTTGCAATGCAGAAAACAAGAAGGAAAGAAGCATACAGGCTCTACACAATTAGAAAAGCAAGCGGAGTCCGACAATTTTCTGACGAAGCAGCCCGCGTTGTAGCATCGATCCCCATCGAAGGAAAAGATCTTTCCCTTCGGCGACTCGCCAACCGGCAAAGGGATCATCGTTACAAGATACGAAAAAAAAAAACAAAAAGTTACTGGATCAGCTATAGCATTGTTGCGAGCCAGGTGGAGTAACACGGCAAAAGGCAGATAGACCCACAAACTGATTCCCACAATCATGGTAGGAGAAAAGGCAAACGCGGGAACAGCTTCTTTCAAAAATATTTCCCAAAATGTATGGACACAATAGCTCGCCTTTCTACCCCAAATGTCCAGATGAAGAAGATGGACGGATCACGTAATGTTCCATTGTAGGCACTTACATAAGACATATGTTGAGCTCAGATGACTGAATAAGATATATTCAAATGACAGATGAGAAACAGAGAGACGTCGTTCATGTCTAAATTAGTTTTGAGGCTTAAATCATGGGACTAATGGTTCTTGCAACTTGTAATGAGCTCTACTTTTTTTCACGTATCTACATTGAACGTTTAATGTTAGTACGAGAAATGTAAGTTCTAGGGAATATTCTAGGACTTTTAAGAAAGAAATTGATTCAACAAAAAAAAAACATATCGATTCCATTTAAAGCAAGGCCACACTAAACAAGTGAACAAGTTGAATGGCAGTCGCAGTGGCGTGGTGACCACGTGGGAGGTGGCATAGAAGTGGTGCTGGTGAACAATTGGAAAGTGATTTAACGCGCACTAAAGTGGCAAACAACGTATGGTGCCACCGATTCATAAGTTCTTAAAATATCGTTCTATGTTGAACTCGTGATCGCAGTGGCTTTGTGGTTAGTGTGCTAGATTGTAACCTACAAAATGTTTCAGTAGACGGTTATAAATGATTATAAGACATATGTAAACAGTCCTTACTAACGACAATTAGTATCAATTTTTAGATTAGCCCGCGTCATTTTGGCTTTACCTAAAACACTACGTTTGCGTGGCATTATTAATATGCCGACCTACAATTGAATGTCCTTTTCGTGCAAGTCGTACTTCCACTGGCATGATTATTCCATTTAGGTAAGACATTTTCTGGATACTTAAGTAGTGCTTTAATTGCAATAATCGTCCAAATAGCCAATTAAATCAAATACATACACAAAAGTTTGAAACTTTGAGCAACAGTTTGCAAATTCAGTTAGTGTCACCAAAGGTTTTTAGCCACACATTAGTGTGGGTATATAAAGTGAACGTTGCCTTTTTCGTATTCAAAACACTCTCTTGAATGTTCAAAGTATAGCATTGTATTATTTGGCAACGAACAATACATTTTTTTTTTTATAATATGTGGTTTTGTGATGCGAAACGTGACTTTTATGCACGCTGACTCTCGAAAGAAAAACTGTATAATTTAATACACCTCATAAATAATTTTCACCAATACAGACGATATTATATCTACAAATATTTATTATTACTGTTTATATTTTGAAAATGCGAAAACAAGTTTGAAGTAAAAAAAAAAACATCGTTAATTGACCGATCCATAATTTGTTTTTATCATTACAACAATCCAATTAATTAACTTTACACCAGAGTTGATTACAGCTGTCGGTAGAACGCCGCTTAAGCTGAATAATTGAAGGTCAGGTTTAAGTACTTTACAGTATGGTAGCTGAAAATTTATACAACCCGCCCGGTATTATTCTATTCAAAATCACTATACCTAAAATTATAGCGCAGTAGTAGGAACGGTAATTTAAATACAATTACATAAAATTTTATTATATCTTCTCTTTTTTTTAACTTTTATTTTAAAAGTTCGCATTTATTCAGTTTTTTTTTTATATTTTTCACTATAAAGAAATTATTTTTACTACAACGTCTTTGTATCGTAAATGAACATTATTTTTAATATACCTAATACATAGTCAAAGATGTTAAATCAATTCAATCATCAAAGATTTATATATTTAAAAATAAAAAATAATTTAATATAGCTAAAACAGATTTAAAACAAAAAAAAAAATTTCACAAATTTGAAGTTGGTGAATAAAATAACAAAATTATCTGACGTCAACGGACTATTACATACTTGAAACATACTGGACACGATCTTACAATTTTTCATTCAGCCAAGCTTCAGGAGGTCCAACTGTCCTGGAATGGGGCACCCTGTTTAAAATTTACTAGGTACCTACTTACATTGCTAAACTTGTTAAAATTCCAAAAGCAAATGAAGCTGCAGTGTAGGTATTGTTAATACTGTTGGCTACACGACCTAAGACAATATGTAATGAATAATTGTTTACAGCGCAAAAAAAAAGAGATGCCTACAAGCCTTTGTCACTTGCGAGTACCCAAGAGCTTGATGGTTATACTAGGAGGGAACGATACGAGGATAATATTCCACTTCTTCATTTCTTGTCGTCTGTGGAAAAATACTCCAATAGTAATTATGGAAGTTTTCATGACCTTGCAAGTTGTAAGGTGTTAATTACTCACTGTGTACTTGATGTAATACTTAAAAAAAATAAGCTAACATATTTTTATTTTATTTGAAAAGACAGCTTGATGACTGGTGGAATTGTGGTGGTGGAATCCATTCTGATTACTTAATTCTATGGTTTAAATCTTGGACCATTCCTCAGGTAAGATTTTTGAAAAGTTTGTAACTACATAACCTATTTATTGAAATGTTAAGTGGCCTTGCGAGTATCATAATATGCAGATATACACTATAGATATTTCGATCAGACAATTTTGAACGGCCTCAGCTTTGGAATGGAACAACATGAGTCGGTGTACATATTATACGGCTAGACAAAATTACACCTGACAGAAGTTGTCATAATATATTCGATCGTTTTCCACATTCAATTTACTACTATAGTTTCGCATACTTTAGGTAGGTGATGCCATTAGGGTATTAAATGAGCACCAAAACCAATCATTGGATATAAGGGCATTTCATGACTCTTATACTACTACCACTACCTCTAGAGCCGATAAAAAATAAATAAAACAATACCTTGAAATTTACCTTCCGCCTCCTATGCCAATTTTGTAACTCAGGGCCACAGGATTATACTTGAGTCAGTCCGGGCAGCTGCGACGGGAGTGTGTCCGCGTCACTGCAGCTTATTACAAGCTTACCTCGTTGGACGGTGATGGGATCTTGTATTTGCTGCAACACTCACTGATAATTGCAACAATTTGCATGCCTTCAGATTTGATGAAAATTACGGATGAAAGTTTTAGGTACTCCTGATTAATATGTTGCACTTGTTTAAATATAATAATCAGTACAAGGGTGACGAAGAAAAACAACTGACATCCCTCTGAGAGTCAGTATACTCATCCGCATCCTTAACATATATATTTGAAGTTACTGTAATATAACCCATATAGTTGTCATACTCGATTGAAGTGATAGCCCATAAAATCAAACCTGTTATAGCTATCCGTAAAATGCATCCGTAAAAAAATTGTTTCACTTTTTTGGAGCACTTAAACTTAATTGTTGAACTCAATCTTGGTCTTAAAATGTTGCTTTTGAATTATAAAGTCAGTTCATCTAAAAAAAAAATAAGCAATTAATCTACAACTTTTCTTGAAAAATAATTTATTAATTTTTCAGTACGAAAAACTTTTTCTGTTCAACTTCTCATTCAGTTTCACGAAGTATTCCACTGAATTCCTATGATATGCTATGGTTAAATGTGACAGTTTTGTTCTGTTTCGTATTTTTACGGATGCATTTTACTGATAGCTATAATTGAAGCCTAAACCTAGTAGACCATCTTCCACAAATTTTGACAGAACGACGCTACATACTAAAAGCGACTCCATTCTGGATTGTCATGTAAATGGCCGCGTTCCATTGACCGCTAGATGACTAGCGGCATGCCAAACTCCATATAAAAATAAACTGACATTTCAGCATTTGCGCTAGAGCTCCAGCACATTTTGTGAAATATCCTTTTCTGGGAAATTTTTCAATCTAGCGCAAAATGAACTGCTAGATTGAAAAAAATAACGAACTGTCAAAATAAAAGTGAAAGTGCAGAAGTCAATTATTTCCAATTTGGTGTAAAATGGAAATTCAAACTTCCTTGTAATGAATATACATTGTATTTGCTTATTTAAATTATAGCGTATTAATAAATATGCGACATTATGGCACAAAATACCTTTTGGACTCTCATAAAGATGAAATAATACGAATTCAAACTGGTTCTTATGTCACTTTGTCGCTGCCGCTAGATTTGTAGCGCCAGCGTTCCTCCATCAGGGATATTATGCGCTAGACGACTAGCGGTCAGTGGAATGTGGCCAATGAAACAATATCTACAGTTGATTTTACAGTTTATACTTTCGATATCTTGATCTGCACCATAGTAAAATAATGCAAGTGCCGTGAAATGCGATTCGATAAAAAAAAAGGTACAAAGAAGTGATTGGCCTAAATATTATACAGCTTAAGCAACCAATTTACGTTGAGATCGTATATCATAAGGTTCTATAGTGAATGGAGAGCCATTCACGTTGAGACGGTCGCATTTTGACCAATCTTCACAGCAACACTCCTGTGCCAATACCTAAGATTGTCTGTAAATTTCATTTCAATCGATTCGGCGGTTTTCGAGGTATAAGAATTTGAATGTTTTTTTTATGGGCGTTGCCTTTTTGACCTATATGGTGCCCATTGTTAAGGCCTACCTTTTCCAAAAAGATCCTACTATCTTACGTGATAGTGGAACAAACAAAAATTCTACAATTTTATTCGGCCCTAGCGAGGTATCCGTCGGAACTGAAAATTTTCCGATTTCATACGAATCGGAGGATTTTTGCTTCGAGGTATACTTCGGAACAGCTTTTCGGAACTTTGTTCCGACAAATATGTAACGCACATGGGCGTTATTGATATGACTGATATTTTTGACAGGTTTATATAAAAATTTCTTCCGATATGCTCCGAGTTCGACAGGAATTGGTTGCGGAATTTGTTTACGATTTTCAGCGAAGTGTTGATAAATGAAAGCAATAATGAACAAACATTTTAGCAAACTAATTGGTTGTATTTGTTGCTTAAATTTGTGTTTTCAGAGCAAAACTAAACAAAAAAACAAGCACTAAATAGGAAAATCCCGATGTACCACGAAACAACATCATGTCAAATCAATGCGTTGTCGCATTTTCATTATTCTTTCCGGAAGCGGATACCTCGAACGTAATTTGAGTCTCCGACGGAGTATGCGTTGCGGAGAATTCTCCGTTCCGACGGATACCTCGCTAGGGCCGATTATATGTAGTTGTATAGTATATGTACAGTTAATGCATTGTCCAATACCATCTATTTGATGTTTTTGTTTTAATTACAAAAACTCGTATCTACCTAAATTTTATTATTTATTAGAATCAGTCACTGTTGTCATTCAACTATATTATATATTTTCGAACTTTATAAATAAAATTCTGTCGGATTTTTAATACTCTTCTTAAATTTCTATAAACTAAAGCATTTCATTAAAATAAGAAAATATTTCAAAAACATAATTTGCAAGCATTATAAAATATAACATAACTAAATCTAACTGACTAAAATTATAATTACTATATACAGTTTGCAATTGCACACAACTTCTTTGAGTCTACATTTTGGCATCCCATACCGTGGGCATTCCAAGCTCAACGCCACATTTTGGATTGTCATCTATTCCACACGGGTACCAATGCGGCCATTTGATGATTTCCTTGTATATATTAAATCCCGGACTACGTGTGGACTTTGTCTATAAATATTAGAAACAATTACATCATGAACGTCAGTCAAGTTAGCTTTCACTGTATCTTACCTGATTCTGTGACACCAATTTATAATCAATCGCCAGGTGCTTATTTGTTATTCCGTACGCGAGGAGATATTGAGTGGCCTCTAGTTGGGTATTTGCTGGCTTATGACGTATGTAATCGCCCATGAACGTGATTGCTAGCGTATTATTTGCGTAGGTATTCACATAGTCCCAACCTCGTCCCACATAAACGTTACCATCTTCTCCGACCTAAGAAGGACACATTACACATGCATAGTTCAAAAAATAAAAATAAAAAAAAAACTGTTTTCTTTAAGAACATTTTAGATGGAAATGGAACGTACATAAAAATTAGAAGATATATCAGGCAAGCCTTTTTCGGCAATTGACGAATCCTGAAGAGTTCGCATTTTAATTGAACACTTGTAAATATTTGTGCATGGTGTAGACTGCACACCAACATGGGTGATCATCACATAGGGTATTGGATGACTTAGACGTATTGTTAGATTTTTTGCTTGCTCCGATGTACCCCACTGCACGCGATCGACTACCAGATGACCGTTTCCTAAATTCGGAACTGAGATACTTGAAATAATTTTTTTTTTTTAATTTTGTTATAAATGTAGATTTATGAAAAACGAATTATGTATTTCAATGTTTAAGGTATGTAATGTATAGGCCCTTTTTCATAAATTGGTTAGCTTACGTTGTGGTGCGATGTGGTACTTACATGTTCCGGTTTCATAGTTATTCCCAAAAAGGATTTCACGTGGAACTTCGTTATTATTGTTTCGTCGTAGCTCTAGATAAACTATTAATCCAACGATAATAAGAACAGCTAATATTAATGCAATGGCAATTTTCGAAGATGTGGTTAGTTTTTGAAATGTGGTCGCATTGGCAGTATGGCGGTTTTGTGTTATACCTGAAAGAAAAAAATAATATACGTATTAATTCCATACTCAATACCATATTCAATTTGGGAGGAAAAAGGCGTTTTAGGTACCTACAGTGGCCGGCATAAGTATTTTGACAAAACTAAAGTTAATTCAGCTCATAATTTGAACTTACTTCATGTAAATTTTGGCATTAATGGAAAGGTCATTTAAATTCCGTTGGAATGATACACAACTTTCCTTAATCCATTAAGTACCCATTGAAAATTTAGAACTTTTGTAAAAGTCTACTTTTTTGACTTTTTTCCTCGGTCAGAAAAAAACAACTGTCAAACCATTTTCAATTGAAGAATGATTGTAAAATTCAGAAAGAAGAAGGATGTGAATAGACACAGACGGAGAACTATGGGAAAAGATAATAATTAGTGAGCTCCGTAGGAACTGTGAGTAACCATTATTTTCTCATTAACTGAATGCTTCGAGTTGGCGAAGTCTTTTCCTCTGTACTAAGTCAGCAATATAATATTTAATCAATCTGAATAAGACGATTAGATTAAATAACTAATGAATTAATACTTTTGGTACAACCACTCTGATTAATTTAATATGTTGAAAATAGTTTTTACTCAACAAATTTCTTTGAGTAAGAATTGAAACAACTGTCATCGCCTGATAATTCACAGATAATTTGAAATTTGATTTGAAACGCGTGTAACGACTATTTGCATTTGTCTTTTGATTTCCTGCGATATGAGAAACAAATTGGTATAAAAATGGTATCAGAAGGTGGGAAAATTATGTAGCTTTTATCTCTTCTCGAATGATGTTAGTTCAATCACTTCAAACTCTTCCACATACTTGGATTCATACTCACATGCAATTTATGGGAAAACAAAATGCATCAGTCATTTTTCATGATTAGGTACTACAAAAGCGTTCTCTAACGATGTCGTAAGTTTTTCTCTTTGAGGGAAAATTTATTCCCACCACCATAGCCATTTTGACAGTCTTTTCCATTTTTACTACAAAAGTAAAGGAACAGACCTAATATTTATGCACTTCAAATTATATTAGGTCTGTCTGTTTAGTGAATCTTATGCTACGTTTCTACCGGACACTAACCCCGAAATTTATTACAAGAGATTTCAAATTAAACTTAAGGTGATTCCACATGAAAAAAAAGGTTAATTTAACATTTCACCAGGGTTAAGTTCCAAGTTGTTTAATGTTAGCTAAAAGACGAATCATTGTTCAATTAGTATTTGGGAACTTGGGACACGATTTTGTTACTTATGTCATTGATTTTTTGTTCGTGTGTCTCTGTCATCATATTTTAGTACGGTTTGTCCTGACTGATTAGTGAACAAAGCCTAGCCCAAATCGTAAGAGCTAGGAAGGATATTTTGAAACAATTTTCCTTTTATGGCGAAAGTGAGA
The DNA here is from genome assembly GCA_955612985.1 of Cheilosia scutellata. Classification (NCBI taxonomy): domain Eukaryota; kingdom Metazoa; phylum Arthropoda; class Insecta; order Diptera; family Syrphidae; genus Cheilosia; species Cheilosia scutellata. Next base: position 11,256,408 of record OY015311.1, on the reverse strand, counting down.
AGCGATTTGGTAAGATTCGAGCTTCAGAAGGGGAAAAGGGGAGTCAAAGTATGTGTGAGAAAATTCTTATTTTTCATCCGATCGAATTCAAACTCGGTTTGTGTACTCTATATAAGAAGTAAAGAAAACCAATTTCTCTGATTTTGGAAATTTTGCTCGGGATCCGAGTTATTAGGAACGGAAGAAAGGAAGACTAATTTAGTAGTGGAACTCTTTTCTTTCATCCTATTGAGCGCGTTGCAAAGCACACCTCGCGAAACCTCGGATAAATGCTAGTAAAACGAAGTGAACTTAAAAATGCATAATTTTGAAACATCTCAACACATTTTTGAAAGTGTTTGCTTTTCTCTTTTAGATTAATATTTCAATTTTAATAATAGATCACTGCGTGATCTTAGACGGCGTTCATTTCAGCTTCTTAGAGTCACAAGGACAAAAGAGAATTTTAAGAATTGCATTATTTTCCAATTAAAACTTAATTTAGTCAGTAAGAGTAACTGATTGCCGAGAGACCACATACAAGTTATTATTAGCCCGTACACGGCTTGAAAAACAAAATAAAAGTAGCTATAGTAGTAGGTAGCCCACCTTATAGATTGAAGTTATCGGTCTATTTATAGGCACATTTTACTGCTATAGGTACCGCATAATATGCTCGGGCTCATGTGCGACATCTCTAAATAAAAAAATAAAACCTGCCTATGAGTTCCTCTCTGAATAATTAAAAAATCGAATACAAATTAATACCCACGATTTAAAAACACATGCCATAAACAAGTGCGCAAACAAAATTGTGCCCTTATTAGGGGGGCCAAAAACCACTTATCCCTACATAACACAAAAACAATCATTCTCAAATCTAGACAGCTATTGGTATAGGCTACTCGTATATATGTTTATGTATGTAGTAGGTAGGTATTTACAAAACAGTGAACACCCATTCCAAGAACTGTCGATATCAATCACAAACAAAGTCCTTCATTTCTGATATAACCCCACATACCAAGAAAGACTTATCAGAGCATGCAAGCCCCCATTTTTTTTTGTTTTTGCCTCATGCCTAGGGTGTGTACGCGGGCATTATTATTATTTAAATAAATAAACTCTACTTGACCGCTTTATCATGTGTGGTGGTGGGACTCTGTTGCAGAATTTTCCATTTACGCATCTTAGACTGCAATAAAATGTTGTTCGTTGTAAAAAATAATTTTCGCAATTATATATTGTTTTGACAGATAAAAAAATAATCAGAGACCTCAGCTCAGTAAGTTAGTACTCAACTCTTTATCTTTGTGGAACTCATGATTAAATACACTCGCGCAAGTCACGTTCCTCTTGCCAAAGAGGGTATCCGCCCTATATGAAGTAAGAAAAATCCTGCAAAATATTTACAGCGTTTCCTCATTTGTGCTTCAAGTTTATGACTAATTTCGATTTATTTTTAGCTCTTAAATTAAAGATAAATGTACAAATAAAAAAGTATTTATACAAACGTTTAAGTTCTGTCGATGCCGATGATGATGGTGGCTGGAGGTTCCAGTTGCGATGACGTTTTCGCGTTTTCTCCGAATTCACTTTAAGTAGAAGCTTCATCTCAGAACACGCGTAAAGAGCATCAATCACAGTTCATTAGAAAATCAGTTAACACATAATGCTGTGTTTATTTGCTTATATTAAGAACTATCTCAGAGCTTAGATCACAACACAATCGCACCGGGAAACCAAATGTTTAAACAAAATCACTTATTTCTCCGTCCACACTCTGTAGTTGATTCTTTTGGGTCTGGTATCGTTTTGATTACACAGCGGGAACCTGAAACCGGACGGTGCTGCGCAGCGAGAATGACTAACTACTGTCAGTATACCGTATAGTAGTTACTGGGACTGGCAGTTGGCACGTCGCGTCGCACGTCTGTAATAAGCTCGCAAAAGATACGCGAGCACTAGGCACACATGTATACAATAGCTAATGAGTCGTTTTGGACGACATTTAGCGCTATACGGTGTGTGACGGCTGATGAGATAGTTCAAAAAGAAAGTATCTTCCACAGAGTCTGTCGGCTGTTTTTTTTATTCATGTCACAGTTGGACCGTGATCAATTGAGGTTGGACGACGACGACGCGCCGAAAAATTGAAAAAAGACGTCTTTCTCCAAATATTTTGCAAACGAATCTGGTGCGGTTCTGGGACTTTTTGGGATACCTACGTAGACGCGAGGTGTGTTTATGGCATGACAACCGTTTACGATGACGATGACAGTGAAGACTGTTTCAAGTTAGTCATGTCACCAGCGAGTTAAATATCTACTGAACGTGGTATTTCCAATGAGAATTGATGTATGCGCACAGCAGCGTCAGCGCCTCGATATGAGGCGTAAACCTGATTCGTAGTCGTATACTGCAAAATCGTACCATAAGTAAGGTGAATCGTGGTCGTGGCGAAGTACAATACACTCTCCAGCAGGGTAGAACTCCGACTCACCCGCACATCAGTGCAGTTTGATGATCCACGGATCGTGACAGTGACGACATCTGTTACGTGAACCGAATATCGATTTTTGACGAACTTTTGTTGCAATTTTTAGCCTTAGTGGGGGCTGAATTTGAGTTCTTTGTGAAAGGATGTGGGAGTAGGTACATTTAGCGAGGGGCGCGGAACCTTTTTGAAAGTGATTATAATGGAAACGCTAAATTGTGTGTAAATATGTATGCATTTTGTTCAGGGTTTAATTTTATTGTCTTTACATATTGTTATTGTCTTCATTGTTGAACCAGAAATGTCGGAATAAACACAAATAAATGTCAACAGTTGGCAATGGTTGTCAGATTTGCGTGGTTTTTTAAAAGGCAAGTTGGAGGTCAAGGGGAAATGTAAAACTGAATTTATATAGACGCCGTCAATCATAGGAAGTAGGTATCTATTATTTCTTTATCTTACAAATTTAAAAATATTCGCGTTCTAGACACGAGTTGCGCTAGACATCTAGCACATTACATCACAGGTAGAAGAACGCCCACTTGAGGGGAACAACACCTTTAAAAAATATCGAGATTTTTGGAAGATCACCGAAAAAAAGTTAATCAAAAAAAAAAATCTCAAAAGCAAAAAATGTCGAAAAAAAAAATTTTTTGATTGCGCCATACTACTGTATGGCAACACACCACACGTTACAAGTCTGGTCCTGGCTGGTACTTACATCTGTGAGAATCAAGAAAATATTCCTTCTCCGTGATTCTCATGAATTCGCGAACCTTATAGAAAGAAATATTTGTTTTTTGAATATTTTTCTCTTAAAATACACAAAATTCTTGAAGTAACCGAAAGGCAAAATTTCGAAAATACCTGAAAATGATTGGTGTTCAAAATCGCGGAGATTTTTTTCGACATTTTGTGTTTTCGAAACTTTATGGTTTCGAGATTTTTTTTTTCGACAATTTTTGTTTCGAGATTTTGGATTCGATATTTTGATATTCGGTTAAAAGTGGCCAACCCCCACTTGAGGACTAGCGTCAGTTGAACAAAAATCACATATCATTTTGTATACCTACGTTTCTTTACTTTAACATAATATATTCGCATTTACATAGTTCTTCCGCGTAGTTTTTGGCGAATCGCTGTTGATTCTTCCATCAGTGTTCGCAGAAAGTCTAACTAATTCATATGAAACATGAATCATCTGCGGTTGTCATGTGAACACACTGGCGAATGAAAATCTTTTTACCGGGGCACTTGAAGTGAAAAGCGAATCACTTAATTTTCTGGGTAGATATTCTATGTTCATGGTACTTATAAATAGGGTATGTCAGTGTAGTTCAATACCCTGTTAGCAGTTTCTACCTATTTCTTTTTTATGTGATCAATGGATCGTTTTTAACACAAATCAAATTTACTGCAAGTTAATTTGAATTGATATCGACTCTCAGACAGGACTTTTATTACTAGTTCATTAGTTCAATCAGCCGGTTTATTGAATTACTTTATTTAGACACATATAATATACATATATGCTAAATTGAATTCGGATTTATGACAGTTATATGTGTAGGTAGATCCGATAATAAAAATCATGATCACCTACGAGAAATGGGAAGTAGCGTTCCATTTGTATAGATATATTTTCCCGGACGTATGCACTTAAGTTCAATTTACAAAATTACTGACAAAACGAGATACTAGAATGGGGGTGACATATCACAAAGGCGACTACTTTGTGCATATAGGTTGATGAACTTTTATTGATTAAAGTGCATTGATGTAGAGGGAGTAAGTAAGTAAAGTATGCATATGCATGTCTTGTGTATGTTGTGGCATTTTCGTTTGTAAGACCAAAGAACATTTAAAATTAATTAACGATATGGAATATACTGTTATCGTCGACTTGGATAATGTTCTCGATGACTGAATTCGCTTGTATAGACTGATTATTATTTTTCTCCAGAATTTGTAAAGCTCGTGTATCACAATCTTTGAATCAGAGGCGACAGCAAGCAAGAGAAGTCTACTTACTAACTGTCAAATTTCTCAATTGGTAATTTAAAATTAACTATTTATGGAATTTTTTGCGTAAGTGTTTTTATTAAATAAAAATGATTCAACAGGGAAGTGAAACAGAATTGCAATTATAAGGTCATTTAACTTATAACAAATTCTCATCTGGACTTTAAATTTATAAAAGCTCACAATTTCGAAATATGTATAGAAAATCTGGCTGTAGTGAACTCCCTATAAACTAACTCCCTTAAACTAAAAGGGGTTATTAGTGAGGTGCAGTGAAAAAGAATTTTAGTAGTATCGTGTCGTCAAAAAATATTTTTCTATTTAGCAGAGTACCTACTACCTATAATAATAATAAAAATATATATATATATATATATTATGAAATTCAAAATTGTAGGCAAGGAACTGTCATTCTCCTCGAAGTTTTGGCCTTTTGGGATCTCAGTATACTCCTCCAGACTACCGCAGGATAGAAAGTAAAACTATGTGTTGGGATGCAAAATGATCCCTCGGTATGAATGATGGCATGAAAATCGAGATTAAATAAAAAGCAGCAGTTAGTTATAATATAATTGTTCAAGTGAATGACCAATGTCCGAACAAATTAGATGTCGTCACATTATGAATTCCTTTTATTTTCTTTGTGGATAATCCTCCATGAATTTTTATTATAGGCCCTTATTGTGATTGATTGTCGATTAGCGACCGTCACTACAATTGTCGATTGCGTCGATTGATTTTAGCTATTCGTACGCATAAAATGTTTCACTTCCAAGAGAAAGCATCGACCAGACATTTATAATCGACTACAAGAGGCTGTCAAATCGACAAATATCAATCGCAATCGACAATCACAGTTGTATATCGATCGACAGTTGTCGATCAACAATCAACTATCGACACGCACAATAGGGGCCTCAATTTCCTGTTTGCTCATTTTGATCACTTTTTTGTAACCCATCAAGGAGGTAAGACTCACTCTCTTAAATCCCATACCCGTTCTCTAACATTTAGGCCTAGCTATTCGGCAAAATCTTTTATTCTGTTATGAATTTTCTGTTATGAATCATAAAAGATCTCGACCATAAAAGATCTTTTATAAATCGTATTCAGGGTTTCGAACTTTTATGAAAATCTGTTATGGAAGTTCGAAACTTGAAAATCTGTTACGAAGCTGTCAAAACAAACCGCAGAGTTTTTTTTATACCTAGACGGTAGGCACCTGACCAAATTTGTGCAAAAAACATATTAAAATGCAGTGTGAAAAGAGTATGTTTTCAATTATTAGAAACTAAATAATTGTGTAATAAATACTGGAACATCTTTTTAGGAAAAAGACAACAAAAAACCACGACAAGGCAAAAAAATGATATTGCTCTTACATGGAGCAAAATCCAATTAGAAACCTTTATTTCAAATTAGTAATGAATCGATCTCGATGTACTGGGCTGCGATAAACCAAAACTGTGTTCCTATTGATGGCTCATATGAACTGTATCCGTAAAAATGTAGTGTCGCGAGAAATTTGAAATAAATATCCAACCTTACATCGTCATTAGAAATACAATTAGACATACATTAGAAATACAATTTACCTGCATTTGAAATCAAATGGTTGTATTCATGTTTTGTAAATTATGTTCCAATTTGTTCATTATAATTCTAGCATACACGACCTTAATCAATCTAAAGAGCTGAGTAAAACGCCATTAAGAAGATCAAATGGATTACTATGTAATCTTAGTTCCAGCAAAAGTGATCGGTGTGGGTGTCTTCGTCTGAACCAAAAATATTCATTCGATCATTTTCAATGGTCCGCTTATGCATTAAATGGATTGCGGGTGTAGGTTGCTCAAGTGGACCCTCCATAGCTCTCGATTCTCCTCCATATCGTCTCTAAATCAACAAGGGCAATTCCCATACGGGTAGAGGAGAGATTATGAACTTGATATAACCACCTCATACTGGGTCTACCTAGAGGACGCCTGCCTGATGATGGTACGGATTCCATAGGACATCGTGCGATCCTGGTTGGGGACAGGCGTTTAACATGACCAAACCACCGAAGCATGGATCGCTCCGTCCGGAGAAGTAGCTATTCGACATTGAGTTCCTCGCGAATTAAAGCAAAAATATAAATTTCCAAATTATTTTAGATTACATACCCACTAGTTTATGCACAATTATTACATCTGTCTTCTTTTGTAAACATTTCGTTGACGATAAATTATATAGATTATCCCTTTCAATACAAAACTTTCTAATTAATAAAAATCTTTTATGATAAAAGTCACAAAATTCTGTCTTTTATTCTGTTATGATTTATAACAGATTTCATAAAAGATTTTTGCACGCAGAATACCAATTCTGGAGATCGTAAAAGATTTTTTGACAGTTCGAACTTTTATATGGAAATTCATAACAGAATAACAGGAAAAATGGATAAAAGATTTTGCCGAATAGGCCTAATTGTAGGCCTAGGCATAGATTCTTAATTTTTAGCCCTTTGACGTGCCATCTATGGGGTGGCGATGAAATTAATATGGTTAAGGAGTGAATACAATAATGTGGTACTTTTTAGTACTATTTTAGGGAGCATTTGGCTTCAACACTATGCAATCTTCGTGTTTATGTGTTATTAGACTTTAGAGTTACCGATGGAAAATGAAGATTTTCATTTAATCCTGAAAATGAATGCCTGGGTGTTCCATTACTATTTCAGAAAATTAATACTATTAATAGTAAGTTTTCAGAGATGTCTCTATTTATATGGACGTCAAATTTGAAATGAAAATGTCTGTTTGGAGAAGCTAGCTATGAGGAGCAACAGGTGGGCCACTGGGATGTCCAAGTGCATTTTCTTCGCTAGCAAAACCCAGAGAGGACTTCGTGTCAACCCGGAAAATACAGAACTAGTACTTTTTAGTACAAAATACAAGATACCACCCTTCAAACTACCCAGGATTGGTGGAGTGGAGCTTTCCCTCTCGGATAGCGCAAGATATCTTGGTACGGTCCTATATAAAAAATTTAATTGGAAACTTAACGTTCAGGAAAGAGTCCGAAGGGCTAATAATGCTCTCTTCGACTGTAAGAGAATAGCAGGAAAAAGTGGGGATTGAGTCCAACAATGATGAATTGGTTATACTTTATACATCATGGTGGTTAGAGCCATCCTTACATATGGGGCTCTTGTTGGGTGGAAAGCCACAAATAAGTTATATATACCGGATATGTTGACCAGGGTATTAAAAAACAGCCTGCACTGCCATCACTGGTGCTTTACGCACCACACCCACGCCTGCACTTGAGGCGTTTATGTATCTTTTACCCCTGGACCTACAAATAAAACTTCAAGCAGGTAATAGTGCGCTTCGGCTAACTAACGTAGGGTTCTTCAAAACCAGACAGGTAGGACATAGCTCCATGGAATCCTTCTCCAGCATCCCCGATAAAACGAATGAAAGTTTGGGTGAAATTGACTTCGACACACCACCGTACGAAGTACAAAACCCAGATAGGGAGGACTGGCAAAAGAATGAGGTTTCGAATGATAATGAAATTTCGATTTATACGGATGGTTCAAAAACTAAGGAGGGTACAGGGTCAGGTATATACTCTAGGGATATAGACCTACACGTGGTCATTAAGACTTTCGGATACATGCAGTGTGTTCCAGGCAGAGGTTCTGGCCGTGCTGCGGATCTACTTGATATGGGATCAATATCCAACAAGAATATCGCTATCTACATTGATAGTCAGGCTGCGCTAAAGACGCAGTTCCGGAACTAGTCAGAAACTGCCGCACAATGCTCAGAGCACTATGCGCGCAGAACCAGGTCAGATTGTGTTGGGTACCCGGACACTGCGATATTGAGGGTAACGAAAGGGCTGATGTTCTGGCCAAAACCGGAGCAGAGCTTCCACCTAATGAAACCACTGAGGGCATAAGACCACCAATAGCCGTGGCCAAGAGAATTATTCTCGAGAATATTAAAAATAGGGCAGATCAGAGATGGTTGGATTTAGTAGTAGACTCTATGGCCTAAGCTAGATCGGAAAAAATCTGTAGAATTACTAAAGCTCAACAGATCAAGGCTACGAATGGCAATAGGGATACTCTCCGGACACTATGTCTTCTAAGGAAGCACGCTATGAGATTAGGTCTAACCAGATACAGACATATGCAGGTATTGTGAAGACTTCCATGTCGCAGAGGATATAACTCAACTCCTCTATGAATGTCAAGCTATTGCTCGGTACAGGAGGAAATACCTTGGTAGGTATTTCTACGACAATTTGGAGGAGGTTGGCCTCGCAAACAAAATTGAAACAATTTTCAGGTTCTGTAGGTAAATTAATCGTTTGAGTCCAATAGTCCTAGTCCAACCTAACCTAAAACCCAGAGGAATGAAAATGCAAACCTTTTCAAATACTTCTGGCTACAGGAGTAAACGACATATTTTCAGAGAATTACATATACAACAATATATCGGGCTCCTTTTCCAGCTGCATTATATCTTCATCCTGCCCGATAGAGGAAGTATTCGTATGCCATGTTCGATTTCGAAATTTTGATGATTTTTTTCGACCGACATTTTGAGAAAATGAAATGTTCGAGTAGCTATCTATGGTATTTTCGAAGTGTTCCCATAATCATCTCTCAAAGTCAAATGTAATAGAGGTTCACTCAACTCCGTATCGGGCTTAAATTGAAGTTGCATACACGTTCTCATCAACAGAAAGTGAGGGAATTCCCATAAAGTACCGAGTTCGAGTGGTACTGAAGAGCTACGAGAGTTTTATCAGTTTATTATGTACTTAACTAACAAACCTATCAAATGCAAACAAATTAACAGAGTTAACAAGAAGAAAATACAATTTTGAATGATATAGCCATTTTTGTATAAATACTTCTACTCTAAATAATTACTTTCAGCACAAAATCACGGAATTTGCAAGTAATGTATTCGAGTGTAGAGGTAAAGAAAGGGACCATCAAGTTTGCCTAAGTACCGCCGCCAGTTTAAAGTTTGAGAGCAGTAATATAAACAACAACCTTTATGGTTTGCACACAAAAAAAACACAGGATATGAGCCAGTCTGGACTGTCGAAAAGATATTTTGCTGATAATTCGATTAAGATCCGGATGTCAAAAACTTTAATAAAAGTTGGCGCAACATAATAAATGATAGGATCCTGGACCCATCTCCTATCAAACATTCGGTAATATGATTATTTATTTTTGGAACTAATGGAAGTGACCTACAAATATTTTATAATGAATGTTAGGTTGAGGGTCATACACTTATTTACCACGAATACACGTAGGTATGTACAGGTACCTACACTTATGGTGCCAGTGGGGGCAAACCTGGCATGGAGCGTCTTAAATATGGAATTAACTGACAAAAAAATAGAATGCCTCAACAGAACATTAAGGATGCCGCCGTTACCTAAACATTTAAATAAATATGCGGAAGTGAGTTTGTTTCTTTGTCTTATCACATTAACACCTCAGCTGATAGTCCTGAAATAAGGGATAAGGTTTGTTTGTGATACGGAGACGAACATAGGCTATATTTTATGGCAGTTGAACCAGTAGTTTCTATGTATTTCTCTTTTCTCTCTTTTGTAAAATACCGACCTACTTTCCATGACGATAAATCAATTTTAGATTCTCGTTTGAAGACATTACCTTAAGCACTCTAACTTCGAAACAAATGAAAAACATTGAAATGCCTAACAAAATGGGGAAAACGGTTTTGAAACGTTTCAGAAACATTTCAAAAACTTTTCAGAAACATTCGTAATGTTTTGAAAACAATGAAAAACAATGTTTTCCGAATGTTTTCTTTATTTGGTGTGGACAAGCCTTAATTGACACTAAAGAAATTTCTCGAAAAATTATTTTTAATTACTAAACTAACTTTCTAGTATCCAATTTGTTGTTTCCATTATTTGTCAAAAAAAAAAAATAGCAACTCCAAATGAGTTGATCTGTAATGTAGGACGACTTTTCAGACAGCCTATGTACTATGGGATTGGAAAAACCTGTGATCGGTTATTGGCATTAGCTGTAAACTGTAATGTATACGGCGAGTACTAATTCAATTTAAAACTCGTTTTCACCGCCAATATTCATATAACATTCGCACAATTTATCCAAACTACACTTATTCGATTTAGCAATGTTTACAATCGCAAACTAATTTAACGCTAGCTTAAGTCAACTACAAAGTAAAGAGCTTTTACGAATCTAGAACGGAAAGCTCTGTTTTTTCGGTTAAATTTATGAGTTGCATTCGATATTGCCTTTTTCTATATAAGATACAAGCATCGATGCGCATTTCCATTTTATACAATATCAACATTGACGTAACTTCCTGGAATATAATGACGTGCTAATTTATAATGTAAACCGATTCTATAAATACGTACATAACATACCTTCAATATGAGGTAGGGTTGTCGAAACGCCCTCAAGTTGTACAACGTAGTTAAGGTAAAACCTCAATCATTTCCGACAGGAATTTCCATCATGAATCTGTGCTAGCAATAGCCAATTCTACTACACTAAAAACTATAATTGCCATTCTCAAGGTTATACAAATTCGAACATCATGACATGACAGATAAATGGCTTCTGGCATTACTAATGATCATATTTATGTAAACAACAACTTTTTTTTTTGTGCTCCGTTCCCACTAGATACTCAACTCATGTGACCGGCTTTCTATAGGTACGAGTACATTATATATGTTTTAATATCTATGAATACCTACCGCCATTGGCCTGCATGGATCTAGCCTCCACTGTTGCATCCATGTACTGATAGATCGTAACAGGTCCTTGGTATTGGGTCATCGGTCCAATTACCACATCGCTGGAGTTGGATAAATTGATAACACTGGATGGCTGAATGGAGGGATTGGCGAAAATGTTCTGTGGGATTGCAGCTGCTGCTGTTGCTCCGGGTGCCGCTGAGTTGGTGGCACTTCGACGTTGTAAGCTGGTCAGCGCGTCATTTGCCGCCGTCGAAAGTGGGTGCATTGTTTGATCGTACATTATGTCACAGAAATTATCACTTTTTGTTGCAAGTGTGACGCGCCCAAAAGAGTTTAAAATATTAACTCGAAATGATCGTCCGACTCGGCAGCGATTTAAATACACACTGAGGCGTTCTATGATCAAGCAATATGATCAACTTATCGGGATTTCCAAATCCAAAACAACTTGAAATGTTGTTCGTCTTTTTGTTTGGATAAGAGCGATGGTGATTATGGAGAGCTTTTTTAGCTTGTGTGGAGAAGGCGACGGACGGGATACTTGAAGACGCGTCTTTTTGTAAAGTGTTCGCATTCACATTGCAACTATAGGAGGGTAGAGTGAAAAGAGCAGTTAGCTACAATCTAGTTGTGGAGAACGTTGGGGATTCCTAGGAATTTTGCGTTTACTTTCCTTGGAAGGGCATAGATACTCAAAATGGCCGTCATTCTCTGCGAGGTAAATAAACATTTAAATATGGAAATCGTTGTTGTTTTGATTTGTTTGGCGTTCATGTGGGACAGGTTGACACGTTATAAGCATAAAATAACCACAGAATTTCATTATAAAAATGTATTTTTGGCTTTTAATTCATTTGCATAAGCATCGCGACAACATGGTACATTCAAAGATTACGTATAATATTGGACGGACATACAATAGCCTTTTTAGTAGCGTATGCGAAGCAAAAACTTAACTTATACGGTTGGTAGGTATACTAACTTCAAATTCGTTAAGGGAAATAGTTTTGAATTATTCAACACTGTCTTATCCCTGTATCCGGATCCGGAATGTATCCGTTGTTCCCTGAGTACCTACTCAAATTGATCATGGTTGATGGCATAAGATGATCGATGATGACAGAAGAAGGTGTCACTTTGTAATACATAGTAGCGGCTAACTTAATTGCATTACAAAAAAAACAGTTTCCAACGACCTCTCGTATTAATAAAAAAAAAATTATACGCATTATTGTCTTAACTGATGTGGAATATGTTGATATATTTAACGCAGAGTAAGTATGTTGTAGGTACATAAGGACCATTCACATAAGAGCGACCGACTATCTACGAACGAACGAATATTCGGACAGTCCGTTCAAATGAACACTTTTCTTGGTCGCGGCAGTTCGCGAACTTCAGCCATCAGAGTCTATCAGCAATTTCTAATTTCAGATTTGAGACGAAAGCCTCTGCAGCTAGCGCTCATTAAATTTAAGTTTTTAGCAGTGCATTTTTTACATACATTGTTAAAATAATTATAATAATAACAATAATAATAATTTAAGGTTAAGTTCAAACGAATGTCTTATTCCCTCGTCTGTGGAAAGCGATTTAATCATGTGGATTGCGAATAAACTCTGACAATTCGCGTTTGTTATTTAAACTGTTTATAAACTTGTTTTCTTAAAAAATTTTGATGGGATAATTAATTAATCATCCTACTCTTGGAATAGCAAAATGTGAAATTTTCTGCTCATAAATGCACCAAAAGTGGTTTTTCGCATTTAACTAACTCGTTCGTTCGTTCTCATGTGAATATGAGGCGTATTTTTTTGAGAATCTATAGCTAGCTCACTTTTACTTTTACATGCAAAACTGTTATACTCACTTTTGGTTATGTTATACTCACTTGTGGTTTTACATGCAAATTTGTTATACTCACTTTTGGTTTTACATGCAAATTTGTTATACTCACTTTTGGTTTTGTTATACTCACTTCCCAAAAAAATACGCCTATGGTCATATATATATTAACTAGTTGAACACATGGATCCGCCTCGGAACCGTAAACGATGAGAAAATAGCATTTTTTGGCACATAAAATAAATTATGAACCTGTTCACCAGATTTCATATATTTACTGTTAAGTTCCCCTTTCAGCCGTCATTTTAATGCAGAATCTCCTGTCATATATAGCGACTTTTTACTCACTTTTGGTTTTGCACTTAAAAGAAAAAAGTGAGCTATTGATACAGAGCAGCTCTACAACACTGGACAGGAGAGATGATTGCACTTAAAAGAAAAAAGTGAGCTATTGATACAGAGCAGCACTACAACACTGGACAGGAGAGATGATAAAAAAATAATGAGAACCAGACGAGGCTTTCGGAATTCAGAACACGAACGCGGGCGAGAAGAACAACGCGCGTTTGTTAAGATTGTTGAAATTAGCGCTAATAAATTCCTAAAAAAAATAAATAAATTCAAAGTACATAACATATTTTGTTTTTGACTTATGTTTAAGTTTTTATTAGCTATAACTTGCCAAAAATAAATACGGCTGATGTGTGAATACAAAAACGATCGAATACCACATAATAAAAACACTATTTACACTCAAATGCGCTATGACCCTTAAAAAAACACTGCAATCAAACTTAACATTTTTGCACACAGATGACGCCACCAGCTTACCACTAGAACTTTGACAGCTGCAACGAATACACAAAATTGCAACAAAATAATACACAAAAAATTGGTGGTGAAACTGAAATCATAGATTATTTTGTTGATACTAGTATATAAACGAAGAAATTAATATGTCTGATGAAAGTGAATCTTCAAATACCCAAACTTCCGATGAAGTAATGGTTGCTGATGGCGATGAACCAACCGATAAGCCCAGTGTATCCAAAAAGAAGCACAAGCATACCCCAGTACACAAACTCAATCAGTACAACCGCACCAAAATAATGGACCATATAATGAACACAGGAAATGATCCAAAGTCGTGCGCCAATGTAGTACGCCAATTCAAAATTAAGCCAGATGATGCTGAACGTTAGTATTGTGATGACAAAATGACGCGTTTCCATATAATCATGAGTGATTGTTTGCTTTAGAATTTGTGAATGAAAAAGCCGAAGCAGCCCAAAGCCATGTCCATGAGGAATGCGACTCTGTATGCTACAAAAACATAAACAGCTGGTTGGAATTTTCCAAGGATAAAAACTACCACAGTGAAGCAAACTATGAGAGTGCTTTAATCATGATTGCAATTGCCGATATGGAGCATCATCCCGATCCCAAGGAAACTGGTGGAGTTGATTTCCAGTAAGTGTTTAACAAATTTGCTACTCAACAACTCAGTGGACATGTGAATTTGTATTTTTAGGAAGATTTATAGATTCCTTGGCGATGTTATGATGGGTAACCCCACACCTGCACTGAATCCTGAGTCAAAAATGTTCTTGGGCCAAGAATTTGAGGTAAGTTTATCTGGTTGATTCTTGGATCTTATAAAAGAATTCGGTGTTTTGTAGAATCTCATAAGCATGGCCAATACTACTGATGGTGACAATGACACTAAAGATCTCCAAAAGGACATTGAGCTGAAATCCAAGCAAATTGTTCCAAACTTGCCGGTTGCTGACAAGAAGCGTCGCAAAGAGTACCAGAGTTTGGATCCATTGAGCATTGATAAGTTTATCAGCAGTACCAAGCGAGATCAGAAGCCAATTTAGTTGTTAACTTCTGGTGCGTGACTACGTTTGCGGAGTACTTTTTATTATTATTATATTATATATACGTATATGTATGGAGGTGTTTACACATATAACTATTTAGATTATCGTTGAATAAAGACCAACAGTAATTCATTGGTAGTAGGTGCGTATTATTCAGTAAAGGAAAAGCGATAATTCTCAAGCTTTGCGCCGACGAAGATTAGGTCAGCTTACCTCACATTAGACGCTTCCACCTCAGAAACATGAGAAATTATCAACCGTGTAACAAAGGCAACCACAAGGTTGTTCTTGGGAAGGCGTTCAAACTTGTCATGGTATAGGTTTTCTATAACTCGCGCATCATACGCCGAGACAAGAGAAGAGATTCGTCGACCACACGATTCTAACCGACGTTTAGGGTCTGAAAGTACATTTTATACATTTGCGTCGATTCGGCAAAAAAAAACTCAACATTTTTATTCATATTTTCAGATAGCATTACTGATTAGTGCCTAGTTCCTCTGACGAAGTCATGAGAAAACAATTCCTTTGCCTGACCAGTGATCACTCTGCAGAGTAATTCAAGTACAAGTACGAGTTACTATCAGTTTTTCGCGTCTGCCGTAATTAGATGCTACTACAACCAGACTACTTGGAAATAGTCGAATGTGGATTTAACACCCCTCATCCCAATTACATATAAGTAAAACTTCAATGGTTATATGTAGCTCAAAACGACTTTATTAAAAAAAAAGTATACCCCTTCCTATAAACTAAACAGCTAGCGCGTCATTCTGAGTTTCATGACTCAGTTGTGTTTGCAAGTTTGATAGTTTGTTCTTCAGCACCTGCACCCCCATCACAACAATATTCTCCGGTTTAAGGGCGCCAGCGGCTTCTACATTGTAGAAGAATTTATTCGGTTTCAACTGCCAATTGTAGGGCGCCTCAAACTGATCATCATCAAGTTCAGTGTGTTCACTCTTTGGCCATTCATCGGGCTTGGGAAACAATGTATGTCTCATTGAGTTGTCAGGATCGTATTCAAAGCAAACTCCAGCCGTCGGATTCCATTTTGCGTGCTCCTTACCAAATCCCTTTTTAGCGTATGCCCTTAATTTGAGTTCTTGTCCTTTTCGCAGTTTGATTATCAATATCTCGTCTGTGTTCTCTCCATATTCGTTGTCCTCGTCATTTTGCAAACGAGATGTGACCGGCAACACTTTTGCATTGCTTGACTTCAAATCAGCAGTCGTAACGTGACGTGTTTGTTCTTCAGCACACTTGACATCCAAAGTGAATTCAACACTGCACTCGGGGCAGAAATCAAGGCACACACACTCGCGGGTGTATTGAAGTCTCTCGACAACTTCGTCGGATATCAGTGGAATCAGACCGATGCGATGAGCCAGAAATTCATCGGACAAAACAGTTGAATTGGCTTCCAGTTGCACCCAATCTATGGCGAGTGTTGGAGTTTCTGCTATAAAGACGCGCCTCAAGCTGTTGGCCACGCTTAAATCGGTGTCTTCGACAACAAACTTTACATTGTCGTCAGTTAATTCGGTGATGGCAACCGATGGTGTGTTGGCATACGGCATGTTGTTCTTTTAAATTTTTTTTCACTTTTCAATCAAGTTTATTTTTAATTCAAATTGCAGTTTTGAGATCTAAAATAAGCACTGTTAAACGTTGTTTTTCAATAATTAAATTTTTAGTTACCAGCGAGCTTCTAAAAATCCACAAACGCACTTTTGACTTTTCACACTACCCTCAAATGTCAAACTGTCAAAATGAAAACTGAATGGATGGATACAGGGAGGTATTTCTGATGGACGAATTCAGCTGCCGGATAGTGGTCTAGGTAGGTGAAGGAAAAATTGTTTAGGTAGGTATCTACACTTTTGGTAAAAATTGCGTGTGATCATTCATTTCCACGG
The DNA here is from genome assembly GCA_955612985.1 of Cheilosia scutellata. NCBI lineage: Eukaryota > Metazoa > Arthropoda > Insecta > Diptera > Syrphidae > Cheilosia > Cheilosia scutellata. The sequence continues at coordinate 11,239,474 of OY015311.1, read as the reverse complement.
TGTGTTAATGGAAATCAATGATCTATTTAGATCATGAGGGTAAAATAAAAAAAAAATGTTAATAACTTTGAATTGATTCTGAGTTTAGTAGGTATGTTTATGAGCATCATAAAGTTTTAAATTCTGATAGGAGGCCTATTTTTTTGGGAAGTGAGTATAACAAAACCAAAGTGAGTATAACATAACCAAAAGTGAGTATAACAGTTTTGCATGTAAAAGTAAAAGTGAGCTAGCTATAGATTCCCAAAAAAATATGCCTTATAACATAACCAAAAGTGAGTATAACAGTTTTGCATGTAAAAGTAAAAGTGAGGTAGCTATAGATTCCCAAAAAAATAGCCTAAGGGTCACCAAATAATAATAGCTAATATTTTGAATTACGAAAAATCCGATACCTATTTTGTTTTATAGAAAAGGCTTTGCTTTTAAACACATTTTGAAAATGCTTAAGAAAAATCTTCAGAAGGCGTATTTTTTTGAGAATCTATAGCTAGCTCACTTTAACTTTTACATGCAAATCTGGTATACTCACTTTTGGTTTTGTTATACCTACTCACTTTTGGTTTTGCATGTAAAAGTAAAAGTGAGCTAGCTATAGATTCTCAAAAAATAATACGCCTATTGACAACAGAAAATTAATAAAAGGCGTATTTTTTTGGGAAGTGAGTATAACAAAACCAAAAGTGAGTATAACCGTTTTGCATGTAAAACCTAAAGTGAGTATACCAAAACCAAAAATGAGTATACCAGTTTTGCATGTAAAAGTAAAAGTGAGCTAGCTACAGATTCCCAAAAAAATACGCCTATTTTGTGAGTGAATTTGAGTGGGCTTAGCGATTCACAATTGGAATCGGTAGGTGGCGCTACAATTTGGTTCCAGGAATTAAAAAATAAAACATAAATAAATTTGTGAAGTTTAATTTACCTTCAGAAGTGTGCTTATACAGGTGAGGTGCCCACTTTGTTGCAAGGAACTCAATGTTCTGTAAAACATAATGCCAATTAAATTGCAATTTATGTATTCTGGGCTGGAATCCAAAAGCCTGAAAATAAAAGAGCGGGAGACAAACGATTGAAACGGTATTAAATTTGACTATGGATATATCAATTTCTCAGTGAGCTGTGCTACATAGCCTAACTGTTGTTTGTTTTGCAGTTTTAGGTGTCAAAATTTTCCAAAAGTCTGTGCAACTACTTGCATACGCTAACGACATCGACATCATTGGCAGAACACAGCGAGCTGTCACTGGTGCGTTTGCAGGTATTAGCACAGAAGCGGCAAAAATGGGTTTAGTGGTGAATGAGGGCAAAACAAAATTTATGCAGTCAACAAGAAGGGGCACACAAAATCGACGAATCGGACAGAACGTCACGATAGACAGCTATAACTTTGAGGTAGTTCGGGACTTTGTCTACCTCGGCTCCGCTTTTAACTCTGAAAATGACATCACAGCAGAAATCAAGCGAAGAATTACACTTGCCAACCGCTGTTACTTTGGCCTAAGAAGGCAATTGATTAGTAAGGCGTTGTCGAGAAACACCAAGGAGACTCTATATAAGACCCTCATCATCCCAGTCCTGCTTTATGCCACAGAATCATGGACGTTATCAAAGGCGGATGAAGATCTCCTTGGTCGCTTCGAACACAAAATTCTTCGAGTGATTTTCGGTCCCGTTTGCGTTGACGGGCTTTGGAGGAGGAGATTTAACAGCGAACTCTACGAGCTGTACAGCGACATCGACCTGGTCAGAAAAGTACGTATCAGTCGACTAAGATGGCTAGGACATGTAGAGCGAATGGACACCAACGCTCCGGCCCGAAGAGTCTTCGATTCCAACCCGGAGGGACAGCGCAGTAGAGGCAGACCTCGCCTTAGGTGGCGCGCACAAGTGGAAGGGGACCTCAACCAACTTGGAGTGCGCAACTGGAGGCGGTTAACCAAAGATCGTGCTAACTGGAGAGGCGTGCTGGTTGAGGCCCAGGTCCGGACTGTAGCGCCATCTAAGTAAGTAAGTAAGGTGTCAAAAAATAAAAAATTTAAATGCACTTTTAAAACGTTACGAATATAACTCCTACAGTTTTATTGTTCCTCTTATACTCCTACATACTTAATTATATATAAATACGAAACTGATAAAAGGATTGGAAGAGACAATTTGGTTTCGAAAAAGAAACAGATAAAGTTTAATACACCCTATGCTATGGCAAATTGTATAATAATAAACAAAAAAGACCTGATAAAGATTTCTTTTTGATAATTCTTATTACTGATAAGCACGAGTATTTTATTCAAGAATCGAACAGCGAGTGGCAAACGTCGCGGACACAACAAATGGACAAAAGACAACCTCCATCGTATAATACTATAAGGGATCAGTCAGGATCTCAATCCCGAATATCTCAGCCATCCCAAACTGGCCATCAACCCTCACCATTAAGTCCTATATCATTAATCGAAGGATATCAGCCACAACAACATACTTGGAACGAGGATGCACGAAAAAATAGGCCACAATCTACTTCATTAGCAGCAGGTAGGTGTGTATATTATTATGACCACACTGTTTTGAAATACGTTTTGCTATATTTGTGATTTTGGAAGTAACATTTTATTTATCTTTATTATTTTTGGAAGTTTTGATTATGATGAATAGGGAGAGACATGTCGGTGATAAATTACCAATCGATTTACTCTTATGACAGCTTTTCATTGATTATAATGCAAAAGCGTCATTGCAAGTATTTAAGTATTAAAGTGACAATTTTACTCAACGACGTTTGAATTTTACCTGTACTGGAATTGTTTAATCATTGACACATGCATGACATTGAGCTTAAGACGAATTTAAGGTTTCTTTCGTTTTTACTCTGTCACGACTCCAAGACTCCGCAACTGCGCGCGTTAGAGCCAATTCTATAACCTATGTAGTTCTGTTCTTTCTCAGTTAAGGTACGGCGACCTTATTTTTAGGTGCCAAACCCGGGACAAAAAGAAATATGAAATTTATAGCATCAAACAGAAAAAAAAAATAAAACTCTTGTATTGGAGAACGGGATCTGATTTTATATTCATATCTATAGGCGTATTTTTTTGGGAATCTATAGCTAGCTCACTTTTAATTTTACATGCAAAACTGTTATACTCACTTTTGGTTTTTTTATACTCACTTTTGGTTTTACATGCAAAACTCGTATACTCACTTTTGGTTTTGTTATACTCACTTCCCAAAAAAATACGCCTTATGTTGAAAACGTTATTTCTTACTGATGTTGAGAATGATAATATAAGGCAATACATACTTTAAAAATTACATAAATGACATATTACTACTAAAACTCTTTTTCTCTCTGCAGCCCTGCTAATTTTTATATCCGGCGGAATGAGCATGGCTTGGAGCCTTGAAACCTTACCTGAATACGCAGATCTGAGCTCACCGGCGCGAACACATATGGTTTTCTGTTGGTTTCTGGCGGTGATCATTGGTGCAGGTCTCACAACCCTATTCATCGATAAGTTGGAGAAGCGCATTTTTAACGTAAGCATTTAGACCCAGAGTAACTCTGCCCTCATATATATAAATCTCTCTTTACAGCTGTGGGGCTCTGGTCTGGTGTTTGTCAACGGTATCTTTTTCGTTTCATCACCTGGAAGCTCATTGGCAATTGTCATTGCTCGCTATTTCGATGGAATTGCAGTCGGCCTGACCATAATGAGCGCTATTGTAGCCGGCTCTGAGCAGGCCGTGAAAAGATTCCGGGGATTTGTCCTATCCACCGAATTCCTTGGCCTTACGATTGGCATTATGTTGAAATCGATGTTTACGAGTTTCTGGAGCTCGGATTGGGAATTTCAAAACAATCAAATGCAGGGCATCGTGGCAATGATAATTGGCGCCTTGGCTATGTTGTCAACATCGTATTTGACAATCGAATCACCAATTTTCTTTTTACGTCAAAACAAGGACGAGTATGCGATTAATGCTATGAAGAGGCTTCAAACGACCAACGACTTAAATGAAACGTTCGACTATTTCCATGAGAATATAAAACTAGTAAAGGAGGATAACGATAGAGGGCGCGCCGCGAATATGACTCGTGGCTATTTGCCAATCTTGAAGTTGGGTTTCTATAGAGCATTCGTTTCAATGTCATTCTCGTTGCCACTTAATTGGGGCTTAATTCAAGCTGCAACTTTGGTGCGTGAAAACGGTGACTGGTGGAGTTTGTACATTTATGGAACCATGCGAATGGTGGGAGCTATTGTTGCTGTTTTCACTCTGGACACTGGCGGAAGAAGAGAACCGTCAGCAATTGCATTACTTGCCGGAGGCGGATTGCTTATGGGAGTTGGATCAATTTTTAATTTGGATGATAATCTGCAGCATCAAACTAAATTGCATACGATCATTGGCCTACTGATAATATTTCAATTGATGTCGGGTGTAGCAGCACCAGCAAGCTCCACATACTTGGGTGAAGCATTTTCGATTTCGGTTAAGCCATTGTTCATTTTGGTAGCTGTTATTTTCGAAAATGTTATACAAATCATTGTGATTTGTGTCTTTGACTATACCGCTAGCTCAGTGGCACAATATAGCTTCTGTTTGGGCGCATTACAAATAGTGTTTGCCATATTTTTTGTCGTCATTATGCCGGAGACAAAACAGACAACACTGCGTGAAGCATTGGCAAAATTTCAAAAGAATGTATACTTTGGCGTTGGTTACCAATAGAATGACTTGTATTAATTGTGTGTGTGTAAAGCTTTAGTAAAAACTATCAGCTGTTTAAGGCGATTCTTATAGAAGACAATGTTGGGCCTATAGACTGAATTAATAGAATAATTTGAAAGTTTGAACTGTTAAATTTTGTATTTATTTCTTTACGATACTTATTAGAATAAATGCTGATATTATCTGTCAACTGTAAATCTCATACAAAACCTGCAAGGATGGTGATTTCTCATCATCACTCTTGGGGACCACTGTTTACTTGTAACAAGAATTCTTATTTTGCCCATTGAAAAGGTGTTGTCATTTCATGGGTAGTCTTCTAAGCAACTGAGTGCGAAAATATATGTTACAATTTAAAAATGATCGTAGAAATAAAAATGCGATCTAAAAATAAAAAACAACATTAATATGAAATTTGTTGTCCTATTTGGCATGCGCGTGCAACGACCGATTATTTGCATTTGTCTTTAGATTTCCTGCGATATGAGAAACAAATTGATTAAAAAAGTAACAGAAGGCGGGAAAATAATGCAGTTTTTTCTCTTTTCGAATGCTTGTACCTAGTTCAGTTATTACAAATACTTCGGTATACTTTACGCATACTTCGTACGAATTTCTCTCGTGCGAACATGTACGCACACGCACACGCACGAACAATCCCGACCTTCCAAGTAGTATGGGAGCGCGCACACTGGATGCGAGTTCGTCGTATACGTATATTATTATTATTATTATTTATTCTTTATTTCATCTATTATTTTCTTTGAAAAAAAAAAAATAAAAAAAAAAATAACAATACAAAAAAAGTTAAGAATATAGAGACATGGCAATTCTGCCGTCTGCCGGATTGGACATTTCAATAATTTTATTATTTATAAAAACAGAAGCATAGTTTTGGTTTTTAAGGCTAATTTCATACTCTATAGTACACAGTTTAAATTTTATTTTGGAAACTGGGAAAACTTGTATACATACAAAAAATAAAAATAAATCGCAAGGATTGGTAATTACTGCGCTTTTTTAAAAACTATTGCGGTATGACAAGGCGTGATTGCAAAATTTATATAAATTGGACCAACCTAAAGATCCGTTCAATACGTCATGCAGGTGATCCACGGTCAGTAAACTTTCTCTAAGGTATAGCCGTCGGATTTCTTGTAAAATGGGACAAATGGCAATGAAATGGTAAATATCTTCTCGCTCGTTTCTATTACAGAGGCTACATGTAATGGGGAGATCACTTCTATGGGGTATAAAGTTTAGATTGATTAGCTCTACTCTGGCTCTAAATATGGTGCTTATAACTTCAACCGTATTTGCTTTACAGAAGTAGCTGTTTTCAGTCAGTAAGCGGTGGTTCAAATTTTTGTATGTATTTCTTACCGATGACGAAGATGCTCTGGTTAGGTGTTCGGTGTACAGTTTATCATCAATTTTTGAAATTATATCGGCAAATATATTCTGCCATTCATCTACATTCGTTGCAGAGAGATCACACGACGCATCATGGCACATGGCTAGATTTTTCCAGTCCTTAAAAGGGGAAGCATTTGATTGTAGACAGTTCAACATTAAGGATTAATGTAGGTTATTCCCGGGCCTCTTCATAACTTTTGTTAAATAATCAGCTTGCAATTTTAGATTACGTATATAGATTGGGGTTATACCAGACTACATAAATCGCGAAATTTGGAGTCGTATTCGGGAGTCGGAACAAACGCTTGAAAAAGAATCGTTGAACCATTTCAAACTCTTCAAAGTGAACATTTCCAAAAACTTGTACACCATAGCACATGCATGTATTAATCGTTGCGTTGAAGACTCGATATTTCGAACCGACATCAATATAGCGGTTTGAGAAAAATCGTGGCCACATTATATTTAATGCCAACTTGGCTTCAGTGCTTTTTTGCTTGATGTGATTACTGAAATTCAAGTTTGAAGCGAGGACCACTCCGAGGTACTTGAACTCACTCACTACCTCTATACGTTGATCTTCGAGACGCCAATTTTCTTCAACGGGTCTCCTGCGTTGGCGGGTGTCGAATATCATTACTTTCGTCTTGTTCACATTAATTTGTAAATCCCATGTTTTACAGTAGGTATGTTTGCAGTCTGTTAATTTGAAGCTGAAGAGCAGATGGGTTGTCAGCAAGAAGCACCAAGTCATCGGCGTAGAGAAGAACCTTGATAAGTGTATCTGCTACACGCACTACACCGGGCAAAATATCACAAATTCCATCAATAAATAGCGCAAAAAGTATTGGGCTAAGGATACAACCCTGGGGAACACCAGCTGTCGTTTCAAACCACTCTGACATCATAGTTCCATCCCATACCGCTGCACTAGTTGACGTCAAAAATTGAATATACATAGACAGAAATTTATTGGAGATTCCGAGTGATGATAGCTTGTATATCAAGGCTTGCCGATTAACGGTATCAAAAGCAGCTTTGAAATCCACAAAACACACGTAGAGCTTTTTCTTTTTTTCAATCTGTTTTTTTGCGATATTTGTCAGAGCAAAAATATGATCAACTGTTGAAAATCCAGAGCGAAATCCAGCTTGAAAATACTTAAGCGCTCGCCTTCAGTTATCCACTTTGTTAATCTATCGTAGAGAATCGAGGCAAAGATCTTCCTGACCGAGTTAAGTATGGAAATACCTCTGTAGTTTTCGGGGAGGCTAGAGTTTCCTTTCTTGAAAATCGCGAAAATGATTGCTTTGTTAAAACACTCAGGGGTACAAGCTTCATTGTAGAGTTTATTATAAAATTGCAATAAGTATTGTTTATATTGCTCCGTAGCATTTTTAAAGAACTCCACCGGAATGCCATCGACCCCTCACTCAATTCGTACGGCTAAATTCATACGTTTACGTACGATGCAAATTCGTATCCAATGTGCGGCTAGCCTTATACTCTCATGCAATTTATGGATAAACAAAATGCATCTGACATTTTTCATGATTACTACAAAAGTGTTCCCTAACGTTTTCGTAAGTTTTTCTCTTTGAGAGAGAATTCATCCCCACCATAGCCATTTTGACAGTCTTTTCCATTTTTACTACAAAAGTAAAGGAACAGACCTAATCTAAACATTTTTCATGTTGGGAACACTATTCGTTCTGTCGTTTAAATTTCGCGCTATTACGGCAACGAGAATTTTCCAAAATCTTGATATCGAAATTTTTGCAAAATTGGAATAAAATCACAAGTGCTAAATTGCACCAAGCAAACTGCACAAATTTGATTACAAAATTTATATAAAAATTCATTGGCAATCAAACCGATTTTGTCTATACTTTAAAGACCTCAAATAGGTTAGCTTTTCGGTTTTTATCTGTCACAGATACACAAGCTGTATTAAAACAGTTTGAGCAAAAACTCAAAAACAAATTAGAAGTCTAAATAATAATTATTTTGTTCATGAAAGTGTGTATTAATTCACTCACCAATGGCATTTGGCATATCTAATCAAAGCAAAACCTTATTCAAGTATTATAGCAATTAAAGTTGTTGATATGTACTTTTACCTACATACGTAGATTACTTATGACATCATTCTTTATTTTTATTTAAGTGTATTATTTATAAAAAAAAATAAGTAACACTGGTTTCAACTGGTATTTGGGGCTTCACCAAACTTTTGGGAAAATGTATTTTAAAAACAGAAATATGTCTGATTTGTATCTATAGATCACGTTAGTTGGATACATTGCTCCTTAATCGCTTGACTTGTTTTATTGGACTATGAATCATTATAAAGTCGATAGGGGCAGAACTGTTGGTGTCAGTTGGACCTCAATCACCAATATCCACTTTATAATTCGTAAATGCATTTACAAGTTTACAAAACCAATCATTTTCTTCGGTTACATCCTTCACTAAGAAGGTTTTATATTTCGAATGCCTATTAAAAAAGAATATTTTAAAAAAAAGTTACGTTAACTGTCACTACAAGATATTTGGGCCTATACGATAAAATCTTTTATTATGTTTGTTTTGTTATGAATTTTCTGAATCATAAAAGACCTAGACCATAAAAGATCTTTTATAAATCCTATTTTGGGTTTCAAACTTTTATAGAACTCTGTTATGGAACTTCGAAAATTGAAAATCTGTTACAAAGCTGTCAAAACAAATAACTGAGTTTTTATTATAAACTTAAATGAGGTGATAACCGAAAAATGTTGTTGCTTCCTATTGATGCCTGCTTCCGTAAATGTAGTGTCGCCAGAAACTTGAAATAAATATCAGTTCCAGCCAAAGTGATCGGTGTTTTCGGCTAAGCCAAAAATATAAATTTCTAAATTATTTTCAATTACATACATACTTTTTATATTTTGTCTTCTTTGTAAGCATTTCGTTGAAGAAGAAGAAACAACTTTCTAATTAATAAACATTTTTTTATGATAAAAGCCACAAAATGCTGTCTTTTATTCTGTTATGATTTATAGCAGAATTTATAAAAGATTTTTTTTTCCACACAGAATACCAATTCAAAAATCGTAAAAGATTTTTTTTGACAGTTCGAAATTGTATAGAAATGCATAACAGAATAAATAGATAAAAAGATTTTGCCGAATAGGTCGAATAGGTAAATAATAACCCACAGATATTTTTCTGACACTATAGGTGTAATGGTGCAAAACAACATTTTAGCCTTGAAAAATTGTGTTCGCTTCGGGAGGTGGATAATAAATTATCAGGTTGGCTAATTTGTTGACGTTTTCTTTTGCTTAGAATTTAGTAAGCCTATTGTACGTATACTGTCAAGGAGAAAATAAAATACAGAATTTTAATTGATTATGGTCGTGTGTCTATTGCGCTAAATAATTATCTTCGGCTAGTTTTCTGACACTATCGTTGTGTCTTTCACTGGGAGTAAGATAATAAATTATCCGATAGCCTAAGTTTTTGACGTTAGAGTGTGACATTTGACAAATCTGTGTTTTAATCTTTCTCTTCTAAACATGTCAGAAAATTAGCCGAAGGTAATTTGTTAGGGCAACTGACACACGACTAGACGTTAAGCTGAACAATTTTAAGCAAGTACATACATATATGTAAGGCATATAGACAAACTAAATATAAGTAAGCTGTATAGATCTGAACAAAGAGAATTTATTTGTCAGAAAGTCTTCTACTTACATACTATTTGTCTCGATCGACACAACTCTCATTCCAATGATCGTGTAGCTAGGCATTTATAGATTCGCCTCTAGCTGAGCTTCTGGATGGAGCAAGGAAAGGAAAATTCTCTAGTGTAATGAGTATAATGAAACGTCCGAAAATAGTCGCTTTTAGCATTATGTAATAAAATACCTAAAACTTGGTCAGAAAAAAAAATTCAAAACATGGCAATATAGGTTTGTTGCCTAGGTCCAACAAACAATAATCTTAACAACCTCCAATGGTCTTTGGAAAAGAGTTACAGCTACACAATTTTATGACATTTTTATGAAGCATACTTAATAAAATAAAATAAATATGAAAAACAAGTATGTAATACATATTATATCGAACTGTATTCCCAAATTTAATGACTGACGCTTTCTCAGGACAAATGTACTCGTTTCTCGTATGTTTGCCAGACATTCGCGACATGCAACCTAGTGGTAAAGCCTTTAAGAGTTTAAGGTGTAACATAATGGATTTTCCGGTGTTTGAAGCTAACATATCTGATAAGTTCTGCGGGTTGTAAATTAGAAGTGCATTTTTTTACCTTAAACCTAAAAGCTTAAGCTTTGACTTGTCTTGTTTTGGGGTTCGTTTCGGTTATAACTGGTCTGATGTCAAGGCAAGTGAAATAAAGAATTTGTATAATTTCCCTAAACGTATAGGTCGGATTTTAGAGTCGAGCACTTATTTGTTTTGGATAACAGTAAATCGACAAGGTCTGATGCGAAATCGTGCATATCTATACAATTTGTTCGGATCGATAATAGTGCCTACATACCTATTATTGCTTATCGATTTAGCTTTTTATTGAGTCCGTTGCTGTTGTCTCAATAAAATGTTTCTCATGTACCTACTCTATAATGTAATAGTAAAGTGACAATCAATGTGTTAATGTTACTCCCCCAATCTTGCTGACGTAAATGTACTATCTATTACATTACGATTACCCTTTCAATGTAGGTATTGACCTCGTAAAATACGGACTGAACAAATTGTTTTACCATTCAGCATTAGACGTCATCACCGATTTCCAACATACAATATACTATATACATAAGAATCATTATCAAATTCAACATCACGAACCGTAAAGGATGAGCTAACAAAAGCAGGGTACCTACGTTTGAAGTGCAAAATCCGAGTACATAATTAATGAAAAATATCCTATTCAGATTGATAGATGTGTATTTAAATAAATCTCATCAAACCGACAAACTTTAGTTTGCAACCTTTTAGTGATTTATCAAAAAATACTAGTAAGTAATAATAACATTCTTATCAGCTAAGTATCTGAGCGGAAACAAACAACTATAGATAGGTAGGTATAGGTATCCACCTGATGAGATGATTAATCGACTCACACCTTATCAGTGGCACAATGAGCTAACCTGCTGATAAATATCCATTCTACTAATTTGTGTTAGAATTGATTTCCGTTAGTCTGTAAGTGAACCTTTACCGAGACAGAACTTAATTACGCGAACACTGTTCTGCTTACTTATTATAATAGTATGGATAAAAATCAAGCGCATACCTACTCGGGTGAACCATCAGCTCCAGCAACAATTTATCCACAAGGAGGATACCCACCCGGAGGGTATCCTCCACCACAGGGAGGCGGATTTCAAGGCTATCCGCCACAGCCAGGATATGAACCACAACCATCTCAGTCACACTATCCACCAAGGTACGAATACTCACCACAGCCTGGATACCCACCACAATCGGGATATCCTCCACAATCGGGATATCCACCACAATCGGGATATCCACCTCAGTCGGGATATCCACCTCAGCCGGGATATCCACCACAATCGGGGTATCCACCGCAGTCGGGATACCCGCCACAGATGGGATACCCACCACAGACGGGACATCCACCACAGACGGGACATCCACCGCAGGCGGCATATCAGCCGCCATCCGGATTGCAACCAGAACCAGCAAACCCACCGCAGCCGCCCTACGTTCCTAAAAAATATGGCTGGTGCGAGGATAACCGGAGGAATAAACCACAATCAAATTCATTGGCTGCAGGTGCGTACCTATAACTCAGGCCATGAGTCATTATGCAATTATTCCCTATTATCACGAAGAGAAAACTCAAAAACTGTCAGCAAATTAGCTAGTAGTGCAAACATTTATCGCAGCTATTTAAATTGAAGAATTATTTAAATTCTGTTTGAAATTGGACGCTGACAAAAAACATTTTTCAATATAGGTAGGTACTCGAAGTTAACGTCTTGAATTTGCGTAGTAAAAGCCGATAGATAGTATAATGATAATGAATGTATAGAAAACATTTCTAATGCGCAATATATTTTATAAGTGTCTTTTTTATATATATACATATATACTATGTATATTCACTTTGACATTCCATTTGTAACGCACATAAGGAGGCGTTGTAGGTATGGCAAACTATATACTATATACACAATACATATTATTGATCAGCATTCAGCATCACTTTCTTAGTCGATCTAGCGATGTCCGTCTGTCTGTCCGCACGATTACGGCCGTAATTTAAGAGCTATTGACTTGAAATTTGGTACGTAAGCTTATGTCCACCAAACTGAGGCTAAGTTGGAAGATAAGCAAGATCTGATAAAAACTACTACTACCTCCCATACAAAATATATAGCTATTTGATGTTAAAAATTAAATTCAAATAGCTACAGTAAAGATAGTAAGTTTAAACTTTGCACATATTGTTTTAATAATATTTAAAAAAATTTGACAAAAAATGAACTTGGTCAAATAAAAAATACCCATACCTCCCATACAAATATAGGCGTATTTTTTTGGGAAGTGAGTATAACAAAACCAAAAGTGAGTATAACCGTTTTGCATGTAAAACCAAAAGTGTGTATAACAAAACAAAAAGTGAGTATACCAGTTTTGCATGTAAAAGTAAAAGTGAGCTAGCTATAGATTCCCAAAAAAATACGCCTTATATCATTTTTTAATACTAAAATATTTTTTTATTATTTTTACAATAATATAGTACCGGGTATTTGAGCTTCGGCATAGTCGAAGATAACTGTCTTACTGGTTTCGCTCTCAGATGGTGATGTAGGTATTTATTAGAAGTTTCTGTTCAATGCAATAGGCGTCACATTTGACTTTCGTAATGGTCCCATCCCAATGGATACATGCCGTGTACAAGCTCTCTTTGTGCACTCTCTGTTGACGTCAAAGCTGCATACGTATGTGGCTTGGTACATGCCGTGTACTAACACCTTAACTGCTAATTTGACAGTTTTAATTGAATTTGCATTTGAATTTTACTGTAGTACTTGAAGACATTTCGAATTTTAAAGATAATTGACATTTTTTCAACTTGGTGGAATTAGTTAAATAAAATAATAATTTGTCAATGTCGAAAGTGTGTCTGTGTGTATCATCGAAGGAAATACAATTATACGCAACACCCAAAAAAACAGAATCGTCTTCGATGTGAACCATTCCATTTTTGTTAGTTGGATTTTGATATAATAATTTTAGTACAAATCTGGAAAGTAAGGTGTTGCCAGCTTTAAAATGCTATTTTAAAGAAAACGTCAAAAAACGTGTTCAAAAGTAGGTATTCAACAGCAGCGATTAGTCAACTTTTGAGAGAGATTTGAGATTTCTGTGAAAATGTCAAATGATTCTTTTGACTGGCGGTGTTTACATTGGACCGGTGTTTACTTTGACTCCGAAATACCTACTTGTGTGACAGTTGACAGTGTCATAATCATGAAACGAAGAGCTAGCTAAATGATAAGATTCGTTAAAAATTGCTGGACTCATTTTAATAATATTTTGAAAAATAGAAAAATGACTTTTGAAAAATAGAAAAAATTTACAACTTTTTTGGACAAGTAATGAGTTAGAGTTTAGTTGTTAGGATAAAGAGCGTCATTAAGTGCACATATATGTACATGTTATGTTTAAGTCATGCATTTTATTATTATTTTTTTTTTACAGCTGCCTTAATTTTCACATCAGGTGGCATGAGTCTTGCTGATAGTGTCGGGTTTGAAACTATACCCTTGAATTATCTAACCCAGGGTGAATACACACAATTTCGAATTTGCTGGTTCATAGCAGTAATCATTGGAGCTTTTGTATCGACGTTCTTGGTAGACAAAATTCCAAAACGAATATTCAATGTGAGTATAAATTTTCCAGCTCAAAATGGCTCTTGAGTGCAATATTTTCTGTCTATTCCAGGTTCTTTCTGCTATTCTCGTCATTATTAATGGAACACTTTTTCTTGTATGTTCGGACAGTTATACGGCCATTGTCGCTGCGCGCTACTGGGATGGAATTGCATTTGGCTTGGCTCTGATTCCAGCCATAACAGCAGGTTCAGAGCAGTCAGTTAAAAGATTTAGAGGACTCGTGCTCTCTGTTGAACACATTGGACTAACTACTGGCATAATGTTGAAGATTATCTATGGAACTTTTTGGGAATACAGTTGGAGTTTGAATTCAAATCAAATGCATGGCATCTTGGCTCTGATCTATGGTGTTTTAGCATTTATATTCGCGTTCGTCTTCACAATTGAATCGCCAATCTTTTATCTTCGCAAGGGCAAAGAAGCAGAGGCCATAAACTCTCTGCGCCGGTTGCAAAAACCTCAAGTTGTAAGCAATGAAACATATGCTTTACTTTATGAAAATAAACATCTTCTGGAAGAAGATATAGCTAGAGGGCGTGCTGAAAATCTATCGAGCGGTTTAGTGCCAATGATCAAGCTGTGCGTATTTCGAGCATTTGTCGCAATGTCATTCACGCTCCCACTTACATGGGGTTTACTCATAGCAGGAACATTAAATGGGTCTCTCTGGTGCCCGTACATTTATGCAGTGGCCCGAATGATTGGCGTCTGTATTCCCATCTTTACTTTAGATACTCTGGGACGCCGCATATCAAGCACACTGTCACTGCTAGTTGGCGGTGGGCTGCTGATTGGTTTCGGATCATTATTTTCAAATGCCTTCTACAGTTTCTACTATCCTGACAAATTGGGTCAAATTATTACATTGTTGCTGATTTATCAATTGTTTGCTGGAATTGTAGCACCTGCGAGTACGTGCTATTTGGGGGAAGCCTTTTCGGTATCTGTGAAACCGTATTTTATACTTGTGGCAGTCATCTTCGAGAACATTGTTCAAATTATTGTGTCCTGTTCCTTTGAAAGGTCATTGGAATCTATATCGGATTATGGATATGCTTTGGGTGCTTTACAGATTGTTTATGCGATAGTTTTCTATGCTTTGATGCCGGAGACGAAACAAACCACTTTGCGTGAAGCTTTGGCGAATTTCAAGAAGATGATAAATATTGGAAGCAATTAAACTAAATCACATTAGAAATATGTAATTGTACTATAGTATTTTTAATGTAGATTATTGTTTGTTTGCTCATGTATAAAAATAAATTTTTAATTCGAAACGAGCTATTTAATAAATATATTGGTAAAACAAAATGATATGGAATTTTATTCCTGCTGTTATAACACTGCACTGCATGACATAATGGAACATAACATTATTTAGACAATGTAATGCCCACACGCACCGTATCATTTTAATAGAGTTGTACAACTTTTTAAAAATTGAATGACTAGTTTTTGCCCGCGGCTTCGCTCGCGCAGCCCTCAGGATTTACTGCATTACGTACATAAGTATGACATAATGGATGGATGACCCCTTATAAATATTTTTGTATATTGTTATAAACTAATGTCTATGAAAATCCATGTATTTTGCTGACAAAATAAATAAATAAATATATCAGATCATATAGGAGACTGAGACACTATCTACGGGACAAAACAAATCCTTAATTATATTTGACACCGCCCAGACTCGGGCGGGCCAATAACTCGGGACCTACGCAAAATTTATTTTATCTAATTCTAATTATCTTTATTTGAAGTCGATCGGATGAAAAATATAAATTTTCCCATTCAAACTTTGACTCGGAGCGAAAAATAAGTGAAAAAAATGACAACCATCTTTGATTTCTCCATATAATGCTAGAGACACCTATTGGGCGAGAGTAAATTTACCAGGTAAAACGGTTGAAATTCAAAGAGACTGGCTACTAATGTCTCGGTTTCACTCAAGAAAATTGCTTCTGACCGACCACACACAGAGAAGAAAATTGTAAAGGCTTCACTATCCCAATTGTAAAACCATCTATTTAAAATTTAAATAGCCAATTTGGTTAATTTACTATTGTAATTGAAATTTTTTTAGTTTTACTATTTTAGTTTTTTTTTTTTTAATTTGTTTTTTTTTTATGTGTTTTTTTTTTATCGTGCTGGGGAACCGCGATATTTCCTGCATTGTGACATCAGAATCGAAGTTTTCCAGACAAAAGAAGTCTGGATACAGTTTAAAATATGGAAATTCTTCACAAAATCGATACAACCAAGTTCCATCGGCCAGGCGATACAAACAGATTTACCACCAAGTCATAAAACTTCAGGAAATGTGGCCTCCCACAACAAAAAAAAAAAATAGTAAAAAAATAGGCGAAATTTACTATTAAATTGTAATGACTATAGTTACAATTAGGGCCAGTTTCAAGACTAGCTGATAAAGTCTCGGATAGCCTATCCGGAATTTATATGTCAGATAAACTTCAACTTTCGGTTTCAAAGGTTTCGGATAGTGATAGCTGACAGATAAAGTCTCGGATAGTTTATCAGCCGGTTCAAGTTGCTGTTAAAGTGTCTATCCGGAAGATAAACAAAATATTAATTTGAAGTGGCTGGAAAAAATATACTTTCAGAGCATTCTTTCGTTAACGGGCGTAGACAGCAATCCAGACTAACATGGATTTGTTTGAGTTTTTAGAAGACGAATTTGAACAATAGACATTACGATCATACTACACGGTCCCGTAGGAGCAGAGTATTTCGCCCAAGGCCAAATTATTTTGAAACCCTCGACCATGAAGACTTTAGAATTCGATTCCGGCTTACGTTTCGGTAAGAAAACGCCTGTGGAAGGAAAATTTTATTCACTTTTTTCCTAAACATTCCTACCCCCAAGGGGCTGGAACCTTGCCGTAGTGTCCTTTTCTGGACGTTGGTGGTGTGGAGGCTTAAGTTGTAATGATTCAACAGGCTACCATGACAGACAGGCTGTTTTGATGAACAACGAACTAAGATAACTACCCAATAGCTCTTAATTAGAGTGCTCGATAAGGCTGGAGAGCTTATCTATTCCCCCCTTCTTTTCCTACTCCTATCCGCAAATCACCCTTCTCACAATTTCTTAACCTATACCCCTTTCCAGTGATGGGTTGGACGAAAAGATGTCATACGACCAGTGCCGATAGTCAGCCTGGTTGAATGCCCAGTTTAAAGAAGTGCTCAGCCGCAAACGGAGTATGTGGATGTCTGCTCCAGTTCCTCTGTTAGCATTCTTTTTTGGATCTTTGCTGCTTCATTTTTTGTTCGTTAATTTATCAAAGGACCTAAAACAACAAAAAATATTAGAAAACACGAAACAAACAAATGACACGTGTATCAAAACAAACATAGTGTCTGATAAATTTTTCCGCAAGTTAGTTTATCAGAGACTTTGACGATGAAACAGAAAAAAAATATCAGTAGCTTTTATCTGGTGGAAAGCGTTATGTGTCGGCTAACTATCCGAAACTTTATCCAGAACCTTTGAAACTGGCCCTTAAAATTGTAAATTTTACGCTCTGTGAGTACACTCACATATTGGTGAAACGTCAAAAATTATTCTATGGCCGCTGCCAGCTGGCTTGTATAAAATAATATGAGTAGATGCTCACTTGAAATCGAGAAGCGAAATTCTCTTCTCAGAATCAACAGAAGAGTATTTTTTTCGCCAATGGAACGGTTTACGTACGATGTGATTTTCTTGATTTCGGACGCTCCCGGACGCTTCTTTTTGGCCAATGGAAAACGACATAAGTTAAAATTTAGCTATAGCAAAAAAGTGTAAGAATTTGACATAAAAAGCTTAAAACGATGCATGTTGTAGGTACAGAATGCATTCGGTGTTTAATGCAAGCTGCAGATTATAGACTGTCACCAATAAGTTTAGACGTACCTAAGTCAAGTGATCATAGGTATATTGCCCATTTTGACAGTTATTGCTTTAAAAATGGCCATAATGAACATAATGCCGCTTTATAAGAATTTTACGATGGCATTGCTGTCATTTTTGATAAACCAATAATTGTTTTGTTTGTATGTACCTTCAGGGCCTTAGGAGAAATCTAGTCGACTGTGGACGACCAAATTTTAGAATGTGCCACTGTCATAGGCGTGCCTGTGCAAGTCCGTATGACGATTCGCTTTGGTTCGCCAGAGGCCAACAAGATCTTTGCCCACTCATTGCCATCGCGCGTATATACTCGTATGTTATGTACATTGAGATCAGTGTTGTTATATCGTGGGATTTATCCCTTTTTGTGGGAATTTCGATGTCCGAAAAGCCTTACGTGGGACAAAGGGAAAAAGCACCACAATCGTGGGAATTTCAGGAATCTGACAAACAAAATTGTAAAACCAAATTTTTGTGAAATTTCATCAAAACTAATTCAAAAATGCACAACAATTATCAGCAGAAATAAAAAGAGCTCATGTAAATAGCCTCTTAACAATTTTGTGGGCGCAGTGGCTCAGCGGTTAATGTGCGAGAGGTCCCAGGTTCGACCCCCGGAAAAGCACCACCTCTCGCGAACGTTTGACAAACATAAGAGAAAGAGAGTATAACTGTACTGAAAATGCTTCTCAATTCAGCCGTTCAGAGTCGGCATAAAATGGTAGGTCTCTTCCATTAGCTCCAAAAATAAAAACTCACACAAACTAGAGAAGCTTGACCTATATGGTGCCTATACGGACTTGTTGCATGAACTATTTATTTATTTAGTTAATTTTGCGCTAGATTGAAACATTTCCCAGAAAAGGATATTTCACAATATGTGCTACATCAGCTGGAATGACAGTTTTTTTTTATAATGGAGTTTGGCATACCGCTAGTCATCTAGCGGTCAATGGAACGCGGCCATTGTGATTTTCTTTCAATATAATAAAAATGAGTTAAAATTTATTATTACTATTTTTTTTTTTTTTTTTTTTTTTTCATTTTAATTCATCGTGGGAATTTCGTGGGAATTTGAGTTCGGTGAAAAGGGAAAAAGGGAAAAATGACCACGTTTCATGGGAAAAATGAAGAGAGAGACCTAATAACACTGATTGAGATGTATAAACAAAACAACCGCATGGAACGTGGCGATGGCGATTGTTATTTCCGATGATCAAGAAAGTGTACCCGCAAACGAATAGTCAAGAAAAGGGCCATCGCATAGAGCATAGGGCCAGGGGTAGGGGACGCTGTGCTTTTATCCCGTTTAAGAGTACTACAGACCAAAGCTTTCAATATATTTTATTTAGATACGTGAATTGTAAGTATGTATGCAAGTAAAAGTTGCAATTTGCATTTAAACATTCAGTTTACTTCACTATTCAGTCAAACCTCAAACTCAAAGATAACTACACAACAAGTTAAAAATAAAAACACACAGAACGCAACAACAAACAACACAAAGCATTATCAAGAAAGCTCGATTAAGTGACATTCATGTTGTTTGACAGTTAAAGCAGTAGAAGTGTATCCAGTTATTAATACACTTCGAGTAGAAACGTAGGGTTACGCGCGAGTGTTTTGCGCTCTAATCATGGAAAATGCCAAACTTACTTATGGTTCGATGTCGGCTCCAGAAACGAGTGATCCGCAAGGGGGATTTCAACCAGCAGTTGGCGGCTATCAATCGCAGTCGGGATATGTACCACCACCGGAGCAACAATCACAGCCGGAATATTCATCACAGATAGGATATCCATCTCAGGCGGGATATCAACCGCTCCCGGGTTCATCTCAGCCAGCAAATCCATCATCAACGGGATCGCCAGATGCGCCATATCAACCAAACCAATATGGCTGGTTCCAGGATATCAGGCGCAATCAGCCACAATTAAATTCCTTGGCTGCAGGTATTGACGATATGAAGGAATGATTAATGAGTGCCGGTGCTCATGTATAAGTTTAAGTACATACATTATACTATATAGTACCGCGATACCGAAACCGAAAGTATTCGGGAATATTTGTGTGAGTCATGATCATGACAGATACTTTTGTATCAAAATATTGTTTTTGTTTGCTCACAAAATGTGTTGATTACATGTTGAGTGCTGTAGGATAGTCGAGAGTACATACTGGCTATTAGTATACGTTTGTGATTTGTGTAGTATTATGTATGTGAATGTGAATGCAACTTTATATTTTTAGGCAATGATTATCTATACATTACTTGAGTGATACTGATACCTATCGTCTATACATTTTTGGACAATCGCATATACAAATTTAACACTAAATATAATCGTATGAAAATAAAATGTACCGACACGACCGGATAAACATATAATTACGAGTATGTGATGTAATTCGTCTGCATTTTGTTATAGAAACAAAATATTTTATACATTTTGATAATGCGAGTTGTTGTTGCCAGCCAATAGTTAACAGATTTGCTACTTCTGTTGGACACAATGGGCCTTACCAATAATCATTTTTAACCTTCAACTTAAATATTTTGACGATCACAATGGATAATTTTGTATGGACATTTTCACCATTGTGACTTCGAAAAAGTTAGCCTGGACACTAAAAATGATTATTAGTACCGCGGAATGGGCCTTACCAATAATCGTTTTTAATCTTCAATTTAAATATTTCGACTGTCACAATGGATAATTTTGTATTATGGAAATTTTCGCCATTGTGACTTCGTAAATGTTAGTCTGGACACTAAAAATGACTGTATGTGAGTATCCGACTGAGGAAATATCTCATTTTAAGATTTGAGTTTAGTGAACTTTTTTTTCAACACTTTCATGTGTCAGAAAATCAGCCGACAATAATTATTCGGCGCAATTGACACACGGCTTTAAAATATAAAATAGGTACCTAGACCTACTAAACCAATGAAAACGAGAAAGTTTTTGTAGTCCTAGTTTTGTACTCTTCAGTAATCATCTGTTTTTGTGTTTAGTTTGGAATTTGTGTCTGTCTCCAGTCAATCACTGATGAAATTGAAGGTCTAGGACCTCAAAAGACTTATTTTCCGAGGGAATAACCAACAATCATTTCTAACCTTCAACTTAAATAGGTATTTTGATACTCACAATAGATCATTTTAGGTATATGTAAATTATTGTCATTGGGCCTTACCAATAATCATTTTTAATCTTCAACTTAAATATTTCTACGGTCACAATGGATAATTTTATATGGAAATTGTCGCCATTGTGACTTCGTAAAAGTTAGTCTTGACACTAAAAATGATTATTAGTACCGCGGATTGTGACTTGGTAAAAGTAGCCTGGACACTACTAATGATTATGTATTAGTACCGCGCAAGATTTTGCGAACAAACTGATCGAAGATCTTATTTTTAGTAAATCCAATATAATCTAGAATCTCACAGGTGACACTTACAAGACTGACAGAATTCCTTGAACAAAGTTAGTTGTCGCGCTATCTTTAACTTGGTTAAGGAATTTAGCAAGTCCTGGCTGTCATTTTATACACATAGCGCGGTATCTACCTATATTGACGAACACGGCAACGGCCAATATAATAACTATTTCTATAGTTATAGATTTTACGAAGTCACTGTGGAGACATTTTTAATACCCAACTATCTATTGTGAACTACTACTATGTATGTGAACTGTTAAAAAAAGATAATTAATAAGGAGCATTGTCCTATAGATATCGAAAGACCGATGTCCATTCGGTTTACCATACTCGATTGTCATTACGCCTTACTAATACATAATCATCTTAAATATTTCGTAGGTCACAATGGATAATTTTATATGAAAACCTGCAATTATCAGGGATTTCGCTGTCGTTTAGGCGGAATATATTCAAAAAAAAAGTTAAATAAATAATAAAATTAAAATAAAAAAAATACATATTGAAAAACAATGGCAACACTTACAATAAAGGGCTTTACTGGCTCTATGAAACTCTCATTTTTGGCCGAAGCTGGTGGTCTATTTCATACTGGTTTGTGCCCTCCACAGGAAGGTACAGGAAGGAGTCACCGAAGACAATATAGAGTAGGTATATTGTATATATATTCTGAATCAGGATCACATTCTGAATCGATTTAGCCATTGTCTGTCTGTCTGTTGAAAACACGATAGCGTCCAAACGAATCGACCTAGGCGAATAAAATTTTCTTTTTACCGTACGTCGTCAGGTTGGTATTGAAAATAGGCTATGTCGGACCCATGCGGGTACACTTGTACCTTGAAACACCTTTCCAGCAGTTCGATGTATGACTTGTGGCCTCCAATTGCATATACGGTATCTTGGTTGAGATCCCATTCCAACTCGGCGAGCAACAAAAGGCTTTGATATGACCATGCGCTCTGTATGAAGGTATGTCACAGTCTTGTCAGCTGACTCTTCACTGTAGCCTCTGATTCAAATATTCCTCTAATACAAACTGGACCGAAATTAATAGCTCCTAGTTGGTCTTCTTCTAGACATTGCTGTGGTGAATTTATCCAACGCGATTTTTTTTACAATGCAGTTACTCAAAATTATGCCTTTGATGAACTTCTGCTCTATTTGAACAAATATTTTTAATCATTTCTCGCCACGCTTATGTTTAGATATGCAAATGCTTCGCAAAATTCTAGCTCTTGCATCTTGCAGTCCTGTTGGCGACAGCAATAACCACTGGGTGCTGTCCTCATGCGTCAGCTATACAATTTCAGCAGCTTCGCGTATTTTGTTGACGTGAATATCAAACTGGTTTAAGTGGTTAGTGTGCTGGACTACTGAGCGAGGGGTTCCAAGTACAAGGCCCGGAAAAAGGCAAACTACAACTTAAGCGCCAGCTTTCTCAATTAAGTTTAAGTTTAAGACAGTGTCTCAGTCTTCAGACCTGAACGCTGTTGAAATTTCTTTATTTCCTGTGCTTTTCTGTCTCAAAATACATATTTGTTTCTTTTATTTTCCAGCTACCCTAATTTTTGCATCTGGTGGCATGAGTTTTGCTGAAGCTGTCGGCTTTGGAGATATATATATGAACACCATCCAATCAAAACATTTCCAAATTTGTTGGTTTATTGCAGTAATGATTGGAGCTATCCTGTCGGCGTTGCGGATAGAAAAAGTCTCCACACGTACATTCAATGTAAGTACAGAAGTTGACGTGCGTCGCTAGCACCACCTCTAACTTCTTTCTATTCCATTCCAGCTTATATCTTCTACGCTTGTCATTATCAATGGAGTACTTTTTGTTGCAAAATCAGGCAGTGAGACGGCAATTGTCATTGCGCGCTATTGTGATGGAATTGCATTTGGCTTGTCTTTGATTCCAGCCATCGTAGCAGGCTCAGAGCAGTCGGTTAATCGATTCAGAGGACTCGTTCTATCTGCTGAACACATCGGCTTAACCATGGGCATAATGGTGAAGATAATTTATAGCAGTTTTTGGGGATACAATTGGAACTTGAATTCGAATCAAATGCATGGCATCCTGGCTCAGATCTATGGCGTTTCAGCCTTGCTGTTTACCTTCGTCTTTACAATTGAGTCGCCCATCTTCTATCTTCGCAAGGAAAATGAAGCGGAGGCCATTAGTTCTTTGCACCGTCTGCAGAAGTCTGATAGTGCCACCACTGAAACGTACGCTTTGCTTAACGAAAATAAAAATTTGCTGGACGAGGATATGATTAGAGGACTTGCTGACAATTTAACAAATGGCATAGTGCCAATGATCAAGTTGTGCATATTCCGTGCCCTTGTATCAATGTCCTTTTCACTTCCCCTTACGTGTGGAATGTTCATCGCTTTACTTTTGAACGGGAGCGATTGGAGCCCGTACATCTATGCAGTAGCCCGAATGGTTGGCGTCCTCATCACCGTGTTTACCATAGACATTTTGGGACGCCGTGTATTCAGCGCACTTTCTTTGCTAATGGGCGGTGGATTTCTGATTGCTCTTGGCTTTCTGTTCTCGAATAGCTTTCAACCAGAGAAAGTGTTTCAGATTTTGATATTACTACTGTTCTATCAGCTGTTTGCTGGAATTGCAGCACCCGCAAGTACGTGTTATATGGGCGAAGCCTTCTCCGTATCGGTGAAGCCATTCTTTATCCTGGTAGCGGTCATCTTCGAGAGCATCATTCAAATAATTGTGTGCTGTACATTTGAGGCGGGAAATGATTCAGTATCGGCATATGGATATGCTTTGGGCACCTTACAGGTTGTGTTTGGCACTGTCTTCTTTATTGTGATGCCCGAAACAAAGCGAACTACTTTGCGTGAAGCCTTGGCTAAATTCAAGACGTTTTTGCATACTTGAAGCGATTACTGATGAAGTATTACCTATATTAGATCAAATTCATACAGAATTTGTAAAGTTTAATAATTGTTATAATATTATATAAAAAATGTTAAGTATTTTATTTTCCAGACATACTTCGTCTGGGTCTGATAAGTCAAACATTGGCGAAGATTCAGACACGAAAGACTGAATGAAACTCCAAAAACTCCTCGAAAAGAAACTTGATTTTTTGTAATCTAAACCTAATAAAGTTGACTTGAAGCTAAATGAAGATTATATTGATAATTGTGTTGCATATACCTACTGCAGAAAGCGTTTCGCCCCGATGTGGAGCTAAATGAAGATCTAAGGGTGGGATTTGAGGCAAAGGTGGAATAAAGCACAGCTGGTAGTTGTACATAGTAGAAAATTCCAAGTCTGGTATTTTATTGACTCAGAGCATTTGCTAAATATTTTCCGCGCACATTTTTTTACAAAA
The DNA here is from genome assembly GCA_955612985.1 of Cheilosia scutellata. NCBI lineage: Eukaryota > Metazoa > Arthropoda > Insecta > Diptera > Syrphidae > Cheilosia > Cheilosia scutellata. Next base: position 11,214,656 of record OY015311.1, on the reverse strand, counting down.
ACAGTCTAGCCTTGTGAGTTTTCGGTGTTTTTTTTATAAATAGTTATATTATTTTTTCTTTGTTTGTTTGGCACATTATACCTGTTTTACCTACTGGTTGTTAACGTTCGTTAAAAAAAAACAGTATAAGCAAAGAAGAATTGGTTACGATAGTTAACAACTTTCAGCAACTGTAGTTTTTTTTTTATTAAATTACTTTAGGGTTTTTTTCACATTTCCCCAAAAAATCGTTTTTCTAATTCTAAATTTAAATACAAAGTAAAATATGTACATTCAAAAAATAAACGACATGACTGTTGTCACTTGCAATATAGTGATTTATCAACTCGAGTTCATAAACCGGTTCAAACCGAGTTACAGCTAAACCGAGTTACATTTATATCAAACCGAGTTGGGGAAACCGATGGAACGAAAGGAATAATTTTATGTCAGTGCATTTAACCGAAACCGAATGGAATACATTTTTTTTTTTAAATACTTCTTACGGCGAACCTATAACGCTTCAACAGCGCCCCGAGATGCTTGCAGATGTATGTTAGTTCTGCACTTAAATTGCATATATCCCCAGGAAGCGAGTTCCAAAGTTTGCTTGTCCTGTAACAGAAGGAATTTTGGAAAGTTGATGTCCTCGAGGTTGTCAAGTGTACTCTATGGCATTAGCAGCCTGTCTTGTGGGCCGCCCAAAAGTTGCATTTCGAGGGATAATGTCTTTGAGTTCCTCGGAACATTACCATGGAAGTACCTATAGAACAAGCATAGGTCAGCGACTTGTCTTCTGTGAACCAACGGTTGTAGATTCGATGTGAGTGTAGGGTCTCCAATAAGTCGAACTGCTCTCTGTACGCTGTCAAGTAGGTTAAGTGAATGTTTTGGGGCCGCGAGCTCCATATATGGAAACAATATTCCAGGCCTGGTCTAACCTGAGCTTTGTAGAGAAGGATAAGTTGCTTGGGGCTAAAGTACCTCTTTGCTCTAAATAGGTAGCTCAACTTAGCGGACGCCGATCTTGCGATATAGGATATATGATTCGGTTTCAGTTGGTTAGCATTAAATACAGTACCTAACCTACGGACAATGCACTAACTAACAAATGGCACTACCTGTTCTCCTATTTTCTCTCATTGTAGTATTGATTTTTTCACATAGCTAGTTACCTATTTGTGTTAGATTGTTTTGTAGTGTATTATACTTATACAACGGTTCGGTTAACCAATTTAACGCGGGTTGAATGTACCCGTTTATAAAGTCGAGTTGGAAAACCGTTTTTTGTTTTTATACAAACCAAGTTGCAATGTAAATCTATTTTTAATCCGTGTTCGGTTCGGTTTCATTTGTTTTAGTTTCTCAGTGTAGTTTCCTGTTTTTTTTTATAGTTTTTGGTTTCGGTTTTTTTTCACATTTTGTGTTTTATTTTTCAAAGCAAATAATGCCGGGCCCAAGAAAAAAGTCCCTAGTTCCGGAAGTTTTCAACAAACCGGAAGAACGAAAACCGAGTTAGTTTGCAACCCGGTTTGCTTCAATTTCAACTCGGGTTAACCCGGTTTGAAAAGTTTTCGGTTTGGCACATCGTTACTTGCAAATACTGACAAAACTTTAAGGGAAGGACACATGCAGTGAAGTGTTCGAATTTTCGAACTTACTTTAGCAAAGTAAGATTTTATTCATATCGATTTAAAGCAATTGCGTAGTGCTTTTACTCTGCTACAACCTTTTAATCAAAGCAAATGCTAATTTTTTTTCATACGACCCATTATGTAGATAATTGGTAGTGAAACGTGACTAACAATGTTACTGGCTAAAATCATATGAACAAAGAGCAAAGCGGCAATTTTGCGGTGCACACTGAAACTATCTCAACGACCTGCTGTTCATTCAGGTGACGGATTGCTGACGGATTGTTTGCGGATGAAGAATAAACTAAAGTCATGAGTGACGGGAAAAATCTGTCAAACTTTTGCAAAAATAAATGGAAGTCAGAATGGAAAAAAACTGGAAAGCACTGGAAATATCAATTTCACCCTCGATCGCATTTGATAATACCTAACCTAAAGTGAAGACGGTAGAAAATGAGGCATCGTTTTCCATACGATCCGCCGCGCGTTTGGGAATAACTCCCCAGGAAATGTTTGCGAAGTTAAGTGGTTCACTGTGACGGCTGAGAAAATAAATGCTTGGCTTAAGTCGCTTCAAGAAACCATCGAGGAGGGGAAGTAGGAGTTTAAGGTATGGATTCACTACTTGGACACTCCTGTTCTTCAACACAATACACGGACGCGCAAAGAACTTGGAAATTATTTGTTAAAGCAACAAAAAAAAAATTTTCCTAGAAGATGAAATCCGGCCAGAAATGCTCCAGGCCATAGGTAAAGACGGAGTTCAATGGCTCTATCGTGTCATTAAAGTGGCCTTGAAATGCGGTAAAACACCTGGCGATCAGCAGATTGGGGAGATTAGGTTGTTATTCAAGAAGGATAGTCTCTTGGTCGCGCCTAGCTTGGGAAATGAGCAAGTCGAGTTGAGCGCTTCGGTCGAGCTTCCGTACGGACTCCTTGTTTTTAATTCCGGCTTGACTCTGCTTAATAATAAAATGGTGTTGTGAGCTTAAATTAAGACGGATCCGTAGGTGAGGATGGGACGTTCCAAGGGTGGATATATAAAAAGAACTAATTTCTGTTGAAGTCAGCTTTTGCCAAAAGTTCTGCTGCGGGCGTATCTGCTTCATCTGCTTCCGATATTCGATGTTGTTAAGTATAGAGTCAAGAATGACTCATAAGTATTTGGCACTGGCGGATAGAAATAGATAGGTATTCTTATTTCAGTGGTGGCATCAGTTTATATCAGACTCTTATAGTCTTACCCAAGGAAATATATATTCCCGATACTAATACTACCATACGTTATACGCATACGCATACGCAATGTCTTTGATGCCATACCCGTCAAGTCTTTACAGGATATTGTTTAGAACCATAGGTGGGGTCACCCACCCATCCTACCGTTTTGAGCATGGAAACAATATATGTACAGTGAGCGTCAAAAGTGAGTGAACACCGATGCTCTTTTGAGGTTTCTTTAGGGTCTGGAAACAGGTCTAAAAAACCAACAACCTGTAAAAAGTTTTATAACAAAATAACAAGAACAAAACGTATTTAATTTTGACAAATAAAAAACTAGGTATATTAAAAAAAATTTTCATTCACTCAGTCTCAGTTTTAAACAGAAACGAGGTTAAACTTAATTGGCCTGTAGTCCTTCGCGGATTCATGACATCTCTTGCCGAATTTTGGTATAAAAAATAACAGGACATGTCTCCACGACTGCGACAAACTGAATAAGCACTTAAAAGAAAATCAAATAATGACTCACCTCGTTGATTTTGGAACTGTCCAAAGCTGATGTCTCACGTTAGCATCGCAGTATTTCCATAACTAGGTATTTGCAAGAGATACTGATCATGATCACGAATGTCATCTTGAAGCGAGAACTGAATCTGGGAAACCATCATACACAAAGCAAAATCCTTACATACATACCTTACCTATTTATACCTACGAGCGTTTTTTTGTATTTTGTATTTGATTATAGTAAAAACGTTTGACTAGTAATAAATATGTAAGTAGGTACAACACGTCTATTCGGTGAGTTACATTTTTTTTTTAATTCTATAAATTTCTGATGTGTATTGCTGCTGTACAAACGTTTAAAAATACACAGTAAATTTTAGTGAATCATAATTTATTGTATGTGAAACTTTATTAGGTACCTGCGCCTTTTTTTTTTAATTTAAGATAAGGTCATTTGGTGTACTTTTTTTAAGACCTTTCCCAAAATGATAATTGTATAGCTGTAGGGTGTTGCTTAGTTGCGTGGAAATGTTAAATATAGAAAAATTAGTAGTTTTTCAATATCTTAAACTTATGGCTTTTGGCGTAAGAAATTTTTATATTACCCTAATCTACAATAAAGCCGCGAATTTGGTTGATTTTATTGCATGCTTTGTTTACAAAAATATGTAGGTACATTTTTGTTAAGTTCATTGTCTCGTTTTAATTAAAAGTAAGTTGGTAGCCATCGAGCTATGTATTTATAGATCAGATATTCTTCTTCATCATCGAATATACTATTTCAAGGCAAAAATACATTTTTGGAGTGTTAAGGACATTAAAACTTTCTGATTCCATGAGCGCTATTGGTACCAACATTTGTTCTAAATTCCACCCAACATCAATACCATTGGTTATGGACCACGACCAACCAGCTCTGTGGCTAGCTATCAACTTGCAGTTAGTTATTTAAAGTCAGTTGTTAATACCTATTTTCGACACCAGCTGTAACCTTATTTATTTGCCCCAAAAAATTGGTTATAAGTTCAGACTATAGGCAATCCACCCTATGAACAACAACAATTCGCATCGATAGATTTACAACAGTATAATAAAATAAGTAGATATATCCCACTCGAAAGTGTTATCAGAACGATTATGATATTTAAAAGCCATAACCCGATAAACATATCTTCCCTGTATTGAATTGAGGAAGAAAATCATTTGTCTAATCATTTTATAAACGAACTTCAAGCGCGAAGGTACAGTAGATACGTACGCAATTCGAACGGTCTTAGTATGGAAAAAGCTCCACCTAACTCATATCAAGGTGCGCCGACAGCTCCGGCGGATACGAATTTTCCACACGGAGAACATCGACCACCTCTGGGTGGATATCCTCAGAGTGGCTTACAACCTCTTGATGGACTTCATCAACAGGCGATATATACAAATCACCCTGACCACCAACCAAAATATCCATCTCACCAACCTCAGCAGGGATCTCATCTACAGCCAGAACTACCAGCCCAACCTGGATTTCCAATTCCAATACATCAGTCACCGAATGCACAACCGTCCTATGAATCAACAAAATATGGTTGGTGGAAGGATACGCAACGAAATATACCACAATCGAATTCATTGGCTGCAGGTATGCATTTTGTAATAATTGTTGAGATTTTAGGTTATCTACCAGACGAGTCCTTGCCATAGTCTTATGGGTGTGCATTAAATATCTCGACATAGCGGGCGATTTGCCTCGGAAAAGAAAGTTCGCCTTTGTAAACATCTATTGAGGGTTATGAATGGGGGATAATTTTTTTCGTGCTCAAATATTATTTTATTTTCCTTGATAGCAGTGCGGTGTTCCAACAGATTGTGAGAAAGATTTACAACATGCCCAAACTGGGTAGTGATTAACTCTAACAACATAGCCCGGCTATTTCAAACGTCTCATTCGTGGAAAGTGTTGGACTAAAGTTCCAACAACCTGTTATCTCATTTATTTTGATATGAAAGCATAAATCGGTGGAACCAAATAAGAGATAGCTCCATTGTTGATGCTTCCAATTGGAATTCTGTGAGTGTTATTTATTTATAACTATACCTATAGCTTTTATGGCCAATAGTTGCCAATAGTTGAAATGGCAATTATAGATTTTTAGACTGACAAAAACCCCCAAAATATTATCGTACTAAACCTTGTCGTTAACCTTTTTATTAGTACTTTGATTACACACTGTACGTGTTTATTTTTTTTAAGTATACGTATATCTTTAAAATGAAGTAAAACACAGATAAAAAGTATTTACCCTTTGCATATTGTTAAAAATCCAACAGGGTTTTTTTTAACAAAAACAAGAAAAATATATTTAGATCTATACTAAATTTTGTTCGCACGATTTTCAAACAGGAAGTCTGACAGCATTTTTACTGTTTTTCTCAGCTTGTCCCGACAATTGACATACTATATACGGATTTCTAGTGAAATGTCCGTTCCATTTAATCTCTGCGCTGCCCAGAAAATGGCGCCAACATAACTAGCGCTCCAAGTGAAAAATAAGTGAAGCAAAATGACAACCATCTTGATGAATTCTCCATAGAATGCCCAGAAAAACCTAATGGGCGTGAGTAAATTTGCCAAGTAAAACGAGCCATTTCAAAAACGTGAAATTTTTCAATTTATTCTGCTCTGAGCTACGTGAGCAAGCGATAATGTTGGAACCAACGCGAAGTTGTCTACTACTAACAATCCATTTTTGTCCATGCTCACAACCACTAGGTATAGTTGAATTTTTTTGGACGTATGGAAGAGACCTACAATTTTATGTCAGACAGGCTGGATTGAGAAGTTTTTCTTGGACAGTTGTAAAAACCTTAATTTGTGTTCCGGGGATCGAACCTGAGATCCCTCGCACTCGCACAGTTTTTTTTCAGTCATGTCCTAAAGCAAGAAGCGAGAAGCTGGTTCACTATGGACGTAGCGAGCTTATGTTTGCATTAGAATTTCGTTCAAAAGTGCAAAAAGTGGACAGAAGAAAAGCTTGAAAACAGATAGACTTAAAAATCTCTGATGTTAGTTTTGAATTTGAATAATTTTGCCCACTTGATGTCGAGCGCATAATATCCGACATGGAGGAACACCCACTAGAATTTAAGAACCAAAATGACATTTGGTTTTGTTTCACTAAAAAAAAAAATATTTACCATGGTGTCCTTAGGTTAGTAAAAAGTAATTTCGCTTAGACGCTGTCCACTTTTTGACGTACAGATGAGGCGTAGTGGAACGGTAGCACTTTAAGTAAGGTCTGATTTTTGGATTTGTCAAAAACATCTAGTCGTATTTTGACGTTACGTCACTTGTGAAATAGGCAACAGAAACTGACTGCGTTGTCTGAAATATTGGTATGTTCCCTTACTTTTGTAGTAAAAATGGAAAAACTGTGAAAATGAAAATAAATTCTCTCTGAAAGAGAAAAACTTATGAACGCTTTTGTAGTAATCATGAAAAATGACATATGCATTTTTTTTTTTGTCATAAATTACATATGAGTATAAATCGGTGCCGTGAATTAAGGTAGATGGAAATAATGTCGATCGACTTTATTTCCATAAAGTATTGGAAGTAATGTCGAATTGCGTCAGTTTCCATTTTCGATTTTATTTCCATAATGAAATAGTAATTATGTAGAATATGAGAATGGCAATAGAATAGAAAAGAAAAATAATGTATGTTTGGCAATAATGTAGAAATTATTTTGGAAATAAATGCGAAAGCTGAAATCAGATAGGTAATAACTTAGAAACATCTTTGGAAATAAAATCGAAATTCATATTTGAAGTGTGGTGACCGCGGCGGCGCTGGGGGGGGAGGGGCGTCGGGCGTGAAACGCGGGTCGCGGCGCGATCGCGTCCGAGCGAAAGGCGGTTCACGTTGCAGTGGCGCGCGCGGCCGCGACCGTTCTCGGCGGCAAACGCCACGCCGCGAACGGCGTTTCGCGCCCGCGGCCCCTCCCCCCCAGCGCCGCCGCGGTCACCACACTTCAAATATTAATATCAGAAATCTTTATCCTATTATATTAATATTTTTTCTTCATTTTCACAAATCAATGATAAACACCCGACTGTTTGTGGGACATGTCCAAACGGTCATTATTTTTTCTTTTAAATTCAAAATGGATATTGTGTCTTTTTGAAACGGACATAAGGTCCAAATGCATATTATGTCTTTTTGAAAATGACATAAGGTCCATTTAGACTTTGATCGTTTCAGATTGGACATTATGTCTGTTTGTTAATAAGACATAATGTCAATGGACATTCTGTCCGTTTATGACAGAAACAACGTCCATGGACATTATTTCCGTGGACATTCACCCCTATCGTGGAATCCGCAGGGGGAGATTATTCACGGAAAATAATATTTTGGTATCGTCAAAATTGTTTATATTAATGTAAAATAGCGTTTTTGTTTTTGGAAATAAAGTTGAATATTGCTGGCAATAAGGTCGAAAATGAATTTTTAGGTTGGGTAACAAAGTCGATTATTGAAACTTAGCTTTAATTGATTAAAATGATTATTGAACTGGTCGACATTATTACTCTTTTTATACCGATATAATTGGAAATAAAATCGAACATGGAAACTGACGCAATTCGACATTACTTCCAATACTTTATGGAAATAAAGTCGATTCGACATTATTTCCATCTACCTTAATTCACGGCACCGTATAAATCCAAGTAAAGGGTGTTCCATAATTCACGCAAAATTTGAATTTCATTCGCGTACGCGGTTTAAACCGAACGCAATCGATAACAATCGATTGCAACCGCACAAAGTCTATACACGTTCTCATCAAAAATGACAGAAAAAGAGAAAACCAGCAAAATAATGAGTAATCAACATTTCCCCTCCTGGCTCGAAACAGCTCAGGGAATTTCTACGGGCAAGTATAGGTACCTACTGATAAAATTGTCAAAATGAAAAAATTGACAGATAGACGAAATAAACAAAAAAAATGTTCCAACGGTTGCTCAGTTATGAGTTATATAGATATTGATAGAATACAAAATTATATCGATTTAATTAAAATTGTGAATTTTCGCTGCAGTTTGAAATAGTTTTGTTTTGTGCAAATTGGTATTTAGCTGGAAATGGCTCGAAGTAGCTCGAAGTGTATACACGTACTTTTGGGTACATTGTCCGCTCTCTGAGAGAATTGCGCTCAAATTTTGGAATTTGACAGGTTTCTACCTCCTTGCCCGGAAAAGTACGCAAATAGACCTAATAGTACAGTGATGCCAACGGAAAAAAAGAGAACAATGTGACAGCTGACAGTTCGGGCTTAGTAAAAATGGAGCGCTATATTATGCAATAACAACGCATTTTCATTGTTGAGCTATATTTTAAAAATAATTAAGGTTTGTCAAAATCATTTCGAACAAAATCATCTTCAGTGATGAAGCTCATTTTCATTTTCTTGATGGCTTCGTTAATCGTCAAAATTGTCGCATTTGGGGTTTAGAAAACCCACGAGTAATTGTTGAGATCCAAATGCATCCATAACGTGTGACTGTTTGGTGCGGATTTTGGCCTGGAGGCATTATCGGACTATTCTTCTTCGAAAATGTAACAATTAATGGTGTTCGTTATCGTGACATGATAACCCAGTTTTAGTGCCTAAATTACAAGATATAGATGTGACCAACAAGGGGTTTCATAAAAAGACGGTGCCACATGCCATACAGCTAGAGAAACAATTCAATTACTGTATGAGTCATTTCCTAATCGTGTATTTGGCCGTTTTTGCGATCAGATTTGGCCATCCAGATTTTGAGATTTAATGCCATTGGACTTTTTTCTTTGGGTTTTTTTGGAGTCTAAAAGTCTATGCAAAAAAGTTCACGACCACTAACGACTTGAAAGAGGAAATTGGGAGGTGTATTAATGAAATTTAGCGAAACGGTCATAGAAATCTATGAATCAATAAAAAAATTTAAGCTTTCTAATTAAAAATCAGTATTTTCTATCAAAATTATATTCTACGTGAATTATGGGACACCCTTTATAATGCATTATTTTATTTCCCAGCTACATTTATATTCATATCTGGTGGTATGAGTTTGGCCCAGAGTGTTGGCTTTGTACCTGATCTACGCTATCCAAACCAATCTTCTTATATCCACATGCAATTGTGTTGGTTTGTTGCTGTCATCATAGGCGCCGTTATATCGACATTCCTAATTCAAAGACTTACGAAGCGTGTATTCAATGTAAATATGATCACATCATCCTCACCATCAGTAACTATATTTTATACGATTTTAGTTTATATCTGCTGGACTCATCCTCCTTGGTGGAATCATCTTCATATCCGGTTCAGAGAGTGTGATAGCGATCGCCATAGGACGCTATTGCGATGGAATCGCATTTGGTTTGACTCTGATTCCAGCGATAGTGGCAGGCTCTGAGCAATCAGTTAAGCAATTCAGAGGCATTGTTCTTGCCACAGAACAAATCGGCCTATGCACTGGCTTTATGATCAGGATTTTCATCGGACAATTTGGGGGTAATAACTGGAGCGTTGACCCCAATAAAATACATGGAATCTTGGTCCTTATCTATGCTATAATAGCCATCATCCTCACCTACGTGTTTACCATTGAATCGCCAGTCTTTCACCTAAACAAAGACAACGAAACCGAAGCTCTCAATTCCCTGCGCAGGCTACAGAGACCACAAACATGTACTACCGAAACCTATGCCCTGCTCTACGAGAACAAGCGTCTGCTGGAGGAGGACAATGCCAGAGGACGAGCAGTTAATGTGTCGACCGGTCTTGTACCAATGATCAAGATATGTCTGTACCGTGCCTTTGTATCAATGTCAGTCGCACTGCCACTTACGGAGGGCTTGCTCATAGCTACGATTACAAGGGAAAATAAAGCTGGTCCATATATGTATCCAATAATGAGGACTATTGGCGTTCTTATTGCCCTCTTCGCACTGGATAGAGTGGGACGTAAGGCGTTGACTGGATTATCGTTAGTTATTGGCGGTGCATTTCTGATTGCTGTCGGAGCACTATATTCTGGTATACTACAGAGTCCAGTTTGGTACGATGATCTTGGTACAATAATAATATTGATGCTATTCTATCAGATCTCTGCTGGACTGGCAGCTCCTGCGAGTACCTGTTATTTGGGTGAAGCTTTCTCCGTATCTGTGAAGCCATACTTCATTCTGGTTGCTGTCATTGTGGAAAATGTCGTTCAAATTATTATTTGCGCTTCATTTAACAATATGGTGGACTCAATAGCCGACTTTGGATGTGCAGTAGGTGTCCTTCAGATTTTACTGGGGGTCAGCTTCTTTTTGGTGATGCCTGAGACCAAGCAAACTACTTTACGTGAAGCTCTGGCGAAGTTCAAGAAGCTGCTGCATATTGGATTGTAGTAGGTACGGAAGACACAGATTTTTCCAGCCATAAGTTATTTTGTACTTTTTTTTTAAATTTTACATTCTTATAAATTTGTAAATTAACTTATTTGACTACCGTACAGATTTACAAAAAAAAAAAAAAAAAATTATTTAAATGTTTTACATAATAATATTAATTACTTTTAATATTTTTTGTAAAATGTATTTTCTGAGGTTGAAATTATTCACATGGTTGTATTTATTGAGTTAGGTACATCGAGACGTCATTTGGTATACAAAAAAACTGGATTCCTTATTGTCTTCGTATCAAGGTTTATTCTGTTATCCAGAGGTGGAGTTTATATTATCAGTTACAATTCAAGACAGAATACGGTATTTGATATCTACCAACATTCGTTTTTCTAAGGTCTGTAGACTGAGCAACTTTTATCGACTTAAAAGACAATTTTCCAAAGTAAGTCTAGTAATGCGAAAATAAGAAACTGCTTTTGAATTCTTTCAATTTCAATCAGGTTCCCCAGATTCGTATGTGGGACAACAAACAGGACTTAACTTTCTTAAGTATTCCAAAACAAGTTTGACGAGAGAAAAGTGGCTTTGCAGTCAATAAAACTTGTCAATTGTGACAGTTCAACGGGGGTAAATCGAACTAATGTCGACTTCCACTGAGCTTTTACCGATTTGCTCTCAGATCTCAGATTTTTCCTACCCCAATGGGACATTTTTTTTTGCATTTGTGTTAGTGTGTTATATGACAATCAGCTATTTTTTTATTGCAATTTGTGTTTACAAATGTCTCTTGTTTTGGTATTGGTGAAAGTAGGTATGTGTGAATCTCTCTCTCGAATAGAGAGCAAAAGTGTTCTGAATCTTTAAAAAAAACGAATTTGACAGTCAGCTGACTTCTAGAGCAGAAAAACTTTTCTGAATCTGAAAATCAGCTTTTTCTTGCCCAATGGAAATCGACATAAAGGAACAGCTATCGAAACCGTGGTTTGGTTGATTTCGCTGTCAACGCAAACAACCTGACATTTTTCTTTTCTTTAAAAATGCTCGCTGTTTAAGCCCCACGTGCAAAGACATGAGTATTGAGTATCCATGAATATAAATCTTGACATAGGTACCAAATGCTGTTTAAGATTCCAGGAAGGTTACTTACATGAAGGTTAAGCTACATTTCGCCACTCCCCCCAAGTCCAATGGAACTCGACGCGACTTCGTTAGTAGCGTCAAATATTTGGGGCTGAGCTGGACACCAAGCTTTTATGGAGAGAAATTATTGCCGAACACGCTAGGAAATCCTCAGTGGCTCTATATAAAGAGCTGTCGGCTTTAGGTGGGGCCTTCAACGCAATATAATGCACTAGCTTTAAACCGCGGTTATTATCAGACCGAAAATTCTATATGGCATCGTGTATGGTGGCCGGTCTTGCACAAAAGCTCCAAGCTCCAACCTAAAGGTCCCAGAGAAGAATCAGCGCTTGTCATGCTTATGAACATTTCCAACAGCCGCTCTACAAACCATGCTTAAGCCACTTCCCCTAGACATCGTCAGCAAAGAATACGACACAATCGTGCAGCAATCAGACTAAAGGTGCTAGTACACGGTATGTAGCACGCCACATATATATGTGGCTCTGACGTAATTTTGACGTCAGCGTATGGTCCCAATGGATAAATTCCGTGCACAAGCTCTCTTTGTGTACTCTCTGTTGACGTCAGAGCCACATATATATGTGGCGTGCTACATACCGTGTAATAGCACTTTAAGGGAAGGGATGCACTGGAGAGGACAACATGCCAGCATCCTTCAACAGACTATCCCCTTGCCATTCACTACCGACTACCTTCGAAAAAGGCTATATACATAAAATACCGGACAGGGATCAATGCGATTCACGAAATGTCCTACACGATTGATCACTGTCAATATTCACAGACTGTTCCCAAAGACTGGAGGAAGTTGAGGCCAGGATCTTTTCAAAAGAACTAAATCTGGGCCTCTCCTTGTGTCACTATAGGCGTATTTTTTTGGGAAGTTAGTATAACAAAACCAAAAGTGATTATAACAATTTTGCGGGATCATGACGTAATCTCGAATGACAAAAATCTCGAAGGCTAAAAATCTCGAAAAGTATTTTTTTTAATCTCGAAAGCAAAAAGCTCGAATGTACAAAAATCTCGAAAGACTAGGTAGGTATATCTCGAACAAATCTCGAAATTAAAAAGTAAATTCGAGATTTTTTTTTGCACCCATCCCATAGGCAAACAGTAAACCCAAGCAGGGGGGTTGCTGCATCTCACTTTTTAACACAATTTTTAATATTAATTCGAGATTTTTGTTATTCGAGATTATGAATTCTAGATTTTTTTTTCGAGATTTTTTAAATTCTAGATTTTTTTTCGAGATATCGTGGTAAACCCCAATTTTTCATGTAAAACGAAAAGTGAGTATAACATAACCAAAAGTAAGTATAACAGTTTTGCATGTAAAAGTAAAAGTTAGCTAGCTATAGATTCCCAAAAAAATATGCCTTATGACGTACCAGAGAACTGGGCAGCAGACGAACTAGCACGGCTAGGCTCCTCTGGTGTGGATTGTATAAGTCTACACCACTAATAACCTATGCTAAACAAATAATTCATGCGGATGCAGCAGGCAAAGCAACTCACAGATACAAAAATATCCAAGGATCTCCTGCTCCGAGAGCCACTTAAAACAACCAAGTAAACAATCCTTTAGTTGCAATTTAATTTAATTTAAATAAAAATTTAAACTGAAAACCGAGTAATACGTATTTTTTCTTAAATAAATACCAACTTAATTTAGCTTTTCAATAAAAATGTTATTAAAATATTTGTAACAACATTTTTTTAAATTCCAAATGTAGCCGAAGGCCTTCGATGCTCTGGCTATCCAGCTGTCTTATAATTTTAATTATAAGCCAGTCATTAAATAAATCAATAAATAAATTCCAAATGGCTTGTTTTCCTACAGATTTATCTGAAAGTGTCGAAAAATCGATTTAAATCAGTCAGACGTTCGGATAGGTAAGTACCCAAGTATTGACGACAAAAATAAACTCAACACACAGATATCTTTGAAAGACAGAGGGATTCTAAATGGAACTTCGGATTCAGATAATACCATCAAAACCTACTATCTGATGCGTAGATACTAGATACTATACTATGACGAATCAGTGTTAAGTAATATGGATCCTAGATTGATCAATTTACATAACTTTCCTAAGCTATCTACAGCCTACGCGTATGTTTAAAAGTATTTCCGTTAGAGGCAACATTCTGTGAATCATCGAACATGGTGGAGATTAATAAATCACGATAAAGTCAACGATACAATTTTCTATAGGGCAACTATTGCGTAGAAGAAAATTTAAATTAATTTTTTAATTTATATTTATGATTCATTTTCGATACAAAGTTAATCTACAAAATTATTGGTGGGATATACATATTTGGACCGTCATTAATGTAAATTTTGATAAATCTTGAACTGAACTCTTATCCAGCTTAGAGAATATATTCCAAAAGTTTCCTTAAATTAAAATAACTACTGGATTCAACCAAAATTAGTTGCAATAAGCCAGGCCTAGGGTTCTCTATATGAAGGAAGGCCAACGGGTCAACAGCAGCAGCAGGTCAAATGTTGTCATATTTCCGCTATGAAATAAAAATAAAAAAAAAATAAATGGTTGGCGGAACGGTCCGTATAGGCACCCTAGGCCTAGCTTCTCACAACCATTCGATTGTGTGAATTTTTATTTTTGGGAGGAATGGGAGGGACCTACAATTTTATGCGACTGAATTGAGCAGCTTTTTCTCCACTATAAAATATGCTGTTGAAGAAGGATGGTGTTCCACCATCCAGTTTTCGTTTCACTTGGAAGTATGTATGAACCTGGCTTACATAAACAGATAAAAATTATATCTCCCTACCTTATGACAGAGCTGCAAACAAAAATTAGTAATACAATTAATTATCAAACACCTCAGCACACTATCATCGAAAGAATGACTAACGGACTGATAAACTTTTTGGTGGTTGTTTTAAATTAAAAGGGAAATGTGTTGCCTAACTCATTTCGAAAACAAACTTCAACATAGAACGAACAGTGTCGAGCGCGTTGTCCTATCCACTAAATATGGAAAAATCCGAACTTCCAGAAGTCTACGTTATGACGACAGAAATAATTCAGCCACAAGGAGGTTGTCAACCACCACATAGCAGGTATGATGGACCGCCATCAGAGAGCTTAGGATATTCTCTACCTCCGACATATCAATCACAATATCAAAATCCACCGCCGGGATGCCAAACGGAAAGGGAGTATCCACCTCAGCCGGGATACCCAGCAGGGTATCCACAACAGCCAGGAGCACCGGAACCACCTTATTTGCAAAAGGAATATACCTGGGGCGAAGAAGTCCGACGCAATAGACCCCAGTCGCATTCATTGTCTGCAGGTATGTATTATTGTAAAATAGAAGTTTTCGATTTTACGTATGCACTGAGGGCGGTATTTATCGACGAATCTTAAACTGGCAGCTAGAGGAGTTAAAAATGAACAATAGGATTATGTGTCAGATGTGGAAGAAATTTAATTTTGTTTCTGTCGCGAAATAGTCGAAAAACACTGTGACCGTGACATACAAATTCAGTTAAAACGCACATTCGCTTAAGCTGGATTACTGTCATACATTCCTACTGTTGTTGTGCCTTTCAATCTCAATGATTTTGCTAATGTCATTATTGTTTAGTGGTGTTAATTTAATTTATTCCTAAACTTTGCTGGCCATAAAATTATGATACAAACTTTTATAATACAATCATGTGGTTAAGAATAATTTTGCTGAAAGGTCAAATACGACAGGCAAATGATACATATACATTTTAGACAGTGTCTGTCAAAAAAAAAACGCCATTCAATGTTCGGCTATTATCTACTCTAGTCATTTGATCACAATCCAAATTAAGCTTAAAAAACTTGCTATCTATTTGTTGCCTAATAACTTACTGTTGAACTGGAGATTTTCTTGTCAAGTCAACTTATATCTATGTATGTATAGATAACAATAAGATCGCTCCATTTGTTGAGCTGTAATGACATATTTATTTTCACATAGTTACATTAAACAACGAAGGTCAAATGACAAAAACTATAAATTGATTATCCAAACTGTCCTTGATAATGGTTCGAAATTATTATCAACAGTGCCGCCAATAACTCATATTTACAAATAAAAAAAAAAATATGAATTCTGACAAAAAATCGAATACATAAAATGCGTATCAGCTGCACGAGAAAACAATGCACTGGACATTGTAGCACTATAGTAGGTCTGTTTTTTTCCACATCTATCTCAGTGAAGTAAAGTAAAGTAGGATTTTTAACACGCAATTACAACAACTACGAACTGTTTGACATATTCGAGACTCTATATAGTTGTTGTAATTGCGTGTTAAAAATCCTACTTTACTTTACTTCACTGAGATAGATGTGGAAAAAAACAGACCTAGTGTTTAGTTGAAAGTGGGTGTGTTCACGAATCTCAACTGTTGTTGATTTTTCAATAGAACGGAACAGTCGCCATTTTATGTAGGGGAAATTGTATATTCGTACGTTAGTTTTACTCAACATGTTGCGCATTTAAATTGATAGAATTCGCAATGCAATTTTGTATGGTTTTAACATTTTAACATAGTGGCCATCCTAAGCTGCATTGTTTTCGTCCGCGTAACGACTACATAAAGTAATCAAAACTTATTAAATACCTACAAGATATACAAGCAATGCCTATAAGAAAGACAGCCGGGATAATAAGAGAAGTTTGCAAAACTTCGCGGGGATAAAGAATAAATAAAAAAATAAAATACATTGAAATGTCATAAATGACAATTGGCAAGACAAAACAAATCAAAAATAGTGACAAAACAAGTTGACAAGTGAACAAGTGATGTTTTTTTTTTTTTTGTGAGTGACATTTTACGAATTTCTGTGATATAAGTGCTGCTAAGCTTTTATAAAAAAAAGAGCTAAGCACCGATAATCGTTTTTTTTTTTGTAAAGCTATATAGAATAGCCAAAAAAATACACCTAATATTTTTGCAATTACAATTTTGAAACATTCATTTTACTATCAGATTGATGTGTTGCCAAACTCTTCTTTTTATGTATTGTCGATGACACTGACATGTTCAAAACAAACGCATCTCTAAAGTGTTTCTTGAATTGACAATTCTACTATTTCGTGATTTCAGCTCCTCATTTTCTTGAGCAGCACAAATAAGAGTTGTGAAAAGCTAGGCCTCTCATAGGATCAAAGATGGACCTAATGGGTTAACTATTTATTTCAATTATAAAATCAGCTGTGTGAATATAGCGAATGTTACATATCTCTAGCTTCCGTATCTATGAGCGGTTACAGTTTTTACCAGGTCATCAATCTACCAATCCTAGCTCTCAAGAATTTCATTGCGAATGCTCAGCCGATACTGTTCGTCTCTGTAATGTATGGCTACTGCTACATTCCATCGTCACTCATATTGACACCTTTCACCAGTTGTTCCAAATTTAAAGTTAAGGAGCCTACCAAATATTATTCCCTATTAAATATCCTTGGCAGTGAATAATTAAATGTGCATTGACTATGTATAGCTACCACCTGTTGATCCATTGTGTTTTTTTGGGGCTGGCTTTGAAATTATATCCACCTTTGTCAGGGCGATTCTGTCTCTACTGCCATTCAAACCATTGCCACTGCTGGTAACTGGAAATCAATTTATGCAGTTCTCCACTACCATTGTACGACGATGTTCCAAAGGCTCCTCGGCCTCTCTTCTATCCTCCTTGCTATTTCTATATCCAACACTAATTTGTGCTAACCATTACAGCAACCATCATTTTTGCCTCTGGTGGCATGAACCTCGCCCAGAGTACCGGCGCGGGCGCCGAGCCCATCACGGACTTTAATAGCCAAGGTGCCTATATTCACATGCAGATATGTTGGTTTGTCGCTGTTATCATTGGTGCTATCATATCAACGGCCTTAATACAAACGCTTACCAAGCGTACATTCAACGTAAGTACAACCAGCAGATTTCCACATTTCCGCATGTGCCTCCCCACTAACCAACACTTTTATTTTCTTTTAGTTTCTCTCTGCCAGTCTTGTCATCATAAGTGGAATCATCTTCGTTTCAACTCCAGATAGTATGGCAGGAATCGCCATAGCGCGCTATTGTAATGGAATCGGATTTGGTATGACTCTGGTTCCAACCATTTTGGCAGGCTCTGAACAATCAGTGAAAAGATTCAGAGGCACCATTCTTAGTATCGAGCAAATGGGTTTAGCGACTGGTATTACGCTGCAGATGTGTTATTCCACCTTTTGGCAAAATGATTGGAGTATAACCCTGAGTCAATTGCATGGCATCTCGTCCATTTTCCAAGGCACGATATCATTTATCTTAACCTACTTTTTAACACTTGAGTCAGCTGTGTTTTACCTGCGCAAGGACAACGAAACGGAAGCCCTCAATGCGCAATGCCGATTACAGAGACCCAGGGAAGTAACCGACGAGACCTACGCACTACTCTACGAGAACAAACGCTTGCTGGAGGAGGATACTGCCAGGGGACGCGCTGTCAATGTGTCGGCCGGTATAGTACCAATGATCAACATATGTATCTTCCGAGCCTATGTATCGATGTCGTTCTCACTTCCACTTACATGGGCAATCTCATTGGCGACAACTATGAACAATAATCCATGGAGCCCATACGCTTATGTGTACCTGCGATTTTTCGGGGTGTTTGCTGGAGTCATAACAATTGACCGTCTCGGCCGGAAGTTCTTGACTTCATTTTGCTTACTTGCCGGCGGTGGACTACTGATTGCCGTTGGAGTAATATATACAAACTTCGCATGGGATCCAATTGATTCACGAAGTTTTAACACAATTATCGGATTGATGCTGGCTTTCCAGTTCCTCGCTGGAATTGCAGCTCCTACGAGTACATGCTATTTGAGCGAAGCCTTTTCCGTATCTGTGAAGCCGTTTTTTATTTTGGGGGTAGTTTTCTTTGAGAACGTCATTCAAATCATTATCTGCTGTTCGTTTGGGAAAACTTTGGAGTCCGTTGGTGCGTTTGGATATGCAGTGGGCATCTTACAGGCTGTTTTTGGAGTTATATTATTTTCGACTATGCCAGAGACCAAGGATGTCACTTTGCGTAAAGCTCTAGCGATGTTCAAGTAGAACTTGTATGTTGGGCGTTCGTACTAGGATCGCCGCGTCATCAGATTAGAGCACCCGCCTATCAGTTTACATAATTGTTGTTGTTGTTATTAAAAAGCAGCTAATTTTTTGTATTCTATTTTTCTCATCTTCGAATCTATGAGGTCATTCTCAACAAGGCAGGATCGACATATTATTATCTAAATTTATTGAAAATTGTTTAAATTTTATTAAACGTATAAGTTTAGAAATAAGTTCATGGCTTAAAAGGTTAACCAAAATTAAAAAAATGATATGCACTAACCTGATGACCAAAGTTGAATAATTGTTATTTTTTGTGTTACTTTTCAAAAAAAAAAATATATTAAAAAATGGAGAACAATAATTTTTATTTTATTTAACTTGGAATTAAATCGGCCATAAACCGCAAAATTTAAAAATGTTTGGCTGAAATTGAGTCTAGCCTAAAGCGAGGAGTATAGTGCTAGCTCTGATGACGTGGAAGTTATTTATTTACGCACTTATTGTCGAGTGATTAGATCGTGCCGGAAGCAGGACAAGGACAATGCAAATCTGCAATACCTACCTCTGCAACTGCAGCGTAATATGTAGATGTCATTTTATTTGAACCCAGCAACTGATGTAATAAGCATACACAACATACAAAAATATTTACCTGATTCTTTGAGGTTCTTTCTTGACGGCAGTGGTATATAAAACCCAACTCCATACTTGACAGGGTACACGAAAATTATGTGTGAACAACGGAGGAGCACATTTGGTAATATCCGTTCAAAACTCTTTAATATTTGTGTTATGTGCGAAACATAAAAAATAAATTTTAAATTTTTAAAACGCTAAAGTTTTTTTTTTTTTTTTTCAATTTTAACACAATATGTCACATGCCATCCTGTGTACAACCACCACTCAGAGCATGCAATCAGCCCAAGAGTATGCAATGATAAAGTTTTGTCTTGCAATATGTGTATTGTGATTGTGAACCAGCGCGGCGTACTTGGATATACGTACATGGCATGGATCCGTACTTCTTCGAAAACGACGATGGCATTGTTATCACCATCAACGGAGAGCGTTGCCGATTGCGCAACCAATTTCCTTCGACCCAAATTGAATGATATCGATGTGAGCGACAGAGATGATGCCACAATGATAATTTTGCTCGAGCGATTTGACTGCATATGGTTATCTCACGCAGATTCGATGTGAACTGGCCACTGAGATCGTGCGATTTAATTTCGTTAGACGTTTTTTTGTGGAGTTTCCTTAACGCAGGTCTATGTCAATAATCCGTAAATGACCGGTGTACCTAACCGCTTTCGACATCGCTATCCGTTTGACAGACAGTATATCCAGCTCTGCTAGAGAGCATGGTGCTATTCGAAACCCTTCTTCTCTGGGTCAAGGATAATCCCAGAAATAGGGCACTATGCGAAGACGCGAATGCGGTAAATGAGTCATGACATGATGAGTGTTAACAGACGATTCACAAATCACAAGGTGAAGTTTTTTATTGCATTTTAGTTGACTCTCTGCTTACCGCACGAGAATGATTATGTCCCCATGCTTTCTGCTGGTCCATGTCTTCGACATCGGTATCGGAAATATCCTTGTTGTTGTTGCAGGTGGAACCCCAATAGATTTCGTATCGGCAGAAAATAAGTACTAATACAAAAAGACGGATGTTGGAGTCGAAACGGCAACAGAAGAAGCTAATGGGCACACAAAGCATTGGCAAGAGCAAGGCTTATCAGGAGGTTACAGTGAAGTTAACTATTACGTCACACAGTTACTCCCCGGCAGCGGACACTTTAACGCCTTTCTCCACAAGATCGACAAAACGAACAGTCCAGTCTGCCAAGAAAACGACGTGCACCATATCTTCTTCGCCAGCAGCAGATGGGTAACCGAAAGAGGATAACTCGAGAGAAATATCGGCGTCGGCAGAAACCCAAGGGTCAGGAGAAGTTTTAGTCTACGTAACGTATACCTTGTACAAATGGTAGTCGCCTAGTCGGACCATTTTTTTTGGGAATGTCAATGCCAAAAAGAGTGCATTAAGCATTTTCTCCTCCCCCCCATCAGGAAAAAAAGTCGTTAGACCAATTCGCATAAATTGGTTAATTTATAGAAACTAAAGTCCACTTTCTGCTCAATACTCAGTTACAAATATTCATAAATCAAAAATCAACGTCCATGGCCAGAAGTTCCTTCACATGACCAAAAGTCCATTCACACTTCTATATACACGACGACCACGTCATTGGAGAAAATTCCCCGGGGCGATTTAATTACACTTTAGAGCTTAGCGAGTAATAACGTATCATCGATTGAGACACGTGAATTTTCGATTCAATAATATTTTATAAAAAGTGTGACTCGCGTTCCTATATAGTACTATGTTACGACAGTCCATGTTTCAATCAGTGGCAATTGGAATCAGTTCACAAATGACCATATTGATCAAATTTGGATTAACTCCCTCGTGTTTATAAATAAAATTTCGTTAGAAGAATTACAAAACTGGGAAACACCGTTTGTTTCTGTGAATCATGGCACATTAGGGATTAAGTCTTCAATTTTGGTACCACGGTACTTAGTTAATACGAAATTCTCGGTATGTACACTCATCGATTTACATTTTTTTGCTTTTCCATAAACAAAGCGTAAGTGGTTGGTTATAGGGTAGAATATCAAATAAATAAATATTTTTGATTGTGCTACTAGACTAAAAGGCAAAATTACAGTAAATTCCTCTTAAGAGGGAACCATTAGAGGATTGAGTGGGAGTGATCCAGCTTAAGTCAAAAACCCATTTAAATTTTCTAACTAAATTAGATATTCGACAATTCGACACTAGCTTAAAAAATATAAATACTTAGTTGGCGTATGTTGAGGCACCCTAAGCCTAGCTTCTCACAATTATTTGTTTGTGGTACTATGGGACCTACAATTTTATGCCAAATCCGAACGGCTTATTTGAAAAGTTGTCTCTTAATATCCTTGATATCCATTCGTTCTGCGTTCTACCTGGCCATCCATGCTAAAACGCCCACAATTTTTAAACTATGTAGGTTCGTGTCGCTGTGCAGCTCGTATATTTCATCGTTGAGTTGCAGAACAAACGGGATATTGGGAGGAAATTTTATACCGAAACGACATTGTTATTCCGATTTTGAAAAATTACATGCCTTACACTCGTAGATCTTATATAGGGTCTCCTTAGTTATTCGGGTCAGTATGTATAGACTATAGGTACTCGTATTTAAACATTTCCCCACGGCTTTACGCTTATCATTAGACTTCTCACCGAGTTGTTTTAATAAAAAAAATATTCTGTGGTAGTATGCGAATTTTTCAACTCCTTTTCAAGTTGTTTGGTTAAAGACCTGTCTTACTATGATATGTAATAATTTTTAACGCTCAACTTTATAGAAGGTAGAGCGGTAGTAGGTACCTACTTGCAGTGTACAGAAAGAAAAAAATTCAAAATTTTAAATTCTCCCTTCAGGAGGCATGGTATCCGCCCACTTTTGAAAATCGGTTATTATTTATTTTGGGATACTTCCGATGACCGTAGAATGTCGAAATTTGGTAAAACGGTGGGACCTATATACAGTCTACGAGAGGAAAAATATCAAAATTTAAAAATTTTTCATTTAAGGGGCGTGGAATCTGCCCACTTAAAATATGAATAGAAGTTAATATACCTGCTGAATATAATTTCAATGAATATTTTAAAAGAAAGAAAGCCAAAGTGATGGTAGTCAGTGTCTGTTGACATATTAAAAAGCGAAGACGTTTCAACGTTGTTGGTGAAAATAAAAAAAAAACTTCGCAAAAAGTAGTGAAATGAAATCACACCAAAAACATAAATGTAAAAAGAGCAAAGTTCTCTTATATAGAACAACAAAAATTAGGTGTGTAACTATTCAGCCACCAAAAGTAATGAGATCTAAATGTACACCAATTTTTATACCCTCCACAGGAAGGTATATTCATTTTGTCATTACATTTGTAACGCCAAGAAGGATTCACCGGAGACCCTATAAAGTATATATATTCTGAATCAGGATCACATTCTGAATCGATTTAGCCATGTCCGTCTGTCTGTCTGTCCGTCTGTCTGTCTGTCTGTTGAAAACACGATAGCGTCCAAACGAATTGACCTAGGTGTATGAATTTTTGTGGGAGGACTTCTTTTTACCGTCGTCAGGTTGGTATTGAAAATGGGCTATGTCGGTCAAGTAGTTCTGGTACCTCCCATACAAAACCACTCTTAGACCCATGTGTCTCTCTATCTATTTAAATCACGATAGAGTCCAAACGAATCGACTAAGGCGACTGAAATTGTGTGAGAGATTTTAATTTTACGGTTGTCAGGTTTGTAATAAAAATGGTCCATGTCGGTAAAGTAGTTCCGTTAATTTCCATACAAAGTCAATATTCGACCAATTTATCCCTCTAGCTGTTGGAAACACCATAGCGTTCAAACGAACCGACTTAAATGAATAAAATGTTGTGGGAGGACTTCTTTTTACCGTTGACAGGTTGGTATTAAAAATTGTCTATGTCGGTCAAGTAGTTCTGGTACCTCCCATACAAAAACAATATTAGACACAGGCGTGTACCTGTACAGTACATACAGTGGAGGGTATCAAAGCATCGGCCAGGCCGATGATAACACTTTTACTTGTTTTTAATACGTATACGTAACCTTCTTAAACTACGAACTTAGAGTACATTTAGTTCTCATTACTTTTGGTGGCTGACTAGTTACGCACCTAATTTTTATTATTCTTTATAAGAAAACTTGGCTCCTTTTTCGACATTTATGTTTTTGGTGTGATATATTTTAAGAAATTGAATTAATACAACGAATTTGTACGTCATTTTACTAAATCCTTTTCCAATACGAGCAAATTGAGCGGGAGAGCGAAAAAAATTATTAATTTTTAGCCTGCTAAATTTCTTTAGGTAAAATTTTGTAAGTCTTTCAAATTGAAAGCCATGAAAAATGAAAATTTCGTAAAATATTTGTTCTAATCTGCTTTACTCATAACAAATTCTAGACTCTACTTTAATTTTATGGAGGCTCTAAATTTCGAAATTTGTATGGTATATATTGACATTCCGAACTCCTTAAAATTGATTATTGGTAGAACTCAATATTTTATGAATTTTAGTGAGAAAAGAAAAGAAATATTTTTTAATTCATTTTTGCTTAAATGAAATTGGAATAAATTCAATTCCATCAACATAAAATCGAATATGCAACTTTTTCGATTCGAATCAAATTTCGAAACAAACTTGAATAATGAATACTCTAATATCAACGAATATACCCTAGCAATTGGGGGAAAACTACCAAAATGCGTTCGTATGCATACAGAATGATTAATCGTCTGAAAACTTTATCAGGAAAATAATATAGCCAAAATGCTGATAAGTATAGTATTAGTTTGGCTAAATTATAAAGGAAAGGTGATCATGTAGTCATTTCGAAAGTAAACTTTAACTAAGAACGAACAGTATCGTGCGCGAACCCCCCTAAAAGTATGGAAAATCCACAACCTCAAACGTTTACCGGTATAGAGCGAAATTCACAAGAAGGATACCAATCACAATCACAGGGGGGAGCGGGAGATACTGAGAGGGGCTCTAAGTCTCCGAATGGATATCTACCACAGGGATATCAGTTAGGAGATCCAGTCGAATCGGTATGCCCACAACAGTTTGGATTTCCCCAACAATCAGCAGCAGCTCAGCCGCCTTATGTACCACAAAAATGTGGTTTCTATAAGGATGTCCTTCGAAACAGCCCACAATCAACGTCATTGCTTGCAGGTATGCATATATAGAAAATACAAACTTGATATTGGATTATTAAAAGTATGAAATTTACGGTCGACTAAGTGATTTGCTTAGGATACAGTGTTGACCCATCCCAGTGTTTTAATGTCAATTTGATAATTTTTTTTCCTCGAGCAATCACGATTTTTTCCACAATCTGTAACAAAAAAGACTCACCCTATTAAGCTATTTGTTAGAAGTGAGATAATTATTAAGCTCGATAAATAGTTAAAATAAGGAGGATCACAAGTATCTTAAAACACTCAACCACGATGGTCCCTGTAACGCTCATGGCTCATTCCGTCCGATTTAGTGGCTAGTGCCCCATCGAGCCCCATCTTTTTGTACCCAAATTCGAGTCTGCCGACTTGATTTCCTTTTCCATGTATAGTTCTCCCAAAGGTGCTTTACCACGCGTACTAAACCCTCTCGTTTCTTGTCGCTTTTTCGTTTCATCGGAATTCGGAATAACTGCCCAACGAGTCATCAGAAGTTTCACATCAATCTGTCGTTTCTTCGCGTTCAGTTTCATCGGAGTTCGGAATAACTGCCCAACGAGCCATAAGAAGTTTCACTTCAATCTGTCGTTTCATCGGATTTGATTTCATCGTATCATCGTAGTTCAAAAATCCTGTCCATTTTATGAGCCAACAGAAGTCACTTTAACCTGATGCTTTTTCAATTCATCGGAGTTCGGAATTACTGTTGCTTTTCGTTTCCGTTTCATTGTAGTGCGAAATTACTAATCCAACAAGAAGAATTTCTTTCCACAGTAATTTAGTTTTGAATAGAGTCAAAAAATAGCATTCTCACAACCATTAGTTTGTGAGAGTTTAATTTGTGGGCCGAATGGAAGGGACCTGCAATTTTATGGTGAAAATGAGCGACTGAAGTGAGAAGCGTTTTAATGACTATTATCTTCTCGGTTGCTTGTGAGACATTCACGATAGGAGGTTGAAAAAACCTCAAGGTTACTTTTGTTTTTCTGGGGTTGAAACGAGAGCTCCTGCCCCTAACCACTAAGCCAATGCATTCGAAAGCTGGGCATTATAAAAATGATTATTCGTACTGCGTATAGCCTCGGTAGTCGTTGACTCTAAGACTTATCGAGGTGAAACGTAATTTTAAAAGTAGATGGCATCTTAATGATTTAAGATTTTTGATTGGTACCCGAGGTATTTACTACTTAATGTGGTGTTAAGTATTTCACCAGAATAAAATATTTCGTCTAGTGCATTAGTCATTTTGATCAAAGTCAAGACGAAGCTTACCTATAAGACCTGCTATCTCCTTATGGGTACTTATTCACCTGTCTGTGGACACAGACTGGTGTTGGTTAATTAGTATTTAATGCAAAAAATTGTATCGCCCATTAGCTAAGTCCGATAACGCTTTTTAGTCACCCAACTGGGCAAACGCAAAGGTCTTAATGGATTTAATTCAAATGTCCCGTTCAATCGCCATACTGGGGGTTTTTTCTTAGATACTTTCTCTCCTGAAAGGCTGACTTAAGTACGAGTATATTGCAGGAAATTATGTCCCCAGAAATCGAGTTGCAAAGATTGCTTGTCCTGTTTTGGAAAAATCATGTCCTCGCGTTTGCAAGAAGTGTCCTTAAGTGATCTGAATTTTGGTAGTAGTCTTTGAAGGGTCTCATATATTCTTAATGAAATGAAAATTGATTTTTTTTATTAAGCTAAAGGCCAACAAGTATAATTGTACCCGACGGCTTCTTTAAGTTGCCGTGTTATATCTGTGTGTCTCCTTATCGTACGTTAATATCGATCTTCGTCCGACATGTCGCATACACGTCGACGAGGTTAAGCCTAAAGTCTGTAGGCCATATGTCATTGCGGGCAATACTATGACATCTCATAATCTCTTTAAATATTTTATTCTTTAGAAAAACTAAATCATAGGACAAAATAAATAACCACTAAAATTCTGTTGAATCCTTTTAGCGACGTTAATTGTCACATCTGGCGGAATGAGTTTGGCCCAAAGTGTCGGCTTTGAACCAGAACTTCCGTATTCGAATCATGCTTCCTACATCCACATGCAGATATGTTGGTTTGTTTCTGTCATCATTGGAGCTGTCACATCGACATTGCTGATAAGAACACTGAATAAGCGTGTTTTCAATGTAAGTATGCAACCGCGGTGACAATGAGTTGTGCCCATACTAACCCACAGTCTTTATGTTTCAGCTTGTATCTGCTTTCCTGGTGGTAGTCCATGGAATCCTCTTCGTTTCGGCTTCAACGAACGTACTTGCAATCGCCATAGGACGCTATTGCGATGGAATAGCATTTGGTTTGACTCTGGTTCCAGCTATCGTTGCAGGCTCGGAACAATCGGTGAAAAGATTTAGAGGGCTCGTCCTAAGTATCGAACAAATGGGCCTGGCCACTGGCATCATGATGCAGGTCACAAATAGCAACTATTGGGGCTACAATTGGAGTTTGGACTTGAACCAAATGCATGGCATCATTTCTATAATCAATGGTACCCTAGCCTTTGGTCTAACATTCGTATTAACACTTGAATCGCCGTCCTTTTACCTTCGCAAGAATGATGAAACTGAGGCAATCAATGCATTACGCCGGCTACAGAGACCTCAAACTGTGACCAAGGAGACATACGCCCTGCTGGACGAGAACAAACGTCTGCTGGAAGAGGATTTTGCCAGGGGATATGCAAAGAATATCACTACTGGTATACTGCCATTGGTGAAGGTGTGTTTATATCGAGGCTTCGTATCAATGTCCTTCTCCCTCCCACTTTCATGGGCCATACTTCAGGCTTCAGCGTTCAATGAAGCCCGGTGGAGTCCGTACTTCTATTCAGTGCTTCGACTTCTTGGCGTCGTTATTGCGGTCTTGACCCTGGACTATCTGGGACGCAAGAAATTAACTGCATTCTCAGCAGTTGTTGGCGGTGGACTGTTGATTGCTGTGGGAGCAATATATTCGTCCTATGCCTGGAATTCAATTAGTTCAGAGAGTTCCGATGCAATTATCGGATTGATGCTGACTTTTCAGTTGCTTTCTGGAATCGCAGCTCCTGCGAGTACATGTTATATGGGAGAAGCCTTTTCAATGTCGACGAAGCCTTATTTCATTTTGATCGCAGTCATCTTTGAGAACATCGTTCAGATTATTATTTGCTGTTCCTTTGGAAAGACGCTGCAATCTACAGCCGACTTCGGATATGCAGTGGGTGCCCTCCAGATTGTCTTTGCGATTGTCTTATATTTTACGATGCCAGAGACGAAGCAATCGACTCTGCGCGAATGTCTGACAAAGTTCAAGACGATAGTGCACTTCGGAAGTTAGTAGACAAATTTGTTTATCCAGTTGTAATTTATTTAAGCTCATGATATTTATTAAACCATTTAGAGGAATTTAAAAAAAAAATTAGGATCTCAAGGGTGACGTTGTCATTTTTCACAACTAGGTACCTATTATTAAAATGGACGGATGTGATCTTAGCATTAGGGCGGCAATAAAAATATACGTTTCATTGTAAAGAATTTTGATTTTCATTTATAACTAATGGAACAGCACTTGTTGTTGTCTCATAGTCTGCAGTCGATATTAAAAGACAAAAGATCTTTTGAAGAAATTAAATATAATTGCTAGTCGATGTAATAAATATTATTACATATTATGTACCTATCTATACTATTGTGCAAAAACTGTCGTCATAAAAAGGAAATAGAATCTGTGGAGCATCTCGTTTGGCACTGCCCTGCTTGGCGATTCAAGAACACCAATTCTCTTGCATGGGAGCGCGGTTCTTTTATAGCAGGGACGGTATAACAAGATGCCTTGCAAGATTTTAACAGACCTGTGGCCTATTACACCAATTTACAAATTTGTATTTGGAACTATTTCTTAACAATTTTTATTAATAGAAAAAGTGTCAAACTCGTTTTCACCGAGAGCAACTTTGAAATTTTTCTACAATTTTTTTGGAGAATACATATTTGTAAATACAAAGTTGTAAGTTGATGAAATGGCCACTCAATGATTTTTCTATATAGTCCCATATGCTCTACCATTAACTATAATTACAATTGGCCTCTCCGTCCACATGGCTAATCTAATCTTCACAAACCTAACTTAACCTAACAATTTCAGCTGATTTAACACGAAAATAAATATTAAACAATATGGCACCAAGGTAAGGTAATCAATTCTAAAATACATGTCTAACAGTGATGCAGTATAACTGTACAATTTCATTTGTTTAAATTTACCTTTAAGAAGATTTCGTTCGCATCAGCTTCATCCGAGAAATTACAGGCGATACAGGCAAAATCTTTCTGTAAAAAGATTGACGTGACCGGTGACCCCCGCTGAAAATCAAAATACGAACATCTAGAAAAAACTTATCCACATGGATACGGAAGGATTTTGAAAATGTTAATTGTCAGTACCCACCTTTCTGTGCAAGACAAGCACAGTTTTGAAACGTTTTCACAACCACTGACAGATTACCTTACTCCGCGTCTCCACGAGTCTGAATTATGACAGATATCTAGTCGGCCGTTGTTTCGACAGCTGGTGGACCGTATATTAATATATATTTTTCCTCCTTATAAATTTACGTTCTTTTTTACAGATTTTGAAAGCAATAGCTAATAATAATATTATTAAACATACAAAAAATTCCCTGATTGAGCCGATGATACAAAATAATATAGTAAACAAATTATACAGTGTTCCATTTCTGGTTTAGCCGTGCTCGTCGGATTTTTGTCTTTGGTTGGGCAAATTGTGTTATGACACTTCATTTCACAACATTTCTTCAGAAGCGAGAGCTACACGATTTGGAAGCCCGTTTTTGAAAGATGCTTTATGGGTTAATGCATTGGATTGGAGTACACAATTTTTTTTTGCAGAATGTCAAAAGACAAATTTGAAATCAGACATACCTACTTCAATTCGTGCGCTTGTAGGTACTCCCGAGAACTATTAAAACAAATAAATTTTTGCTGTCAAATGCTCAAATGTAAAATTTCAGTCAGGGTTTTTGTCTGCCTCTGCAAAGATGGCAAGAAATTAAGACTGACTGAAATGTCCAGATATATGTCTTGTCGACAAATCGCGGTCTACAATCTACATCAGACGGCGTTAGGCAATAACGCCCAAATTAATTTGGAAATAACGCCCTAAAAACTCGTACAATTTGTTAGTTGCAAAATTTTTCGTCATTTTGCGTGTTATTTCCTTTCCAGGGTTTGTTTTTTGACAAGCAGTATCTAAAGCCCAAAATAGTAAGTGGAAATGCAAAAACAGTGGAACAAGTATGGGGGGCAGCAGGGCATTGCTTGGGGTTTCTGTTGGATTTTGGAGTAAGTGGGAGTTTGTACTGCAAAAAAAAACCTTCAATATATCCTATTTCGCACATACTCCAAATCTGACAGTAACCCCAAGCAGGGGGTTTGCAGGGGGCAGCATAGGTACTCCACCATATATACGTATTAAACTGCAAATTATTTTTGGGCTTTATTTCCACCTTGTTGTTTATTTTTGGACTCAATGCATTTTTTTGGGCGTTATTGCCTATTTGCCCTAGCTTCTTATAGCCACTCGTTTGAGTGAGTTTTTTTTTTAAGACTGAATTGAGTAGCTTTTCTAGCTTAACTGCAACCACCTATCAAGTAAGATAAAAGGGATGATCAGATTTTAACGTTCGCTTATACCCAACAAATTTGCAAAAAGTAAAGGTAGTAAAGTAAAATCTACCACGTATGGCTGAACGGAGCGCGCTCACCGCCCTCTGTCTCAAAAACGGTTGAGCGCATGAAAAAATGATTATAATGAAATTTGTTGCAAATTTTATGCTCTACAATTTTAACATCATAGGAGCAATAGAAACTGAGATAATTGCAAAAAACTGATTTTGTTGACCTTTGACCTCCAATAACTTACGACGCAGACACGAGATTTTATGAGACTTTTGAGAGAACATTTAGAACACCAAATTTTAAGTATATACCAAAATTCAGCATATTATCTCTCATTCCGAGATTTACCCCTTTTTTATGCTAAAATTACTGGACTATTAAATTAAATAAAGACAAAAGCACGTGTTTATTTTCTTAAATAACGCGTCAGATGGAAACTCCTAAATTTTTTTTTTATAGAAAATGATACCCCACTTACATAAGAACAAAAAAAAAAGTCCTCAGCTCTTTTTATAAGCTCTAAATAAATGTACATGCTACATGCATATATTTACGTAGAGAGAACGAGAGTAATCTTAATTTATTAGCTGTCGATTCGAGTAACTTAAATTAAGCTTCCAAGTTATTCATAACTCAGTCTATCAGCGCAGCGCTTGTGAAAACGATCTGTAACGCGCGTGCTCTAAAAATGGAAACAAATGAATCGTATTCAGATTGTCAAACATCGTCAGCTCCAGAAATCTGTTGTTCGCAAAGCAATAACTCAACACCACTGGAAGTCTACCAACACCCGCCTGTTTGTTCGGAAACAATTTATCCTTCCCAAAGTGGAGGATATTTACCTATCCCGCATCGTTCCGGATATCAGCCGGTACTTGTTTATGTACCTGAACCCGTACAGCGATTGGAATATCCACCTCCGTATGAAAGTGGGGAACATCGCCCGCAATCGAACCATCAATCTGGACGCCCACCCCAGTTAAGAAATACACCAGAGGAATCGTGTGTATCAATCGATAGCGGTTGGAGTTATCAAAGCCATAAGGGTAATTCACAATCAAGAGAATTAGTTTCAGCTGCAGGTATGCATTAGTGAGTTTAAAGAATTTGGGCCTTACTAATAATAATAATTTTTAACATTCCGAGGTACTAATAATCATTTTTAGTGTCCAGACTAACTTCTACGAAGTCACAATGGCGAAAATTTCCATATAAAATTATCCATTGTGACCGTCAAAATATTTAAGTTGAAGACTAAAAATGATTATTGGTAAGGCCCATTCAGTTTAAGTTAGTTTTAGGTCACAATAGATAATTTTATACTGTGAGATCGTAAAACTTAACCTGGACACTAAAAATGATTATTAGTACCTCGCTTTATCAAATATTTAGTTAGTTGTTACGTTTTTCATGGTTATTCACCATGGGTCTTATTAATAATCATTTTTTAAGCTTCAGTATAAGTTTGTTGTAGGTCACAATAGATAATTTTATAATAAAAAAAATCGCTACCGCGAAATCGTTATTATTTATATTAAGCAATATGCAATATGCATGTGCTATATGGAAATAATTACACTTATCGCCAATGATTGTTTGTCGGAAACACATTTCAGTACATGGTACTTCCCCACTAGAGACTAGAAATTAGAAATTAGAATTAGAAACTACACTTCAAGACATCAGTTTCAATTGGGATAGCCGTGAATTAGTAATCTAACAAATTTCTACTGACTCATTATAACATTTTATATACAGCTGATGTTACGATGTATGCATTTAGAAAATTGGGTAAATGCTGAAATCTTTCTGAATGGGTCTTTTTTTATTATTTATTTTTATTTTTTATTATGTATTATTTTTTATTCGATACATATTATAGTGTATTAATAAAATGTAACAACATTTGCGGTACATTCGCACTAATCAACTGACACATTTATTATTATTCAACTGACACTTTAGTCACTAAAGTGTCAGTTGAATGGATACACTAAAGTGTCACTTATAAATAACTTGACAGTTTTCCATAACACAGAACTGCAGCTCCTTTGTTAATGTATCCATTTAAATGGAAATGGGCCTCATCAATCATCATTAACAAGATTGATGATTGATTTTGATAATATGTTATTGCGAATTAAATATGAAATATTTTTCCATATTTTCCCCTTTAAATGCACGACTGCCAAATATAAAAATTTTTTAAAATTAATTTTAACTTTTAATGGGGACCAAACAAATTAGTAAACTTTCCCGGCGAACACATCTTCTTCTATCAATACACATAATAAAACTGTAGGAATTTTCTTTGTCAGTTAAAAACTCAAAAACTGCTGGACAGATTTCGATGAAACTTTTTTTTAAATGTTCCTTACGACTGTGAGACTGCTATAGGCTATGTCGTTTATAGCCACGTCCTTAAGAACAGTTTTTAGCCAAAATGTGTTTTTTGAAGTGAAAATATATACATATATATATACCTTACTACAAATAGATGTTTATACTTTTGCGATCATGCGACACGACAAACAAAAACATAAGCACACTAGCATACGTATACCTCGCATTCGAAAAGGGTTGATTTGTTTTCGCAGTGTTTGCTATGGTTTTTTCGTTGTCTCCTAAAAGCACGCAAACTAATAGGCAGATTTCAATGACACACTAGTGTAATCTTAAATGGACCAAATATAAGTTTGTTTGTTTGCTAAAGGCGAGCGGCGCAAGACGAGCACGGGTCAGCTAGTCGTTGTTATAAAGTTATGACCCATTCTTTGCGAAAATTTACGTTTCGTTCGCATAAGCTTCCTTTAGGTGTTCGCATTTTGTTCTTCCACGTGGAGGATTCACTGATGGTTCCTCTAGCAGAACTCACAGTCAACCGTTTTATACAAAACTGGGGATATTCTTAGATGAATTCGCAGAGGAACGAAATCTTTCAGACGCCAGATATTTGCATAGGCTAACAATTTCTGGATTTACCTTAACGATTGCCAACTTGTGATCTGCAAAACAAGCCATTGACTCCATTTTCTGAAATTATGTGATAAATTAGAAGATACAAGGTTTAGACTTTAGAGTACGAAACTTCCGAATAGCTTTCCTGTTTTGATAAATATTCTTTAACTAAAATGTTCTCTTTTCAGATAATTGCGGAGAAATTAATGTACCGCGACGACCATACCAGTTTGCGATAAATTGCATTGGCAGCGTAACAATAGTCATCATAATTTTTCTGGCGTTATTGTGTGGAGTGGTTGTTGCGACGAAATTTTGGCATAGCAAAGGAAGTGATACAGGTATTACTAAAATCCGATTTAAGAACATTTACCTTAACTTAACTTCATTCCATGAATTTAATAGTGATAAGGGACTTCGACCATGGTGAATTTAATAGTAAGAGACTTCGGCTAATAAGTAGAAATGAGTGGCTAGCACAACCACCTAGTGATCGGATTGAAAAACTTAATTTGCCAGTCCATAGGGTAACAATTACCCAAACTGCAACAGATAGTTGTACAAATCAGGTAATCTCTATGCAGATCACCTGGCAGCATCTTTCTAATTTTTCGTATCATTTTTAGGCTGCCTGCACACACCGCGCTCGAATAATCCAAGACTTTCACATGAACGCATTACATGTTTCTGATATTGCGTACAACTTTCTGGTTAGTGGAGACGGGTCTGTATTTGAAGGTCGAGGCTGGGATCAAAAAGGATTTTATACAAAAGTAAACAAACGCAATGTGGATAGCATTTGTATTGCTTTCATCGGAACGTTTTCAAATGAAGCGCCACCTGAGGAACAACTAAATGGTGCCAAGTTCTTAATCGAAGAAGGCATTCGACTGAAGAAGATTGTGCCGAATTATCGGCTTTATGGAACAGAAGGTCCAGGCAGTGCACTGTGCAGAAAATTAAAAAATTGGCCAAATTGGTCGTCCGAAACGGATGCCGCCGGCCGGGCGGCATTATAAACTAATATTTAAGTTATACATAGCTATGCGGTAAATAATAAAACTATGAACAACAACTTTTTTTCTTTTGTTCTTAGAAAATAAAAATATTTATTAAACATTTTAAATGTACCTACATAAATGCGTAATGATAAAAACAACATTTTATTTCAAAAATAATAATTTAAGAAAACATTAGCAGAAAATTGTAAAACGGTGAAAAATTATAGGAAATTCGATTATGAACTGAACACACATGAAGGTTTTTAAATT
Source organism: Cheilosia scutellata (assembly GCA_955612985.1). Taxonomy (NCBI): domain Eukaryota; kingdom Metazoa; phylum Arthropoda; class Insecta; order Diptera; family Syrphidae; genus Cheilosia; species Cheilosia scutellata. Next base: position 11,179,828 of record OY015311.1, on the reverse strand, counting down.
TTTTTAAAATATGGCAGGATTTTTTTCGAATTTTTCTATATTTTCAAGCACGTCGCTTTAATGCGGTTTGACATTAATATCGTAAAGCTCCTAATCTCATCAGAGCTGATTGACATCCAAGCCTTTCGGATAGCTTCTTTAAGCTGATTGAAGCGATGAATTTGTCTGCCATGAAGTAAGTAAACATTACGTGGAAATTTTCTATGGGGCTTAGGTCTGAACTTCAAGCCGGTCACTTAATTATGTCGATATTTGTTCGAAAGTTAAACTGGCAAGAAAATAGACTGTATCTAAACTTGGATTTAGGACTTTCCTTTTGAATCCTTTGAATGTTTATCGAAAATATTACAAAATTAGTCAGGGCATTTTTCTTAATGAACAAAACAAACTTAAAAACTAAATAGGGACTAACTCTAAACGGACAATGCATCAATGTTCCAAATTTTACAACTTTATTTATATGAGTGTCGAGAAATAACGCTCGCCGTTTTTTCGTAGGGGAAATTTCAAGCCCCTTTGGTCTATTCCGCCAACATTATAACACATATAATAATTTATTTTGTGGGAACTGCGGCACCTCCCTATGACGAATTTTGACCGAACTTAAAAAGAACACCCCCGGGCCAATCACTAAGACTGTCTGCAAAGATGAGCCCAATCGGTTTGGTGATTTTCGAGATACAAGTTTATAAATATTTTTTGCATGGGATTTGGCACGCCCCTTTAGCTCTCCTTAAGTAACATGTAGTATCACCATTACAACGCTGAAAGAACTTTTAAAATCGGTCTGCTAACCCTTTACCTCTCATAGCACCGTCCTTAAGTAGCATAGTATACTGATGCAGAGGGTGTCGTCATTACAACGATGAAAGAATTCTTAAAATCGGCCAATGAGCCGCTATCGGAGCCGCAGCCACAGCCGTTATGGTTGACCAACTTGTTGCAATTGTAGGATGCTCAAGTGGATCTCGAAATACCGCCACCGACTCTAAATCATATACCACTCAGGATCATACCGATGATGGATGGATGATTTAAACGAAAGTATGGCGAAACCTACCTCTTCCTGACTCAGTTCTGGACCATTGTAAGTAATACGGCAGTATCTACTCATACTCAGCTACCTAAGGCTTTTAAAGAGCCAACGTTATAGTACCACTAATAGAGTAAGCTAAGTCTTCACTCCGATCATTGTGAAATAATGCCATACGGCGGTTACACAGGTGACACAAAGGGAGATAGCTTGAGCCTGTGTGCCTTTACCTTCCCTCGTATAAAAAATCAAACAAATCACTACACTATGCACAGGTTTGCTAGCTCATGCGTCGCACGTTGAGTGATCTCCCCCACCTAATTTAACCGGCTGTATATCACTGTATATATGTACATGCAACCTAGCAGTGATTTTTATAAATAATGTCCAAACACTTTGCACTGGACACCAGAGTGCAGTTAAACCTAAGGCACAAGTATCATTCATAATCACTTCGTTAGGAACGCATTTTTAATCAGAAAAAAAAAGAAACTACCCTAGCCACCAGTGCTATCGCCTAATGCCTTTTGTTAATTAAATCGAATTTTCCTCCAGATAAACGATGTTATCTTATCTTCTTCCTAACACTCCCCTTAATACTAACAAACTTGATATCAAAAATTCATAATCATAGAAATTTAATTGCAATCAATCCGCAATGCTCACCTTCGGTCTGGCGGAAAAATATAAATCTCATTAGTAGTAGTAACAAAGTTTGACGTCTAGTGAAAAGTCTATAAAATAGTTATTCGCTGGAAATTATTATTTTGTTGTTCTATTTAAATTCGCTAAAGAAATAATGCCTACCTACGGGGGTGTACATCAATCATGGATTGAATTGTACTATCGACATAAGGCGCAATGCAACTCCCTGTCGGCCGGTAAATAACTTTATTTTCTGTCAAATGTGTAATGTTTTGAATGTTTTGAATGTTTTATCGATTTTCGACGGACTTAAAAATAAATGTATGGACAGATAAGAATTTATCAGTGGCGAGGTGTTTTCAAACAAATAAGTGCCGTGAATGGGTGCCTCAAGTGATATTCTAAGACGCCGTTGTCAAAACTTATGGAGAAATCGAAAACAATCGAATAGATACACAATAGGTCTATTCGCGTATGCACTTTAAATCGAAAGGAATCGCACAAAAGTCTATACCTATACGTTCTCATCAAAAATGACAGGAAAAGGAGCAAACCGCAAAATAGTTCAAAACACTTCAGGAACTTTTTTCAACTTGTACATTGCCAAACAAAACAAAAAGTTGACAGTTGGACGAAATAAACAAAAAATATTTTCCTACTATACCTACCATAGTTTGAAATAGTTATTTTTTTGTTCAAATTGGTGTATAACCGGAACGGAACGGAAGTGGTTCGAAGTAGCTCAAAATATCACTGTATTCACGTACTTTAGGGTACATTTTTCGCCGTTAACATTTTTGAATTTGACATATTTTAAGTGCCTCGATGGAAAAAGAAGGCGAATATGCCTAATAATAAATAATATTATAAATAAAGGCTGTCAATTAAGGATGTCAAATGTCGCTTGCTTGAGGAGTAGATAAAAACCTGTAATGCTAATTTGTTTAATTATAAGTGACATGGGACATTGTCAATAAAAATATGTGTCACAATACAAGTATGCATTTTATATCACCAACAGTGCTTTGCACTTAAAAATCTAATCTAATCATATTGGCGTCCCGTAATTTCCAGCAGCATATTTATGGAGAATCGACTATCCGGATTCAAATGTTAAGGACCGTAACTAGTTCAACCAGAGTAGTTCAAATAGTTGTTCCCTTATAAATAACTCAATTCAATTCCAGGATATAGCAATGAAAATGCCGAATACATTTTTTACTAATTTAGCTTACATTCGCTAGAATGTAAAAGGGGAAATCCCTTTTATGAGCAGTTAGTTTCATTGTACATTTGCCCGGTTTTGCCCTTTGTATAGCATTATGTCTACCAGGACAATATGCACATCAATGATCCCAATTTTACAACTTTATTTTCAAAAACTGTCGAGATATAACGTTTACAGATTTTTATTTTTGTAAGGGCAATGCCAGACCCCTTTGTCCGATCCCGCTTACATTTTATTAAATGCTTTTAATAGGCAATAAACGTCTATTTATCAAATTCCAAAACTAAAGCTTTTATAAAAAATTTCAAAATATAGGGTAATTTTGAGATTTACATATTCTGGGTTTTCTATGGAAAAACTTGAAAACTTTAGTTTTTTTTGTGTAAGTTTCAGCTCAAAAGATGGACCCACGCCCATTTGTCACCTTTAGCCTTCCGTCTTAAGTAACGTAAGATATAACTATTACAACGCGGAAAGAACTTTAAAAATCAGCCTACTCTCCCTTTACCTCTCCCTATACCGTCCTTAATAAATTATATACTGATCCAGAGGGTGTCAACATTACAACGCTGAAAGAATTTTTAAAATCGGCCCAGTAGTTCCACAAACCCCCCTTTACTCCTGCCCATAACCTGCACAGGGTGGGTCATCTAGTGGTTTCTTTTTAAATCATAGGTTATTTCGACACTGACAGCTGTTTCCCGCTCGAAACTGCGTATTTTGACCCGGAAACTAAAACCATGCGAGACGAACAAGAATTCAACATAGGACGACATTTTAAGAACTGATGGAGCGGTGGCACCATACGTTGCTTGCCAATTCATTATGCGTTGAATCACTTTCATACCACTTCGTCGCCATTCCATCGCCACACTTCACCACTTCTATGCCACCTGTCATTTGGTCACAACGCCACGAAACGAAATTTTGTCATTCCTCAAGACTTACTTACGACTTGTCAGTAGGGCTCAAAATAGCCCCTTGGTGGTGGCTCACAAAAGGGTGATCCATAGTATTCCCTAAGTCACTTATCAAACTACTTGAGTCGGCCTTAATATAACTTCGTTGACGTTCCTTTCGATACGCTCTTTCTACACTTTTCTACATCACCGACATTTAGAGCTTTATAGATTTTTATTGCGTCCGATTATTCCGTTTTTTTATCAACAAAAACATACTGATCTTTCTTTTTTTTTTTTCTTTTTTCCACCAGCATGGATGATCTTTATTTCGGGCGGCATGAAAATAGCATGGGGAATCTACGAACAGCCTCTGGTGAAAGCGCACAATTCAAAAATTGGACAAGTTCACCTCACAATCTCTTGGTTTATTGGAGTTATAATTGGAGCGAAGTTGGCAACAATGTATGTGCAGAGATTGTCGAAAAACGTCGCCAATGTATGTAATTCACTCTCACTAAGTTCAGTCAAAAATGTGTAACTAAACTGCCTCTCTCTCTTTCAGTACACCAGTGGCGCACTCGTATTGCTTGGCGGTATCCTCTACGCTGGCTTGCCCAATAACTGCCTCGCTATTCTAATGGGGCGTTACATTGACGGAGGTGCCTTTGGAATAGCTCTTCTGCAGGCAATTGTCACCGGCGGGGAGGTTCCCATTCGATTGCTCCGAGGAACTGTGATGACCACTGAACGGATCTTCCTTTGGATTGGAATCTGCTTGCAACTCGGCTATAGTACAGTTTTCTTCGACAAAACCAATTCCACTGAATGGCTCATCACTGACGATCAGTTTCATGGCATTGTCGCTATTGTATTGGGCATTCTAGCGCTGATCTTCACAGCAGCCTTTAGAATCGAGTCACCCATCTATATGCACCTAAATCACCATGAATCCGAGTCGCTAAGCTGCCTTATGAGACTCCAACGCAATGATCATCCTACGAATGAAATATTCGAGATCTTCGCCGACAACAAACTGTGGATCAATGAGAACGTCAACCAAAGTTTCAAGGATGAGATTCAAAATGGATTCTTCGCCTTCATGAAGTTGGCTTTTCTGCGATCATTGGTGTCGCTAGCTATTTCGCTTCCCTTCCACTGGGCATTTGTGATGACCTGCAAGACGTCCTTTGACGTGAATGTCTTCGTGATGTTGTACGGACTTGCAGGACTGTTGGGCAGTGTAATGAGTGTGCTGTTTATGGATTGCCATGGCCGTCGTATGACATCTTCGATTTCACTGTCCATTGGGGGTACACTGCTACTGGGGGTGGGAGGAATATTTTTGGAATTCGAAGCGAATATCGATTTGGCACCACAAATGAAGGTCGTTACCATCCTATTATTGGCGTATCAATTTTTTAACGCATTTGCTTTTGCGCCAGCCACAACTATCTACATTTCAGAAGCGTTCGCGTTGCCACTTAAGACGCCATTCATTTCGGCTATTATTGTGGTTGAGAACCTGGTACAGGTGCTGACGTGTATTTTGGTTTTGTCCGTGACAGTAAACTACGCGGTATTTTTCTTCACTGTCGGCCTGTTGAACTGGATTGCTTGCTTTATCGTCATTTTTCGATTACCCGAAACTAAGCGACTCACCCTGAGGGAGTGTAATCAAAGGTTTTCCAAAGTCAACACTAGCAAGTGCTGAGTCCAATCGAAACGAATCTGATTAAATAATATATTCATGTGCCATGTAGTTTTAATTGATGAATAGGTTAAGACGTTAGTATAGCTATAGCATTCTGATGTGAATTGGAGAAGTATAATAAAAATATTTGCAGTTAAAAATGTTGCGTATTTCTGATATCGCTTATTGATTTCAAATCGAGAACCTATGCCTTGCTACAGTATTCGCCTCAAGAAATTCCAAAAGAAGCGCTCCAAAACTGATGGAGCAATGAAAAGTAAAGTTACTGCCCAGAGGTGCAATTATAGCGCAACGGAATTTACGGATGCAGAAAATTGGCTCCAGCTTTACATCTACATAAGTTTGGCATTTAAACAGATAGAAACTTATTTTAATTTGTGGTGGGCCCATACTTTGTCATTAAAATCTGCAATGATGATGAAATCTCTTTGTAGCTGTATAGGTATCACAAGTTGGTACCAATTTTTTCTGTTGCAGTTCCATAAACTTGCATCCGTTTCAGCAAATCCTTTCCCCTTCTAATCCTTTATCTTAGTATTAATTCCGATAAATTTGCACACATTGACTTTAATGACAGAACATCATGTACATCGGTTAAGGATGTGCATATCAACCGCACAATCAGGTGTCTTTAAGTTGGTGTAATAATCACGTACCAAATGTCGTCATCGCTTCATCCGCATTTGCATTCACTATGCTCAAGTGGTGTCAGTATTAATGCTGCAAACAACCACACATATAGATGCTCATCCTTTGAGATTTTCATTAGCTTAATGGTATTTCGCTGGTAATGCTCTACCTCTAAGTCGAGGATTTTTCCCCTTACGGCAGGGTAGGACAACGAAACGATAGAACCCCTTCAGTAGCCGGAGCAGGATATCTAATTTCATGTAAGGTATTATGGAGAAAAAACGTGCTACTAAGTGAATCTAATAAACAAAATGGATTCTGCAGTTTTTTGTTACCATTTACCTTGTTATCAATACTAACGTTGCCATGACACAAACTGCTCAAAGACATTATGAAAATTCATGACGGTGTATAGATACTTTCTCGATTATGAATCGAAGCTTGTACAGTACAGGCCACGGGTTGCTAAAAAAAAATATCAGCTATCAGGACGATTAGACAGGATTATGTAACATACATATATGCATGGAAATATTCAAATTTGGCAAAGCACCATCAATGTAGTCACAGACAACCACTGTCAAGGTTTACAGAACTAAAATTTCCAACGTTGTGCGATCCATGTTCCAGGATGTCAGTTCACAAAAATATCTACCATACGACCATAGTCGAGGATAATTCCCTTTATAGTGCAGTTAGCAACGATGATGACGACGAAAAGAAAAGGGAGTAAGACCCGGTGACATACATTTTGTTTATTACAGATGTAGAATGTAGATGCTCGCAAAAATGCATGTTATTCGAAATTTTACTTTGTAAAACAGAAATGAATATTTGGATGAAAAGGTTTCCATCCGTTTTGTTTCGTTACATCAAAATTATGCAGGAGAAGGAGTTGACTTCTTTATACAGAGATGTACCTTACAGAGCATTCCATTAGGCTAATGAGAATACCTGACGTATATCATTAAGATGCACAAGATATGAGTAACAAAGAATTCAAAAGCCTTTGTGCAAGACTACTTCGAAGGTCGGTACGGCAACATCTGAGTGAGTTCTTAACATTCGTTATCAAGCCGCAGAGTTATTTCTATTTAGTAGCAACAGTTGAGTGTAGTAGAGCAACTTGATTTAGGTTTGCCTTTTACAAAAATATAATGTATAATGTAAGGCAGACACACTCCAGAACATAGCATAGTCCTTTGTGAAACCACATGGACCTATATATGGATCAAGACCTAAGCCAATCGGTGGAATTAATAAAGTTACGGAGGCAATTTTTGCCAATTATGGCTGTCAATTCGTAAAGATTATCGAGGAAAAAGAGGAACATCCTTTTTTTTCTAAATTAGGCAGGACTGTTACAGAGATGGTAGAGAATAGTCTCATTGTCATTTTCATCGCTGCAGCTCCAAAAGAAGTTCCAATGACCTGGTATGTCCCCATGATCAGCGGTAGACAGCAAAGGGGTATTTTGAAGTGCTCTGTCATATTTGTGAGAACTGTTCGATACAATTTTAAGGTATTTTTCATAGCACTAAAAATGATTATGTTCGTGCTAGGAGACCTTACTAAACCTAAGTCAGGATAAGGCTTCTTTAATCGCCACCACCTCCGCCTGAAAAGTGATATATTATCCAGGAAAGAAGAAAATACAACCATTTCGGTTTTTGAACCATCCGGGAAGAGATTGTTGGAGTTTTCATTATTTTTCCACCACTCTCTGCAGTGTAGTGACCTCTGGAAGCTAGAAACAAATTCTAATATAGGACCAAAGTAGTCAGTGTTTTCTGAGTGCAAGGCTAAACGATCTAGGATCTCGGAATGGCGAGTATGTGATTGACTTTTAGTCTGTAAGCTATACTCGTTACTTACTTAGATGGCGCTACAGTTCGGGGTAGACATGGACCTCAACGGACACGCCTCTCCAGTTAGCCCATACCTTTTCCACTTGTGTGCGCCATCTAAGGCGAGGTCTTCCTCTACTGCGTTGTCCCTCCGAGTTAGAATCGAAGACTCTTCGGACCGGAGCGTTGGTGTCTATACGGTCTACATGCCCTAGCTAACTTAGTCGAGTGATACGTACTTTTCTGACCCAAGTCGATGTTGTAGAGTTCGATATTAAAAATATCCTCCTCCAAAGCCTGTCAACGCAGGTAGCTAGATATATTATAATTTCGGAGAGGATTTTCCGGAACTTCGAAATCTTTTCATCCAAAACACCCTCGTTGTTCCCACCTTAAAGTTTTATGATTTTAAAAAAATCGTTTTAGAACTCTTATGACCATCACAGCCTCGTCTGATTATTGAGTTTCAACATAAGGCGCGTTTTTTTTGCAATCCTATATGGGCTTAGCAAGTTTTCCATACAAATCGTTAGCCCGGATAATCATCGGGGCTTATGACTTAGCCCAGATAAAAACTGTGCTACCAATCTACGATTGTTTTAAATGTTATCGAAAGTGCTATCGATTGTGTCATAAATGACGTTAATTTGTCAACCAAAATAAATAGGGGAGACTGGGGCACCTTTGAACGTTGGCCATTTGAACATTGCTAATAAGGCAACATTTAAAAAAATATTTAAAAGTACATATTAACAAAAATTTAAACTTGGTAATACCGCCTTCTTTAGCCGTCAACGACTTTCGGATATCATTTTGCCTGGAAGCAGCCGCATGAGGCGGTTTTTATGCTTAAATTGCATATACAGTGGACTCCGCTTAATTGGGACACATCGGGCTAGACTGTTTTGTCCCAATTAAGCGGCTGTCCCAATAATACGAAATGATGATGAAGTATGAATATACAACAAACAATTATTTCACAAATAATGTCGATCATTTCACATTTACTTGTCGATGTACTTCTCTCGCCAACTTGCTGAAACAAAACCAATAACAAGCCACGTTGTCAAAACAACAACAAAACGCTACGCACACACTTCTGAAACTGCACAAAGGCAGAACGGTACGCAACACCATGAGATAGTGCCGTTACTTGAATAGAATTGGGTCAATTTGCTTTCTCGTCCTTGTTGACAGGCAAGCAAGCAATGTGGCGTTATTTTTTTATCAAAATGTGTGTAAGATGGTGACGGATATGTCCCGAATAAGCGACTGCTGTCCACAATAAGCGAAAAAAATTTAATCTTAAATATGCTTTCGTTTCCGTTCTTTAGCATCTGTCCCAGTTAAGCGGCTGTCGCGATTATCCGGTGTCCCAATAAAGCGGAATCCACTGTATTAATTTTCTATTTGTAAAGCATCATTCACATGGGAGCGAAGGAACGAATTGTTGAAATGCGAACAAACCACTTTTTATTATAGACAAAAAATTACACATTTTATTATTCCAAGAGGAGGATAACTAATTATCCAATCAATATGTATTAAGAAAACAAGTTTATAAACAGTTTAAATAACGAAATTTCGAATTCAAAACTTTTTGCCGCGAACGAAAAGACCCTTGACGCGAATTGTCAAGGTTTATTCGCAATCCACATCACTTAATTCGCCATCCACAAACAAGCGAATAAAATATTTGTTTGAACTTAACCTCAAATTAGACATTGCGGGTAGAAACTGATGGCTGAAATTCGCGAACTGCTTCGACCTAGAAAAGTGTTCATGTGAACGGACTGTCAAAACTTGCGAATATTCGTAGGTAGTTTGTCGCTCTCATGTGAATGGTCATAATTACATAATTATGACCATTTATGGTGAGTTTTTTTTTGTTTAAAATATATCTTTAAGGCACAGCTTTATTTGGAACCGTATAAAGGTATGTTTTTTTGCACATTTTTCTATCGCTTGGCCTATCGGGGAACGTTTCAACAAGTGGTATGTAAGTGGCATTGAAATAAAAGCTAAGCTACCACCACCAATCAACGCTCCAGGAACATGTAACTCATTTTTGTTTTTATAAAGGTTCTTCAGTCATTTGTAAAATATTTCGTAATTTGTGAATTTCAGTTTGCTTCTGTTAAGTCGTTTTTGATTTTTTTATTAAAAAAAAAAAAGTTAATTTATTTTATTAAAAAATTACAAAGCTCGTAGTAGCGTATTAGCTGCCAAAAACAATTACAAATACTGCCGTTCATAAGTCACCCAGCCTAGTTCAAAACTGCTCAGCATGTAAACCACGGTGCCCCAGTCTCTCCTAAAAAAGAGAGAAAAAAAACATCAACAATCAAAATATGGACAAGAAAGATTGCAACTCAAAATGTGGATTTAGGAAGAGACACTGGGACCAGAGTGGGACTGCTGAAATGCTACAGTGCACGTAAGGAGTTGTGCACTGCCACTGATACTGATTCGCCGCTGGAACTTGAATCGTCCTGAATCATCCACTAAAAGGGCAAGCACATCCACTACGTCCTGCAAACCGCTCTTACGGCTGGAATTTGCTGTTGCTGCAGAGCTTGCCAACAATAAACAAAGCATCTGAAACTAAAATGTATTTCTTATCACTTGTAAACTATTTTATTATGCATATAGCTAACTTTTTCTCGTCTTTTATCAATTTAAAAACTAATTGACTGCCTGAACATTTTTTTGGTGTAAACAAAAATAGAACAGCCGAAAAGTCAAATGTCAACTAGCATAGTGCTGCCAAGTCACAGTAAGTTGTTTTTTTTTTTGTGTTTTATCTAAGCCCATATAGGATTGCAAAAAAAACGCACCTATAGTACCTATTCATTCTACATCTAGGTTTTTGAACGGGACAGCTTCCACAGTTGAGTCGAGTATTGCTATCTTTCCCTATACAAAAAGGGAAGCTGAAGCCTTTGAGGTTCTTTGAATATAGACCAGTTTCTTTTTTTTTTAGTTCTATTCAAACTATGTCTGTGATCTGATCTATAAAGGAATGGTCTTCGGACACCTTAGAGTTTTTGACCAAATCATAAAGAAGATCAGCTGCTAGAGTCATCATTAGAATCTGAAGTGGGTCGATTAATGAATACTAGCAAATAAGCAGTTTGAAATAATGCGAAAACTGCTACAGCTTTCAAAGTTATGCAACACATTTTTACAACTTTAAACTTCTCGCGAGAGTATGCCTGTCCTTATAAAGCTTTTCAATGTAGACACAGCATAAAATTATTGTCTCAAACTTGACTTGGCTTAAATCCACCTGTTTCTAGATAAGTTTATTTAAAAAGTATGTACAAAACTACTTGAGACTATAAAAACAATCCTTTTTCAACACCTTACGTTTCTAATCAGTTTCATCTCACTTGGTTTCACCTGAAAATACTTCTCCAGACACATGAACGCTGCACAAATCCAAGGATTCCTCGGAGATTTCTAATGTCAATAGTAAGCTTATGAGTCACAAACCCTGCAGTATATTTAAGTCCAGTGCACACAAATAAATCAGCAGTTGGACAGAAAAACATTTCCAATCCATGTTGAGTGCTTACCAATGGGTCAACAACAATGCTATACATAGTGCGCACAATGCATCAGGTTTCGTTTCTTAAGCCAATTTAATTTCATGGCAACAATCCTTTCCTCAACATCATTAGGTTAAGCCTTACCTACAATAAGTTAACTCACCATATCGTGTTCACTGAATTTTCAAAAGAAAAAGAAATCCTTTAACATTAGCTCCAACAAAGTCTCGCACTTGTTCACATAATATGCATCACTCCATTTCGAAGAAATTTGCCAAACGATAAAGCACAAGAATGGGAAATGTCCCAGCTAGCTATACTGAAGCACTACACCACCATTAAACGTCAAGGATCTCCTACTCCTACACAAGAATACGAAATAAATTCTTCATTTCCCCATTTTGTCGTACATGCTATCCAAACAAAAATTTCGCAGAAACTTTTCCAGCGAACGTGGCGGTGTGACTTTGTCACATTTCCGTTTCAGGAAATGCATATATTCATGCGAATACATCTCGGGATTCGAATCCTTTACCCTGAGCGCACTCGTTTGTTCTCCCCCCGCCCGCATATAGCCTTGGTAGATGTACCTGGTATCCATTTGGCATGCAGTTTCCTAATTTTCATTCTTAGTTTGTCGTTCAATTCCATTTGCCTTTTTAGTCCTTGCAGTGGCTCAAGAGCCCAATGCCCCACACTGTTGCTGGTGCGCCGCCATGAAAAGGGGAACAGTAACTTTGTGTGTGTCTTTTTATTTTGAATAAATTTTGTCATGCGGGGGCCGTGCGGGTGTGGTTTGAGGAAAACTTATATGCACCTCACTGGGATTTATTGCATATCCCTTTGGAAAATTCACTCTTGTCGTCTTATATCCTTGCACATATGAGACATTGATGTCATAAATATTTTCGTCGCACATAAAACTCTGAGGTGATGTGGAGTTTCTTTAGCCGATGGGTGCTAGCGGTTTTAGTGGTGCACCGAAAAAGGACTCACCTGCAAGTGCTACGCGAATAGTAAATACAAAAAAAAAAGGAAAACTCAGTGAAAATTCATGAGTTGTAAAATTTTTCTTTGCATTCACGATGAGCTGTTGCAGTTGGAGGTGAAGGTGATGCTGGTCTTTTAGAGCGTACAAGATCGCTCGCGGAAGTGCTTTTCCTTTTGCCGATGGTTTGTGAATAAAACATTACCCCATGTTGGTGTTGTTTTGTTTTTCTTATCCCGCAATTCAAATTGAATGCGATTCAGTTAGCTATTGTACTTTGCATTGCAAATTTAAATAGGTTTCAACAAATCGAATATTAAGGAGATTTCAAAACAAATTTGAAGCTCAACGGCTATTCTGTAGTTTGGTCAGTGCATTGCGGAATATTGACGTTTTATTAACGTGAACTCTTTGTTTGGTCACAGTAATTCGTGAATGACACCTGTCAGTTTATAGTTGCAATTTGTGTTCAGGAGTACGAGAGATCTAGTCGAGTATGTGGTACAGGAATGCTGTCAGGAACCAAGTTCTGTCCTGATTTAAAGGGACTCCGGTACCTACCAGAGAAAAACATGTCCAAGTTCTTATCAGATTGCACCTCATCTGTCATATAGGTACTTCTAGTTTTTGTCTATTCCGAAAAACTATGTATTTCGCATTACGGTGTTCGTATCTTAGCTATTATAAATATAAGCAGCGAAAACTTTTGGAAAATATAGATCTTCCGGGCTTCAGCTTAGTAGATACGCTATAGTCGAGCTAAATTTTAGCTCCCATACAAAATTCTCTCCAAAATTTAGCTGAGCGAAAGGTTTTTTTTCAGTTATGTTTTTGTGTTGCGGAAAAGTAAATAAGGATAAAGTTTTTCAATAAATACCTCGATGAGGAATCCTATGAAAGTGATAAATTTGATATCATGGAATAGGAAATTTTTGAAGGAAGTTATTTTCAAGAAACAGCTGTTTTCTGTGACAATTATATCAACAGCACAGCGCACTCTACGTCAAAATCTAGCTAGGATTTTAGCTAATGTTTGGAGATAAAAATTAGAGGACAACTAAAATTTATTTTCTGTCGAGCAGTGTACTAAGCTTTAGCATTAAAACGGGCTGTATTTATTTTTCTCCAGCGTTAGCCTGTACACATTCAGTGCACATATATCCAGAAGTCTGCAACCACAAACTACATAGAATAGACAGTTGACTCCTCCTACAAAACGGACTTTGCCTTCAAGCTGCCTGTGGGCCCAGGACTTTTCATGTATTGGTGCTGTACAAAATCAAAGTAGCTCCATTAACGCACGCATACTTGAATAATCAAAGACCCATGGTATATTATGGAATAATCATGGAATAATCATTGCCGCCATTGATTTTGACACTTCACACGTATTCACAGACAGGGAAATTAATTCAGAGGACAATCGGGTAGGTGCACGGAAGTTGGCGGTCTAGTTCTACATGGTTTGTGTCTGCAACGAATAACAGTTCGTGGAATTTCCAATTGCTTGCCGATAGTATTGCCAATGCTTTTGTTTATTTTTGTTTTGCTCATTTTTTTAATTTTTTTATAAAACACTCTAAACTAAAAAATTATGCCAGCCCTAGAACAGATACATATTTCTAACTTCGGCGTTATAGTCAGTCATGGTGGACCGTGGACCTAATGGAGTCATTTGAAAATACGATGATTTCAAGGATTGTCAGTGCAGATGACATGGAACACATTCTATTTTCTGAAAGATTGTAATGGCAAACTGCACAACAATAATGAATTGAAACATTCGAAAGTGTAGTTTTTTTTAGTATACATACTATGTCAGTTCAGCTATTGACAGCTTTTTTCATATGGAAAATATTCTATTTTCTCAAAGTTTGTATATAATGGCAAACTGCATTAAAATAATGACCGCATTGAAATATTGAAACATTCGAAACTGCTCTACGAGTTTTTTGACAGCTACCTCAAGTTGCAATGTAATATTGTATAATTTGAAGAAACTGCCTTAAACATTCCTAAATGGAAGTTCATTTAAAAATAAAACACCTCCCGTGGTTCACTATATCACTTAACTCTCGTAAAGTGTCATTTCATTCGAAAAGTACCACTAAATCTTGACAATTTAAATTGGCACTGCATTACCCACTTCATTGCCACCACACCGTGTTAAGAGTAGACCTCTCTGCACATAAATCTCCCGCCGAAAGTGGCTAAAGTCCAATAAATAGATTAACTGTATCGAGTAGAAAAAAAAGCAACACCCAGATTGGGATTGAGGTGCATTAAGACTGCACAAAACCCGAAGGAAGTTAGATATAAATTTAAAACCCACTTTCTGCCCACTGGACTCTAGAATCTGGCCAAAAAAATACATAGACATACCTTTCATGCATGTGCAGCGCCAGTAAAACTCTGAAAAGAATTCCATGCCAGCAGGAAAAGAGCAGTGAGTCCATGGCACTAATTCCTGTTGCTCACGTAGTCTCTCACGTAGAAAATAACTCGAAGAAGTTGGAAACAAACTCCCCAAAGGCGTGTATCTTGTACAAGTTACTTAAGAGGCGAAGGGCGAGTGCCTTTGTTTGCTACCACCACAATAGCAGGACAAGAAGGAAATATACCCAAGAAGAACGTACCCAGCTATAGTGGCTGTACACTTTTTGGCATTATTTACACTTCAAGTCGAACTTTTCGATCAAATGGGAAAAGTTTTGCGCGCACACAATTTTATATAAAATGAGGCAAAGTGGGAGCAGCAGCAGCAACAACCAACATACAAATAACAATAAGAAGGATCTGACGGTGTTACAGAACAAACAATCAGCGATGCAATCGCAGTTAAGAACAACACAAGCGAAACTGCATTAGACCAACAAACCTTGAAGGGGGTTTAGCTACGATGTAGTATATGGTCGTTCACTTTGGTTTGACTCTTAGAAAATCCGCCTGTCGGATGGGCTATAAGGGCGTGGATATTCTGCTTAATGTGGTTAATGTGGGCATTGTAAGAGCGAAATATTGGAAATGTTCCTTCAGTTTGTTTAGTTGAATATATGCTTGTGAAGTAAAAGCGCGGTTAGCCAGTGCAAGTAGAACTTTAGCTATACCTACTTTGGCTTATGTCTTCTAGGTGTAATACATATGAGAAGGAAGTCTGTGCAAGCCATGTTTTGACAGTTGAAGTTTTAAATACTCATGTAGTGGATTTTGAGTAAGGTGTTTGATCTGACAAAATCTGACAAAGGGCTTACATCTTAATTGAAATAAAAGGAGGGTCTTAAAATACGAACCATGTACTAGCTAGGTCTTTAATGTTCGAGAGTTGCAAAAATAATATATGGAAGACTGAAAGGTATTGAACTGATAAACCTGTTCAAAAATATGAATGTTTCACTAAAGGAATGACCCCGAACCCTCCAAGATAGATACAGGTTCACAGACAACAAAATAGCACAAACCCTCTAAAGACCAAGGAAAGGTCTAAGCATTTGAGGGTATATCAGAGCGCGGTTAAAAGACAAACTTCAAGAGAGGAATGCAAAAAACTGTACCTACAAAAATGGCTAGACAACTAGAACACAGTGGATCCTACTAGACACTAGAGTAACCTAAGGGAACTAAGTCCGGAAAAGAGAACGATAAGAACTGCGGTGCTCTGTTGCCAAATTCTCCTTAGACAGATCATACGTGTGGAAAAACGGACCTACGAACTAAGTTCTAACTGGAACTAACTTCCACTAGCCAAATGAACTAAGTCCCACCAATTATGCAGTGCGATTTAGTGAATATGTTTGGGAGATAGTTCATAGTTCATTATGAACTAATTCTCAATGAAATAAGTCCCAATTTGAGAAAAGTGGGAGTTAGTTCATTTAACTTGTTTCGACGAAAAAATAATTCTTACATACATCGCAACCTCGCACTTAATCCAAATGGAAGAGTGACCCTATGTTGGGGGGGCTAATGGGAGATCAATTTCCATAGGCACTGTGGTAGGTATATGTGGTATGAACCCCGCTTAGAGTGACCGTTGGACTTGGAGGTTGGGATTAAATTTGTTTGGGACTTAGTTCGTAGGGCCGGAGAAAAACCATTTCCTGTTCGAGATGTTCCTGATCTAATATGGCGGATGCAGAGGGTTATACCCCTACAAAAAAAACCTTAATCACAGGTTAAGCAACCGTGACTATGGGAGAAATATCATTACGTGAGTGCGTGCCTTCTAATTTCAAACTCTGAATACGAAGCGACCACTAGCTTAATTCAGTCTCCCCAGGTGTTAGGTTCTATTCTCAGAAACCGTCTTTTTTGTCTCATAGTCCCTACAGCTACAGGGTACACTACCCCGCTACTGGCGGTTCCCACAATAAACACTGCAGTGGACCCAACTAAGTGAAGCTGTGGCAAATTATCATCAGAGCTTCGATTCTATCTACCTAGTGCAGACTACCCTTCCTACTGCTAACCCTGAACATTCTAATAAAATATCGATTGGAGAGGATGCGCGACATTTCTGTACCGGCCGCCATTAACGGTGACATTTCAATTTTGTTAATTTTTGAAGAAGTTCCACCCGATGTCGATAAACACCAAGGAGTATAGTTTTTGGGATGCATCATTAGTATAGGTTTCCCTCGATCCAAATGCGACAATTCTAGCAAAGCTGTGAAGCTGATTACTGAACAAATCAAGGTCCCCATTACTAAACTCACGACGCAAATGATTTGCCAAACAATTAAATGAAAAGATGGAGTCAGCTGTCAAACTAACAGCTGATAGTTAATTTGACAACATACTTCATCTTTCAGTAAGTGAGTTCAGTGATTGGGCGCTTGATTTGTTGACATATTTAAAAAAGCAAACGTCCTTAAAACATCCTTTACATAAATAGCATTGGTTATGACTTATGAATTTGCCCTTGAACTCGATGGAAATTATTGAAATTTTTTTTCTATTCGAGATATGGTTTAAATTTCGGCCATAATTTAATTTATTAAATGTGAGTAGGTGTTTTCGAAAATGATTGTAAATATGCAGTCCAATATGGCCATTTTTTGCTATGCAATCGACGATTCTCTTATCTCTTTTCAAAATGTGAACAGTGATACAATCTCTATTGAGAAAGAGACTGCTAGAAACGTAGCTCTCTTACAGGCTGTCGGCATCTGGAATAATATTTGTTTCTGTGAAAATGACCAAGCAACATACTTATTGGATCCATACGAACTCTACTTTGTCCAATAAACACGAATGAATCTTCTCCTGGCCGGGGTTGACTAATTTGGCTCAAATGAAGATTAAACAATTTTCCAGAAAAGGACATTTCACAAAGTTTTAGCTCTAGTACAAATACTGACATGTCAGTTTTGTTTGGCATGCCGCTACACATCTAGCGGTCAATGGAACGCGGTCATTCATACACTTATAATTTCAGGCTACTATATCTGACGGTTATAAACTCAAGAGATTTATTGATTGTCAGTTATTATAGCCTATTCACACCAAACACCAACCATCGTTTGACGTTTCAATTAGCTGTGAAACTCGCAATTAAATGTTTGTGGCGACCAAATTTGTATTTTAGTAACTAAACTCCGCTCGTATTGACATAATATACAAACAAAATTAATTAAGCTACTTGATAATCGTTAGCTTATGGCTAAATGCATAAAATAATTAACATAAGCAACAAAATCAAAATCAAAACATCTGAAAATACAATTTAGTTGTGGCAGGTAGTGCTGCCGTTCTAAAATTCTAACTGAATAATTTGCTGTTTATAGTGCAAAGATAACAAGAGATTCCACATTTGTAAACAAAAAAAAGTAAAAGTGTTATCATCGGCCTGGCCGATGCTTTGATACCCTCCACTGCATAAAAGTCATGCAAAATGTTCGCCATGCCATATTGGCTTGGTATAGGAGGTCCCAGAACTACTTGACCGACATAGACAATTTTCAATACCAACCTGACGACGGTAAAAAGAAGTCCTGTCACAAGATTTCATTCGCCTAGATCGATTCGTTTGGACGCTATCGTGCTTTCAACAGACAGAGAGACACATGGGTCTAATAGTGGTTTTGTATGGGAGGTACCAGAACTACTTGACCGACATAGCCCATTTTCAAAACCAACCTGACGACCATAAAAATAAGTCCTCTCACAAAATTTCATTCCCCTAGGTCAATTCGTTTGGACGCTATCGTGCTTTCAACAGACGGACAGACAGACAGACAGACAGACAGACAGACGGACAGACACACAGACGGACATGGCTAAATCGATTTAGAATGTGATCCTGATTCAGAATATATGTATATACTTTATAGGGTCTCCGGTGAATCCTTCTTGGGGTTACAAATGTAATGACAAAGTGAATATACCTTCCTGTGGAGGGTATAAAAACTAGATGAAACGACAGCACAGAGTGAGAGCTATCCTGTCAGCAGTTTTGCTGAACTCGCTGAATGTTGCAAAGGGTTTGTCTGCTTCAACAACCTAACGATTGGAAGTCATTTTCATGAAAAACGACTTCAAACAACTCGTTTTCAAAACTGCAATATAAATGGGAAATCTTTTGTTTTCAATTAAGTTTTCGAGTGTTTTCGCGAAAACCGAGTTTTCGACTCGGAGTGAATAGGCAGGGTGTTAATCTTACAACGAAAAACAGTATTCCGCATCGTATTCCCAATTTGTTCATTAAGTTTTCAAATGCAATCCAAACCTTTTCTTCCATGGTTGCACAAATTTCACTGAAGCATTTCTACTGACGAAATTCCATTACCAACAAAGTTACAGCTTTATAAATGTAATAAGAACCCACCATAAAATACTTCTTCTCTGACTTGTAATCCTATTTGAAATTCCACAGGAGAATTCAATTCATATGATATGACAAGTCGTCTCTGCCTCGTAAGACTTAAATTAACATCCGCTGTCGTTCCGTACCTTAATTATGCTAGGTATCGCATAAAATACGTAGAAAAAAAAACTGTCGAAAGCGAAACTGCTAAGAGAGACACTTTCTGTTTCATAGTATTTATAATTGGAACGTTGTGTCTAAAAATATACAAGTACACAAGGAACTGAAGCCTCGAATTAATTTCAGCCAAATTAATTTGAATTCATAATTTTCTAAACGGATCTTCCACCCAAGCCAGAGGATAAATATGTAAATTTTACCTTCAGGTAGAATGCCATTAATAGTGAGAACCCTTATTAAATTAAAGGTGCGTATGTGTGACAAATTTGTTCATTTTTATTTGTGTAACGTAATTTTGTTGATTTTGTGTAAATTGAGAATGGTTGTGTGTATAAATTTAAAATTGGAAATAAATTTGTGTAATTTTTTTAATTGAATTGACTTTGCAAATTAGTAGGGAGAGCAGTCGTGTGATAGTATTAATTTTTGAGATAGAAAATTGTTAATAGGTTAATAATAGGATATTTTATCATTTAATGGATTTTCAAACGAAGATATTTATGTACATACTTTCATTAGCAATGTATGGGAGTGCGGATATTTCGGGGGCGTATACGTAACATTTTTTTTTATACCCTACACAGGAAGGTATATCCACTTTGTCATTACATTTGTAACGCCATGAAGGATTCACCGGAGACCCTATAAAGTATATTATATTCTGAATCAGGATCACATTCTGAATCAATCTAGCCATGTCCGTCTGTCTGTCTGCCTGTTGAAAACAAGATAGCGTCCAAACGAATCGACCTAGGCGAATGAAATTTTGTAAGCTGACTTACTTCTTTTTACCGTCGTCAGGTTGGTATTGAAAATGGGCTATGTCGGTCAAGTAGTTCTGGTACCTCCCATACTAAACCAAATATTTTGCATGACTTTTAGGTATGCAGTGGAGGGTATTAAAGCATCTTTTACTTTGTTTTTACTTTGATCAAACATATTTTTTGATGAGTTTCTAATCGTCTCTTCTATCTTATGCAGAAGTCCTTTAAATGTCGACATGTTTTGCCAATCGAAGTTATTAAAATCGATTTTTATATGATCTCCGGTGGTGATTCGAGAAAGGAGAAATAATTGATGAAGGAGTGATGGAGGTTTTTGAAGGAGTGTTTGTCATCCAAAAATCAATCCGGTCATGAACTCCAGATGAAAATAAGGAGAACCTCAATCGTATCAGTGACGCGACATATGGAAATTTTAAAAGACCTAGGTTTTAGTTGGGATCCTAAAATGCAGATAATTTAACCATTTCCCTCAAAAATGTTGGTTAACTTTATGCTATAAAATAGAGCCTTTGGGTAATATCGTTTATAACGACTAATGTCACAAAGGATTTGCAATTGCTTTACATGAGATTTACAAACTTTCAAAAACCCATTCCGATATTTACCTACATAACCAATTCATGCAGTACTGCCGTAGTGTGAGCTTGACAAAGAATGGCTGAGTCGTTTCTGAAATAAATCACAAAGATCATCTGGGGAAAGTAGTTAATTTTCCCGAAAATGGTTGGTTGAACTGGAATTTTTTATAGACAACAAACAATATGGAGCCTTGAGGTTACTTACTTACTTAGCTGGCGCTACAGTCAGCCTTGAGGTACACCTACATTTAACACCGGCGGTGATATTTCGTCTGTGCGGGGAATCAAATACCAAAAATTTAATTTTGTATAGAAAAAAAGTCCGAATGGAACTCTGCAACTTAACGTTGCATAGAGTCTAGGGAGGTAGTCCGGATAAAAATAATTAAATTGTCGACAGTATCTTCCCATCCAAAGACAGATGGCGCAACAGCAACCGAAATGAGAACTGTCTGACATCAGGCAACAGGCATAACTCCTGATTCCACTAGCGGATAATACGAAACAAACGAGAGGACACCATTAGACAAATGTAAAACTCTAAATGGTTCCCAAATCCCTGGTACTGAATAGGAAGCCCTCTTACTCTTCTTTCGCACTCCAATCGGGGACAAGGTGTCTGCAATTAGTACAGTCCGACTGCAGTTACGGCGTTAGGCAATAAAGTCCAAATCAATTTGGAAATAACGCCCTTAAAAATCTCGTATAATTAGTTGTTGCAAAATTGTTCGTCATTTTGGGTATTATTACCTTGCCAGGGTTCGTTTTTATGAATAACAGTAAATCCCAAAATAATAAGTAGAAATGCATAAACAGTGGAATAACTATGGCGGCATGCTACCCCCCTACAGCAGGGGGGTTTCTGTTGGATAGGAGAAGGTGCGAGTTTGAATCGCATAGAAACTTTACGTAACCTCAATTCCGCACATACTCCAAATCAAACAGTGACCCTAAGCGGAAAGGTTATAGGGGGCAGCATGTCCTCCAATATGTATTGAACTGAAAATACTTTTTGGGATTTATTTCCGTCTTGTTGTCTATTTTTGGGCGCTATTTTCAAATCGATTTGGTTGTTATTTCCTTGGGCGTTGTTGTCTGATTCCAGTTGTAATACCCATCAAAGTCAGACGATCAACAAGATGACTACAAAAATCCTTAACACAACTTACTGAGGATCACTGGGGATTAGAATCTTCGAAGCTTTTATTAAGATTAAGGATCCTTCCCGAATATTTAGTAAACACCCAACAACTTATCAAACTAAAAATAAATAAATAAATAGGCGGCGCAACAGGCGGTAGACACCCAAGGCCTAGCTTCTCGCAACCATTCGTTTTGTGTGAGTTTCTATTTTTGAACGAATGGAAGGGACCTACAATTTTATGCCGAGTCCGAACGGCTGAATTGAGAAGCTTTTTCAGGACAGTCATACTCTCGGATGTTTGTCAGACGTTCAAACTAATGACCTGGAAAGACTGACACACTCTTATATGGCTTCAAAAATCTATCTCAAGAACTAAAGCTCCTTAACTAAAATAGATATACAACTAGTGTGTTGAGAACAACACCAACTGCTGGGTTGGAAACGCTTCTCAACCTGCTACCTGTTGATCTATACGTGAAAGAATCTGCTGCCAGAAATTCCTTGACCATAAGCCAGACAAAATGCTGGATCCCCAGTCTCTTTGGGCATGAGCGGATCATCAAGGAATACGTAGGGAATAACATCAACTATGACTACATGTCACCCTTTCTAGACTTCGGTAAGCCATTTTCTTGCCGGTTTTCGGGCAGGGAAGAATGGAACAGGAACGAACTCACGGAAACGAAAACAATAGACATCTACACTGACGGATCAAAGATGGAATGTGGAACTGGGCGCCGGATTATTATCAGAGGAACTCAACATACATAGTTCAATCCGGCTCCCTGACTACTGTAGTGTTTTCCAAGCCGAGGTACTCACGGTCGCGGAAGTGGCAAGCATGGTATCAATAATGGCAATACCACGGAATGATATTACCATAATTATTGACAGCCAGGCGCCTATCAAGACAATCTCTTCCCTGTTCCTGGACACAGGGACATAACCGACAACAAGAGGGCTGACGAACTGTAGTCTCAGAGAGCGAGTGGAATACAAGATCCGAATGAAAGCCAATATCAGGTGAAAAACACTAACCACGTGTGACATCACGGAAGATGTGGGCAGAGTACAACAAAAGAAAGCAGGACCAACAAACTTTTCCGATATGACAGAATATCGCTGTCGAAGTTGGTTGGCGCCCTCACTGGTCATAACCTTCTAAGAAACCATATAATGAAACTAAATCTCAAGAATGATGTCATTTGTAGAGGATGAAAAAGCCCACGAGGACACCCCTCACTTTCTCAGTCTCTGTCACTTGAGGAACAGAACACTTGGAAGTTACTACTTCCAGGAAATCCATGAACTCTCTAATGTCTCAATATCTAATCTTTACTGAGGACAACGAGATAGTTGGACAAAGCCAAATAACCACTGGAAGGATGAAATAAAGCCAAAACAACACGGCTAACCCCATCTAAGGGTATCACAATGGGTCCACAAAGACCTGAGTGGGGTGAAGAAGAGGCTACTCAGCTTCACCAACCCGTAAACATAACCTAACCTAACTAAATGCACACCATCGGCTGATCAACAGAAAGAACCCGAGCACAACTAAATCGCCCAAAAGCTAGAATGTGGGTGGGTGGAATGTGGAATGTGTGTGTGGTGTGGGTACCACACCTCCCTAAAAATCGTATCGAAAGCTGTCTCAGATCTCTCTCACAGACCGACATGTAAATTATGTATGTCATTCAATCTTTTACATAATATTTCAATTTACCAACAAACTACGTGATAGTCAAGAGTTATAATCATAATCATGACGTGACAATGTCAACACAGCGACTACAATGGAATACTGTTTACCTACGCTGCTGCATTTCATAATATGTATTTTCAAAAACAACAAAATATAAAGAAAACCGCAAAAGCTATCCTTGAATGAAAATCGTGGTTGTCATTGATTCAGCTCCCGTTGCTCGCAGTCACTTTAGACAGCAAATCGAAAAACCGCATTCCAATTGATATAGCGAAGTCGGAAAAGAAATTCCCTCCTGTAGAAGGCTCAAGGCGAAGAAAGGAAATGTACAAGCACTTGAATATACAGCGGTAGTCCTTTTATCTTATTTCCTTTTTCCTCGCTCTTATTATTTTCATGTTTCTTATTTATATTTTGTCCCCCTTCCCCCCAGCCTTCACCCGATGCTCGGAAAATATCGATATATGACATAAAATGTAGAATGGATTTACTTTGCGATTTGAAGGACTTCAGTGCGGCTTCTGTCAGTGTTTTATTTCCGTTGTTGGCACGAATCGATTTTTATCATTAAATCGGGGAAAAGGAACAAAATAGAAAAATAAAGCGAACGGAAAAATATAGAAAAAAATTTTGATTTTGAAACCATGAAATGGCAAACGAAACTCAATGCGGATTTGATGTGTTTTCTATGCTGACGATGGTTTTATGAGTTGTAATTTGAAATGTATTGACGGCAGCACCGAAGTCAGCTGGAAGTGATTCCATTTGTGAATGGATATGTATGCTTGGTGAATCAGATAATTGTATTTGTTTTGAGGTTAAGTTGCGATCGTTACGAAGTCAATACAGCAATTTGTTTTTTTTTTTTTCACATTAGCAATTTAAAGTGGATTAGCGTGACGCGAAGTCATAAAAAAGTGATGAGCAAAAGAAAAGGGGAATGATTACTTTTTTTCGACAGCTAATAAATGTTGGCAAAATGACTGTCTGTGAATCAATCAAGCTATCTCGATTGAATGTTTCAAAAAAAAAGGTTGGCAATAGCCAGAACTCTTGCTAATACTGCAGATGGGTGTATCATTAGCTGCTAGAACGCTAGAAAGTTGGAAACTGCATGACGGGCTGTCAACGCTCCACCCCGACCACTTCACCGAATGTCATTCTATGCCTTTTACCTATTCAAGTACACATTCAAATGGAAGCTAGACTGAGCATTCATCGTCTATTCAATTCGAACCACATTGACCCCTATACTCCTACCATGGAGATCACCTGTCTCTGATTGCCGATATGGAGCCTGAAAAAACATTCAGCGTGTTTCTAGACGACATGCTACATGAATATGGCTTCCATAAAAACCTAATCCATCGCGACATTGGTACACTACACAGACGGTTCCAAGATGGATTCAGGGACTGGATCTGGTATTTATGGAGAAGCGCCTCAAGCGAACTTTTCAGTCAGCCTAGGCGAGCAGTCGTCCATATTCCAGCCTGAAGTTCTTGCCATTAACCACTGCGCTAAAATAAATTTAAGTTCTAATATACGTGGTAAAACCATATTTATCTTCTCAGACAGCCAAGATGCTCAAAATCGTAGCTGTTTCTGGAAACTTACATGGCCATCCACGAACTTGTAAAGAAAAAAACCTAGTCATCCTACACTGGATTCCAGCCCACGGGGGCTTTACTGGAAACTAAACAGCTGACTCACTGGCTAAAGTGGGCGCGACAATGCCACTTGTCGGACCTGAACCCGTCTGTGGTGTCAGTAAGGGATGCTTCAGGAAATACATGAGGAACTCAGCTCAAATTGAATGTAATGAACTCTGGCTTAAAACACTTGGGCAAAACTGCACCAAACAGTTCTTCCCAAAATTCTTCCCCAGAAAATCCTATTTGTTTACTAATCTGGACAAAAATAACCTAAGAATCCTGACAGGTATAATTACTGGACATGGCCTTATGAAGAAACATATTTACCGAATTGGAATTCCATTCTCTTCACATTCTCATGGAATGTGGGGCCCTCTTTCGTCTCAGAAAGAATGTCCTTGCTCCTTGGTGAAGAAATCGTTACTACAGCAAAACTCGCTGACCTACCCCCAGAGAAGATACTTGTCTTCCCGACTGTCTCCAGAGTCAAAAGATGGCTCTAGGACCTTACCAGGAAGGAACAATAGGCTCATTTAGAGAGGCCGCAGTGCCAGGGCCGCTGAAGGCTATCTCGACATTTTAATCTAATCGTTAGCTGCAATATGTAAAGGCAGGCTAAGTAAGCCTTTCCAGAGACACTTTCTTCTTTATAAACTATTTCAAATTTCGGCAACTTTAACATATAAAACGCTTTAAATGTTTTCGTTATATAGGAGGTGCCACGCCATATTGTCCATAATACCGCTCACATATGAAAAAATATTCCCAAATACTCATCAATTCATTAAATATCAGGCAATTGTTGAAAAACGAAGGTAGTGGGCGGTCGATGGCAACAAAAGTAAACAAAACAATGAAAAATTAAGCATGACAAATCAACATACTTTTTTATTTAAATAAATATTTACTTACTTACTTACTTACTTACTTAGGCGGCTCTACAGTTCGGGGTGAACCGAGGCCTCAACTAACAAGCCTCTCCAGTTAGCCCTTAAATAAATAAATACAATGCAAAAATAAATAAAAATTCGAGGAAACAAACGATCCGTATTGCCTTAAATGATCTTTTTGTCAAGTCAAATTAGAACTACATGGCTGACCATTCCTGCATTACCTAGCCATGTCATAACTTCGTTCATAAATCTGGGTAGTATAGAAATGCAGGTTGACATGGAAAATGTTCTGACTAATGCCTGAACTACATCAAAACAAAAGTGGAAAAAAGTACAAAAAAGTAAACAAAATCATTTGTCCTACTTCATCATATAGTAAACTCTGTATATTTTCTCTCAATTTAAAATTTTGTGTGTGGCTGAAAGCTTGAACATGTTCCAGCTTTCAATTTCCACAAAGTTCTTATAACCAATTCAATCAACAAAATCGTTACGGACTTCCCGCCAGATCACGTTCAAATCACATAATTCCTATGAGTTTCACAACTAAAAGCTCTTAGATTTATTAGTTCAGATTTTACTTTTTTGTACTTTTTTCCACTTTTGTTTGGATGTAGTTCATACTTAAGTAAGAAGTTAAAGGAGAATCAAAAACCGCTGTACATTAAATACCAACAGTTAAAAACTGCAAGAGCTGAACTCTGAGAACAGCAGTAGGGGAACCCGGGGCGGAACGGGGTATTTTCAATGCAACCTTTTTTTCCCGTTCTGCCGCGGTATATGGATATGGAATGGGATATGCTTTACTCTTTGTAGAACTCGATGTCGCTTCATCGTCACTCTCAATGCCTGCACAAGAGTATGGGAACATTTTTTGCACACAATGGAGGAACCAGAGATGATAATTTACTTCATATGTAGTAAATCTATTTCAATTTTAATTATTGTTCATCTGCTACGTAGGAACTTATTTCTACTTCGTTTATTTATGGTTCAAAATATCATTTAAAATAGACAATACTGATCAATTTGACTCTAAATACATCAACAACGACGAAAAAATCAACGAAATATAAATAGAAATAAGGAAAAAAATGTTTCGTGTAATGCACTATAGAACATCCTTTATGTGATTCTGTCACACTACACCTAACTTCCTAACCTAACTTCATCATTTTGAGCATTTCGCCAAATGTTTCCTTCGTTTTTTGTAAATCTACTTCGTTTTTTCGGGCAATTTGCTACATTTTTTGGGTTCAGCATTATCATCCCTGGGAGGAACACCATCCTTCCGTCGATATTGAGTATAGGTCCTTGCATTTTTTCCTTGGCTTCTTTTCTTTTAGAGCATTTTGACTGTTTAAATAATTTATTTTTTTTATTTTTTTTTGAGTGGCTTGGGTTTGACATCCCAATCCGGCTCACCCCGTTCTGCCCCGAGCCATGTGTTTAAGAATTAATATCAAAAACTAAGAATACTAGTATTTTCCAAGTGAAAATAAAAAAAAGATTAGTAACTAATTATTAATAAAATTAGTCTACAGCAAAAAATAGAAAAAAAAAACACTCCACTTACCTTGAAATAAAAAATTTAAAAATTTGCATAGTGACTGATAAGAAAGCCGTTTATTATACAGCTATCAGCTCACAAAGCGACGCGTCAGCCACCTTTTGCTTTCGGGAGATTACACACTACTGAGATATAAATCAACTTTTTGTCAAGTTTGAATACAGCAAGAGAAGTTATTGTCAAAATCCCATTCCGCCTCGGACCTCATTCCGCCCCGGATTCCCCTACATGGGTATGGGTAAAGACAATTTCTCGTCAACGTATCATCACTTCAACGTTGAAAGACTGTCATGATTTGATGGTTTTTGTGACGTACCAGGGTCAAAGCGGTTGAAAGCATGCACGTTACACGCACGCCCATTTTTGCAATCCCGCCCACACTTTGCAAACTGCTTCAAATATTCAGTTAAAATTTGCTTTGACTGGAAAATCATAACCCATGGTAAACATTGCCCGCATGACCCACTAACTATTTATTGTATAATTACTACAAACTAAATTACTTCACACATTTTTGAATATAAACATCAGACAGCTACAACAAACACCTTTAAAAATAATTTGATGAGCCAAATAAGTAACTTAAATATTCAAACTAATTTGCAAAATCTAATTAAAACCCACTAATGAAATACATAGATTATTTACACATATCTACTTTGCGCCTAGACATACACACATTGCACAACCGCTATGAAATGCTACCCATTCTAAAAGCCCGCTTGTCATTGGACGTACACGGGAACACGAAATTATTGCATGCGTCAAATTGTGTTCATTCATAATGAAATTTGTTTATGTGAAAATATAATTCAATAAATTTATTTTCCCGTACATCTCTGGTGCATGGATAGACCAACAGGATATGAGAATATTAACATCCAACGCCAATTTGTAATCATCTCTCCGCATCGGCTTATCATTCGATCCATCATTCCATGCTAGTAGAAAATTAGCGACAGGTTTGCTAATTTATCCATAGGCAGTCGGAAATTCATTGAAATGCCTACATCTGCATATGTGGTCACATTGAGATGAGCACCAGATATGGTATGAGGTATAATGAGGTTATAATTGGCGAGTGTAATCAAAGATAGATTGAATTTGCTGCAGCTGTTGACCAAATGTGGTAAATGAAGTATTATTGATATCAATATCAATTTGAGTTTTGACAAGCAAATCTTCAAACTGTAGTTGATTGACACTTTTTTATTCCAAAGAAAATCAATCGAGAAATCGATAGCAAAATTCAATTTAAGGAGAAAAATCAAAATCGCTGCCAACCTAAATACCAATTTACTTGTTCTTCTTATATTTCTTTCACTGACAGACAAAGAACTGTCATATCATCTGTCAGTTTAGTCTCCATTTAATAGATTTATCAAGCGTTTAGATGTTGGCACATTGCTATCGCTGCAAATGTCGCGCCCAGTCGCACTTTTAAAGCTACTTTGAAATTAATTTAAAATTTTACTTTATATCTATGGTAAATTTACAAAAACTGAAAAATGTTTACTTGATTAGTTTTAGATCAAAAGTAAGAGCTGCAGGAGTTTATATAGGAGTTTGATAAATGAAAATTTTTCGGAATGCATTTGTTGATTGAAAATAGAACACTGAGCATTGGCTCTTTGTTTCACGCTACTCTGATAGAGTAACAGTAAATTTGTGATTTTACATATCAACTCATCATTCCCAGGATACCAAAGTCAAACAACAAAATATGTAGGTGAATCCTAATTGTTTACAGAAAAAAGTCAAAAGCTCAACCGCCTGCCGCCCCCCAAACCTTGACTCTACAGTTTGTTAAAATGTTTCGTATAACTCAAAAAATATACAAAATACCACCATACCAACAACAACTACAGAAAAATAAACTCCTCAGATCCCATTGCGCCTATTTTTCCATCTGTTACCTCAGTGGAAACGCTTCGTTGTACTAATTTCAATAGCATTTCACATGTGAGCACGCAATTCTTACTCAGCTTTCCATCGAAAATGCTACACCAACGATTTGCATACAGAGTCCTTGGGGAAATGGTGTGTGCACGAAAAACAGATTATTATTCTGCTGTGCCTTCATTGTTATTCACCCCTTTCACTTAAGTGGTTTCATTGGCAATAAAATCAATTCTAATTCTATATACCTACTGTGGTGTACACTCTTTACACCTACCATTGCAACCGCTGCTTTTGCTACACTGCTATACCCAGACCCACAGTGAAAGGTTTTTGGCTTATATAATTCTGTTGGCCACTCAAATAATGGAAATCGACAAAAAGTCTGACTTTTTCTCATCCATTCATTGAAAAGGATTTTTAATTAAAATTGTCAATAAAACGATAAAATATACATCGAAATCGTTAAAGAAAAAAAAAAAACAGCAGCAACATAGTTCCAGCGAATTCCATCTTTATTCGTAAATATTTACTCGGCTTTATTAAATTCCATTTAAAGGAGAAAATCCCAAACCAACATAAAACAGCAGGACAATCCGTGTGCCAGCAAACTAGCTGACACAGTGTAGTGCAGAATTAACATTTTATGATCAATTTCAAGACCTGCAAATATGTTGAACACAAACATATGGAGAAGCGCTGAAAAAGGATACAGTAGGTTTCACAAGTCAGTTAGCAAAAAAGTATTCTATTTCGTTAGAGGTAGGTACAATTGACGTTGAATTTCAAAAGAAACAAGTTCTGCTTGTCCACTCCAATATCAAAATGGTTAATATTCATAACCTGTCAAAATAAATGGAATTTGTAAGACTTTTAGAGCTTTCATAAATTATAATTCTTTAATAATTATCGCAAGTATAATGTACAAACTAGAATGTGAATTTTACAGTCTAACACCACTGACGGCTAAATGCAAAATCCTGTCAATTTGACAAATGTTACACCATTTGACACTTCCACAAAGGGAACTGGGTCTACATTGGCGACAGAGAACCGACTTTTTTACGTCTACTGACGGGAGGAGAAGTGGATTTAGATTTCTGGACTCATTTTGATATTTATAAATGAGTCACTCTTTTGAAAGAGTGAAATGACTGATTTTTCAGAAATAAAGTTATCAGTTATGTCGTAAGTTATTGCGTTAATATTTTTATTCCTCAAATTTTAGAAAAGCAATACAAATTTAATCATGGCGTTTGTTCTGTTGAGGTTATAAATATGTCAAAAAGAAGCACCGCACTTGGGCTAATGTAGACAGCATCATAGATTTCGTTTATCTTGTCATTTCATACAGTAAATCACTCTATATGTTCAACATTCTTTTCGAACTGTACAGAAATCTAATACACTTTTTGGGTCGCGTAGTAAATTTTGGTTTGTATAAACAGAATGAAGTTGAGTTGATCTTATTCAAACTCCATAGAAAGAAAATTTGTTACTTAGATTTGTTTAATTTTAACTATTCTTAAACTAAAGATAGTTACATTTGAACTTTATTAATTTTATTTTATTCTATGGAGAATAACAGCTACAGAGCTATTTTATTATGATGTTGTTGATTTATCAAAACTCAATTAAAAAAAAAAATATGCTGATAAAATGTTGTGAAGAATTTTCTGTACAGTTCGAGAAGAAAGCTTTTAATTTATAGTGTAAAGCTAAGCACGCAGTTCGAGCGAAACTAAATTTTAGCTGCTCTCCAATTTTTTTCTCCAAACATTGGGTGGTATGAATAAAAACTAGCATTTGCTTTGAGCAAAAAGGTTGTAGCAAAATAAAAGCACTAAGCAATTCGAACAAAGCATTTACTTCACTGCATGTATCCTCCCCTTGTAATTTCTGTCAAAATTTGCAAGTGACAACATTGAGGTCGTTAATTTTTTGATTTTTTTTTTTACTTTGAATTAAAACGATTTTTTGGGAAAAGTGAACAAAAGCTAAAGTACATAATTTAATAAAAAAAAAGAAACAATACAGTTGCTTAAAGTTGTTATCGTAATCGTAACCAATTATTCTTTGCTTATACTGTTTTTTTTTTTTTCACGAACGTTAACAAAAGTGGGTAAAACAGGTATAATGTGCCAAACAAACAAACAAAGATTAATTTAACTATTTATATAAAAAAAAATCACCGAAAACTCACAAGGCTAGACTGTTTTTGTAAAAAAAATGTGCGCGCAAAATATTAAGCAAATGCTCTAAGTCAACAAAGTACAGACTTGGAATTTTCGTAGCAATTGCTTTGTCTTCCACCTTTTATTCATGCAAATCTTTTTTTAATCTGAGTGAAAGGTCGGTGGCGCCGCTTTTCCAAGATGTCAAAAGTTGGAGTTAACTCAAATCAGTTTTTATTCATACGAAGCTTAGCAATTGCTTCGATTTTGACATTTTTTCTGAGTAAAAGTAATTGCTACGTTTTATTCATACGACCCATTAGCTAAATCCCCTACTAAGTTTTAACATGGATTACGTTGTGGATCTTATATCACAGAAAGCAGCTGTTTGTTGAAAATAAATTCCTTCATAAATTTATCGACGAGAAGAAGTGTTATAATTTTCTGTGTGCTTTCTTTTTACCTTGTCTTCTATTGATCTCAAATTTTTCACTTTGAAAGGATTCCTCATCGAGGTATTCATTGAAAAACTTATTTACTTTTCCGCAACACAAAAAAAACAACAGAAAAAAAACCAACAGATCTGTCAAAATTTAGCTTGGGAGAATGTGCCGAACCATTAATGGGCGCGCTAAATTTTGACAGATATATGAAGTACAGTCCGAAATGAAAATTTGTTTTTTCGGCTAAATGGATTCGAAAAAATTAAGCTCGGCTAAATTTTGGGGAGAATTTTATGTGGGAGCTAAAATTTAGCTCTTTGACGTACCTAAACGTACCTAAAGAGTGTAAGGATGAAATATAGATACAATTTTAACGACAAAAGGCGAGCTAAAATTAAGCAAAGCTAAATATGAATTTATTCTGCACGAGATTGCTTATAATATCTGCTTAATTTTGTGTGTAGAATGAAAGTGCGAATCAAACTCAAAATTGCTAAAATTTAAGGTGAAGTGCGTGCTGGTTTGCTTAATTATATCTTCAGGTTTTTAAGCGCTTATTCAGCTCGGGTAAATTATATAGGGAATTTATAAAATCGATTTTTCTTTTCTTCAACTTGTCGATAGCTAGAAATATGCTTTAACACAGAATATAGTAATCGTTGATACATTTGAAGTTCCTCCCCTGTTAGTACATACTGTTTCCTCATATAGGTACCTACTTATATCATTCCATTGTCAAAACTTTCAAATAGTTTTGTATGCAAACAATCTCATAATTTGAAAAAAAAAACACAAAATTTCAAACAAATTATAATAACGAACACAAATAAAAACACACGGTCTCTCATTAAAGTTTTTGGCTCTATGGGAAATATCCTTTTTGAAGGAAGAAGAGACGATGAACGTTGTACCACCAATTTTAGGTATGCAGTTCCTATGCCAAAGGCTCTTCTTAACTCCTTAACAGAGATGTAGACATATGTGCATTCATGTATGTCCTTTCCATCGTGTGCCAAATGGGATGAAAGGAACTCCTATGGCTGTGGTTCCATTTTGAGAGCTTACAAGGAAACGAACGAAATTGCAACCCCTTTTGGCTTTTTATGCTCTCTGTGTCTGTTATGCTCTAATGCGGTATATTTACACATCAGGGCAGCGCCAGAGCCCGGTGATTTATTGAGCTCGAAAGATTTAAAAACCGAAACGCGTGGGTGTGGGAAAAGGGCGAGCAAACCATTTGAGGTATAAGCAACCTCCTGCACTGTTTTATAATGCTCTATAGTCTAGTAGCGTCGTGTGGGTCGGTACGAGTGTATTTAGCATTATTTGAGAACACCCAGCATAGCACATGTATGTCGATGTTGCATGGCGGCACAAACATTTATTAGCAACTGTCGGTGTTGGATTTTATTGACACACAGGAGAGGAGTATTCGTTCTCTATTACTCATTACGTGATTTTATAGACGAGTCTTTAATTAACAGCATATAGCGCTGCCATTCTGGTTACGTTTCTTTACACTCCATCTTTGAACAAAACTGAAAGACACATGAGACTGCACGGTATCGTAAAAGTGGAATGATGATGCCCCCGCCTTGGGTAGATATAACGTGGTATATAGTCGTATAACGTACCGGTAGGTACTCTCGTTTCTTTCATGTGGCTTACAGAGGAAACACATCCATTGAGAGTACGGTGAGCTAGCTCTTTTGTGTCGGTGGTACGGTAATTTGTCGATTTGAATCGGAATGCAAATAGACCTGTTGTAGCCATAAGATGAGGTAATAAATCGGAAATGGCTATGGTACAAGAAAGAGATAGATAGATATGGAAACCAGGGAGAGGTATTGATTTACCGTCAGTACCATCGGTACCTAGTCTATATTTTGTAATTTACGGGACTAATAATGTAGTGAGGTATAGTGGGTAGATTTACAGTTTCAAAGAGCGAATGCCTTTGACTTATACCTCAACGAAGTTGGTTGCCTTTGTAAATGCTGGTGTTTGTTTACTTAAAATGTTACAAACTTTGTCATAAGCTCTTAAGGGGCTATTAGTTACAAACACGAGCAAATAATTGCAGTGAAGTGTCAAGAAATCTCAGTGAAGAATCCCTTTTTGAAACATGGAACTGTTTGTGCAAATATTTTTAGAACAAAGCTGGAATGGGTAAGAGGAGAAATATATTTTTCGTCCTGGGGCCAGATGTCGTAAAATGAAAACGATCGAACGATATCATTTCGACAATAGCAGTCTCTGTCTATTGCCGAAGATATTATAAAGACATGTGCCTTAAGTATACCAGGCGGCTTGCATATACATAGTTCGCTTGGACTTCCCTGGGAAGAAGATAATTTTCGTTTGCCAGTGAGTTCTTCTTAGGCGATAGGTATTATACTGCGTATGAAATGGTTGCACTAAAAGCTATGCGGAATTTCCAAATTGATTTAAATTCAATTGTAGTCTAGAGGAAGCCAAATCGATGGCACGTCTTAAAATCCGAGTTAGAAACATGACCAAACCTCAAATGACCAAGTCATCATCTACGAGTAAGAGCAAATGATATCCAATTCGAAACGTTCGTCGCCAAAACTGCCCTGTAAAATCCAGTACACATAAATAATGAAAAGAAGAGGCCATAAAACCTACCCCAGATGAAGTGCAACGCCCACTATGTTATTAGACTTCGAAATTATGTACATGATGAGTCTCATTTCCAATTTATGCAAAATAAATCCATTTTTTGACACTCTATGAAGATATCTACATTAATTATTATTCATATACACTCAAAATCGTAAGCGTTAAGTACATGTTAAGCAAACAGAGGTATTTTCTATTAATGAAGTATAAATTATGCCAATTACAAAGGAGCAAGTTTTTGCATAAGTTACCGTAAGTTAACAGCTCATGATTTTCTTAGTTTGAATTATAATTTTGATCTACTGCCACACAATGTTTGGTATGCATTTTCGACGACGCGACGTGCTGTTCAAATTTGCTACGCAAGGGCTTTTTAAGGAAAAACTATATTTTTATGAAAAAAAAGCTTATTTTACCTTGTTTCCTAATACCGCTGCGGGCCCGCGCGGGAAAAAAAAACGCATGTGTGCACCGGGCTTTAGTTTCATAGACAGAGCGAAGTTGGTTTCAGTTTATATCATAAAATCCTGAAAACTCACATTTTCCGAAAACAAGGAATGTATTCGCAAATTAGGGTTTTATATAAAGGGTGTCCCATAATTCACGCAAAATGTAGGTAATTTTGATAGAAAATACAGATTTTTAATAGAAAGATTAACCTTTTTATCGATTCGTATTAGAGTATATAGATTGAGGTTATGTATGGAATAGCACATCGGATAAATGGCCGCCACGGCTTTGCTGGCAAGTACGTACTCTTTTATTGAAATTTTCTATGACAGTGTCGCATAAATGTGGCTGAATTTCATTAATACACCTCCCAATTTCCTGTTTCAAGGCATTGGCGTTGGAAACTAAATTTTAGGTGGTCTCCAATTTTTCTCTCGAAAGATTACCTAAAACTAAATTTTTACGTGCATGGAGTGCCTTATGAATATAAGACTAAGAGACACAGAAAACAGATGTTCGTTGAAAAAAACTTCCTTCAAAAATTCATCGACTCGAAAAAAAAATGTATTTCCGTTGTGCTTTCTGTTTTCCTTGTCTGCTATTCTTTTATCTCAATTTTTGTTATTCGTCATCGAGGTATTCATAAAAATGTCCTTATTTATATCATACTCATATCATATTCATATCAACACAAAAACATAACAGGAAAAAAAAACAACACGATCTGTCAAAATTTAGCTTGAAAAAATGTGCCGTATCATTAATGGCCGCGCTAAATTTTGACAGATATATGAAGTACAATCTAAAATTAAAATTTCGGCTAAAGGGGTTTGCTCGAATTTAGATAAGCTACATTTTAGAGGAAGTTTTGTATGGGAGCTAAAAATTAGCTCAAACAGTGTATCTACTAGCCTTAAGGAAAAATTATTTAAGTTAGTATTAAGCGTATCTGATGATATTTAAACACAAATAAAATCATTGTCTATAGGTACCGACTCTTTTTCATTGTACACAAAAAATGAAGCAATCTCATAGGTAAACAAATTTCATAGGTATATTTAGCTTCGCTTAATTTTAGCTCGAACAGCGTAGGTACATACTAAATTTTGTGTAAACTTTTTGTACACTTGGAAACAAAATTATTAAATTAAGCTTGAGCTCCGTATACCTACCGCCCGCTGCTAAACTGCTTTGGTTATTTTTAACTTGAGAGATTTTGGTTTGAAGACATCATTTTAGTGCAAACAGCGTCCTTGGCTTAAATTTTGACAGATAAGAAAAATTCACATTTGAATGCATTAACAATAAATGTGAACATTTGAGAATTGGTGGGATTAAAATATTTATATAGTTACACTCTTAAATTGAACAAACATTCCCTCGTGGAGAGAACATTTTTATTTAGCTTGAGCAGCTTACTTAACTTGAACTTGAACCTATATAATAGTGTATAAATTTATCTATATCTATGTATCTACCTTAATCATCGAAATCAACTATGTAGGTACGTGAATATGTGTCCCCTTTCTCATCTGACAACACTTATGTAAATGCCACCACGAGACGCAATTTAACTGTAATAATTCAACAGTCCTGGCGCATTTAAGATGTTTATTTGAACGACTTTTTGATTATCTCTCTCTAAGGGTGTTTACACAAAAGTTCTTTCATTATTATTCAACACTTCATCATTCTTCAACTGAATTATATACGTACCATCTACTACATCGACACCCAGTTTGTTCACACTGTTGTCTCATCAAAATAACTTATTCAATAAACAATAAAGGGAAACCATTAAATAACATCGTTAAATTCTCTTTTTAGTCATTACTAACGGTATTTATGTAGTTGCTTACCTTCCATTAACACTAAATAAAATGAAATCGCATTTCCACCAATCGAAACCATCCTTTCAATTCCATTACCATGTGGGTATATTTTCTTTGGTAATGGGGATTATAAAATCTGAATCCTTTTTGAAAATACATATTAATCCTTTAGCTCTTACCTGATTCAACATTTCATTCCGGAAGGCTAAGCTAACGCCATGCCAAAGTGAATTGTAAAAGCTTTACCATTTTTAAAGCCTACAGAAGAGAAAATATCCTCAACGTTTGAATGGGATTGGGTCTGGGCTCTGGGATTTTATTGGGATATTAAGAAATTCCTTTAAGAGAAATGGTCCTTGAGTGGGAACATCTACTTAGAGATTGGGATATTAAAAAAAAAAAAGCTCCTGGGATATTTGTATCCGCTTTATCCGGAAATTTTCGGAGTAAAGCTTAAAGGATGTTTGTCTTTCTCTTATTCAACGATATAATTTCAAGAGAAAATATCCCTCCTCATGGGATGGAGAGCTTTCAAAAGTTAATAGAAAAGTTACTTTGAGCTCTATTAGAAGTCGGATGGAAATAGATATTATTTACTGGCCAATCCTGAGGTCACCCGTTGCTCTAATGCGCTGGTGTTAATCCTGCCTGACATTCGTTTGATTACCAATGCAGTGATAATGATAGCAAATCGAGCTAACAACTACATATAACACGTACCTTCTTATTGCTTTCATTGTGCTAAGTGGCTTCTTGCTTATTTATTTATTCATAAGTATGAGATACACTCATGGCTCTGTGTGGATGTAAAAATGTTGGTATATTTATTCGAATTCCCTTCGATTTTGTGCAGAATATTGGATAAGAAGTGAACAAAATTCGTATTTGATTGGCCCTCATCACTAGGTATACGAAATGATCCAGATCCAGAGTCGTAAAGAAAACGATATTTCCAGAAGCTTGTTGCTCAAAATACATAGGTACCTTACCTAGTTATTAAACTGTTATGACGTTTGGAGATAGTTTGTATAGAAAGAGGAATTTATATCTACTTTTATACTTACTATAAATTTAACTTATAGGATTTGGATGAAGTGGGTATTGTTATTAATTAGTCAATCGATTGATGGGCTTGGTTATAAGCTTCTATAAAAAGTCACTCGATTCTGGTTCCAAAGTATAGGTAGTTATAAATAGATACCCGCATGTCGGAAAATTTGTTTTGTCGTAACCGTTTTCTATCGAAAGACGATGATAGTAAAAGAAAAGTAAAAAGAGTAACATTGAACCAGCCTTTTGTTGTCAGCTTTTGAACTGGAATTTAAGCTTCCAGTTAGATTATTTTTAGAATCAGCTCGAGACTGCAGACGAGCATTGAGTTCTTGAGTATTGAACAAGTGGTTGATGTATGACAACACCTCAAAAAAAAATTACTATGAAAACTCAATCTTTGACAGTTCTAATTTCTTTATTACTAGACGAGTTTTGAAAATGACACATTACTCTCAGGAACACTCAACAGTTGTAAAATCAGTGGATTTTATTAATGGAGGCTTTGCTACTTTCGATCACTAGCATTTGACATTTCTGTAGTACTGCCAGATAGCCAGAGACAAGAGCAAGATTGAGAGCGGTTGCTCAATGTTACACATTGCATAGCGCTCTATCAAATTTTACAGCCCTTGATAAATCAATGGAAGTTGGCAATTCCACTAACAAAGTTAACAATTAACTAGTAAGAGTTAGCAGCCAATCGAATAGTAACAGTTAAAATGCAACTGTTATTTTTATGAAGATTTTTATCTTTTGCAAGCACACGTAACAAGTCAAATTTCCACTTTTAAATAAAGTTATTCCCCGGAAGGAATTACTTCGTTATCTAGACAACTAATTTCTGAGAAGAGTTGTTTGAAAGTTGAGAAATACCGACCCATTTATCGTCAATCGAATAGTTACACTAACAGTTAATATATTTTAGTTTCTTAATGTTTTTAATGTTTTCGCAATTAAATGGAAATGGATTCCAACGATTTTGACATTGATTTCTTCGAAGTCACTTAAGTTTTTTTCTTCGAATGTTCACCCGTTGCAATATTTGTTTTTTTTTATATATATAATTAACATATATAAAAAAAAATGTTTTTTATATATATAATTAACACGCGCTAAAGAGGTTATGACTACTCTTTACACAGCGCGGACATTAAGGAAATTGGGATAGAGAAGATAGGAGATTCCGATGCACATTTGTTTTAAATGTCTGTAAATTGTATTGAGGAGGAAAGACAGAGCCGGGCAAGGCATTCCACATTCGTGTTGTACGGCTTATGAAAGAATCTCTATATTTCATAGTACGCCCGAAGATAGGCTGAATGGTAAACTGATGGGCACTCCTAGCAAGGCGAGTATTGCGGTTGAATTGCTGAAGGGGCGGAATGCAGCTGGCAATTTAATTTGAGCACTGATTGTTAAAAAAACGATAAAACAGTCTGAGACACGTAACGTTTCTTCGATGTTCAAGCGAATGAATAGAATTCGCGATATTCGTATCTCCGATTAGTTTCAACGCACGATTTTGGATCCTATCCAGTAGGTGCAATATGGTTTTCGGCGCACCAGACCAGATATGGGAATTGTACTCAAGTTTGGGGCAAATGAAAGCCTTATATATTGTAGCCAGATCAGAAGGGGTAAAATATTTCTTGCACCGTTTGAGAAAACCTAGACATTTGGCAGCTTTCTTGGCTACTTCGTGTATATGGTCATTCCAACGAAGGTTATCATGAACGCACATACCGAGAATGGAAAGTCTTTCGGTTAAGGTGATGCAAGTGCCATTCATGGATAATGGCTGGAGGTTCAGATTTCGCTTTAGAGACAGCAGACAACATTGTGTTTTTGAAGCATTAAATTCCACTCTATTGGCTGAACCCCATTTTAAAATGCTGTCAAGGTCGGAATTTAATGAGGTTAACATACGTTGCCGTTCCAGTTCTACGGCCGAAGAGCAGGGAAGTGAGTCCTGGAATGAATATGAGAAGCTAAGAGTGCTGTCATAAGCGAATGAATGGATTGGCATTGGATTAGAAGCAGACAAGAGAAGAGCAAATTGAGAAAGAGAGTCGGAGACAGAACGGAGCCTTGGGGAACACCAGCATTTATATGGTGAGTTTCAGACTTGAAACCATCCAAAACAACTTAAAGCCAGAAAGGTAGTTTCTAATCCATTGAATAAGAGACGCATTGATCCCATAAGCACGCATTTTCGACAAAAGAGCTTGGTGCCAAACTCTGTCAAATGCCTTTGAATTAGACTGGCGTACTAGACTGTACTAGACTGACGTTTAACTGACATCCAAGTCGTTCGAGGCACGGCAATACGTAACGTGTAATGGTATTTTCATTAAAAAAAAATATTTTCAAAGAATAAATCAAGTGCAAATTGTATAGGACCACGAGCGAAACGAGCCACGCTCCCGACTTGACGCATTTAACCTTTGACATTTAAGTACGTACCCGTGTCTCGAACGACAGATGAATAGTAATAGCCTTTTCTTTCGGCTAATGAAATGTTCCATAAATATTTTTTTTGCTTTGATTCCGCAATCGTGTCGCTACCGATTTGAAAACCACCACAAAGCTTCGTTTCGCATTATGGCTGATGCTAGGCTTAAAAGATAAAACTAAAAAAAATAAAACCAAAAAAATAGAAAGAATTCATTTTGCAAAATAACGAATTTAAAGTGAAAAAGAATATCACTTGTGATGCTTAAAAATACATTTACTTTATAGAAGTTTATGATCAGTAATTCTCTTTACGCCAAACTTTTCCATATAAAACTGAATCGTTTTAGTGACATTACGACCCATAAAATAAATAAAAAATCATGAGCAGCGCACTCCTATTAACCTTTCTTGAGACAACTACTTTAAGTGGCAAATGTATGATTAATGATTGTGATGTAATTCTTTTATGTTTTTTTTTTTTTTTTTGTTATTTGGATGATATACTATTATATTATAAACAAACTTATTCAATATCAGACTCCTTTAAGTGTTTATGTGAACAGTGGTCAATTCACTAAGTCGTCAAGAGCGTCAATATCATTTGTGCGAATTTAGCTCTAAACACAATGCAACGAATTTATTGAATGCAACAGAGTGGATGGTAATTTCTATGGATCTATATTGAACAAAAATAAAGCTTTGCTACCTTTTTTTGGCCGCAAATTCGGCATATAACTACAACCTTCAACCTACACCACCAGAACCACCTGTTGCTCTATGTACTTTGTTATAAGTATCACTATATGTACAATGTTGTTCATCATCTTATCCAAACGCATATGTTCTCAAATAAATGGGCAACCATATAGAGGTAATCCTAAGGAACTTGCTGGATGCAAAACTTTAAATAAGTTCAATCCCCATTAAAATGTCACTACCTTTCACAGGTTCCGTCAGTTTTCTGCTTCAACTATCTGTATTCAGACACCCTATCATACCTAAGTCCAACATCACACCACATTTTCTATCCAAATCCGATTTCATCGTTGTGAAACTGAAACGCAAATGGACGAACAAGAACACATAGTACATTATATTTATATAGGTGTGCCATAAGTTATGTTCAAGGAGTTCGAAGAAATCTCCAAGGAGAATGTGTAAATTTTCCACAAAACTTTAGCACATATCCGTCCGTGGATAACGAAAGAGATTTAGAAAGCATTTCTTAACGTTGTTCAAGTACATCCAAGCGAAACCAAACCAACGCCAACGCTATACAGTAGAAATCAATTCGATGTCCTAATAATACCTACACTACCACTTCCTAATCCTGGGTGGTGAAGGTGAGCTCTCTTTTCTGACTTTAATATACTTTTGGTTAGCGGCGTAACCTTGGAGCAGATAGACGGGATGATTTTCCTTTTACACAAATTTTCACAGATATGTGTTGTACATAATACGTATAGGAATGTACGAGTACATACATATACACTATACAGTCAAGTGCGCCCAACGAGAGTGCTGAAATCCTTCTGGGAATTCCAATGTTAAACACACCGTTGCGTTGTGGCAATGGTTTTGGCTACATAGTTTTTCATGGAAAAGAAAAACGAAAACAAAATATAGATAATTTCCTTGAACTTTTTTCTAAATTGAATTCTAGCGTCATTATTAAAAATACCAAGAATGAAGTAGAATAGAAATGGCTGGTTGCCAAAGTAATTATCTACCGGATACGGATGTGATTATGAAAACTTTAAAAAAATAGATGTTACACTAGGCTAGATATAGGTTAGGTTAGGATGGTAGGCGACGACGAGTGCGGCCACACTTTGGCCAAAATGGGCCCATTGTGATGCCACAGGGTTAAATGATCTCAAAACTGCTCGTTGAACCAACAGGAGATTTTTCGGTAACATCTGTCCAAACATTTTTTTTTTTTAATTTATGCTTTGTGAAATTTTAGAAAATTAAAATAAGACCAATTTTGCATACCTAGCTTTTTTGTTTTATTTTTTTTTTAATTTTCCCCTTCTCAAGGTTTATAATTATTTGGTCTTATTTCCGTATACGGTTTTTGGCATTAATCGTTTCGTTTCGTTTTGAAGAACCATTTTGTAACTCAACTTCTACAAAGTTGTATACGCAATTTTGACATTGATTTCTATAAATCGTATTATAACACATACGCATACTTTAAAAGTAAGCAGCTTTACAGACTCAAACTAGTGGATGATACATACCTACCATTTTTATACCAATTTGTTTCTCATATCGCAGGAAATCAAAAGACAAATGCAAATAATCGTTGCACACGCATAGGACAACAAATTTCAAATCATCTGTCAATTTTCAGGCGACTGACAGTTGTTTCAATTCTTACTCAAAGAAATTTGAGTAAAACTACATGTGTAGTAAGATTCTCAGTGGAGGGGTAATCTATATACATATATTAAAATTGAGCCTTAAAATGTTTGTCGTCGATTCACGCCTAAACGCATTTACCGATTTTAATCAAACTTTCACACATCTTTAGTATTGGTCCATTTACGATTTCTGTGAAGTTTGGTCAAAATTGGACAAAGGGGCGGGCACCGCCCATACAAAAAAAAACATTAAAAATCGTATATCTCGAAAACCACCAAATCG
The DNA here is from genome assembly GCA_955612985.1 of Cheilosia scutellata. Taxonomy (NCBI): domain Eukaryota; kingdom Metazoa; phylum Arthropoda; class Insecta; order Diptera; family Syrphidae; genus Cheilosia; species Cheilosia scutellata. Next base: position 11,136,384 of record OY015311.1, on the reverse strand, counting down.
ATTGAGCTCAAACTTACAGATAATCTTAGTTATTGTCCCTGGAGTGCTCCTTTGAAGATTGGTTAAAATGGGACAAAGGGGTATGGCACCGCTCATACAAAAAAAATAAAAACCCGATATCTGCTATAGAAAAAAACATCTTCTATGGGGTTAAACTCGATGACGTTATATTTCGATAACCGCTGGGCAGATTTTCATTATTCTTTTTTTGTTTTGTTCGTATTGCTTTTCAGGTTAAGGCAGAAAGAAAATGCCAGTAAATCGATTTATTCTCATTTCTCGCATTTATCATTTAAGACCAAAACATAAACAATAGAATTCCTGTGCACGGGCAAAGCCGGGCGGGTACAGCTTCTTCGACAGCCTTTGAATTGGAAGCCAACGTTTTTAAAATCTGTAACATTGATATGAATAATGCATTGTTCTGAAAGTCAAGAATATTACATAGGCAATACAATTTCTGGAAAAACAAAAAATGTTGTGTACCATAAGCATTACAATAAAAACTGTTTATCTATTTAACTATTTTGCACTACGAAGTGTGCACGGGCTACGCTAGTATTAATATGAATATCTTGCTCTCTGGAAGCCGCTCTCTTTCACGAAATTTTCAATTTAAGGAACGACATTGAATAAAAATGCGTAAAATTTCGTACGAATTAGTAAAAATTTGAAGATTTAAAAGTAAAAGAACAGACTTTTAATGTTATGTCAAATATTGACAAATACTTACAAATTTGTTAAACTTCAATCGAATTGCATTGACAGTTAGTTTTTTATTTGCCCCTTTTCCTCAATTCAATGGGTAATTTTGCGCTAAATTTAAAAATGTTCCTTAAGCGAAAGTTAAGTGTCAATTTGTTTATAGCGGTCAATGTTACGCAGCCAATGCAATTCGAACTAAAGTAAAAATATTAGTTCACAAATATTATGCGCGCAGAACCAGGTCAGATTGTGTTCCCGGTCACTGTAATATTGAGGGTAACGAAAGGACTGACGTTCTGGCCAAAAGCGGAGCAGAGATTCCACAAATTGAAACTTATGCCCTATAAGACCACCAATTGTTATGGCCAAGAGAATTATTCTCGAGAAACTTAAAAATAGGGCAGACCAAAGATGGTCGAATATAGTAGGTCACATATGGGGTGGTATGCATAAAAGACAGTATATGCTTTTACTGAGGATTTTCTAAGTAAATACTATTTTTGGCATGATGCATAAAATGAAGTAAACATTAAAGATTAGGTGCATATTTACTTCAAGTACAAGCATTTACTTCTCTTCGCATGCATTTTTGTAGTAAATACTTTTTTGGATTGCAGAAAAAAAACTAGTACATATGTGCTTGTTATTCTGCAGTAAATACTGGAAATTTTTCAAGTTGCTATCGACCAATTTGAAAATTTCATAGTATCTACTAAAAAAAATAAGTATTTACTATGATATCCGGCGAATTCTAAGTAGGGTAAGGTCGGGATGGTTCGACACGTTAACGAACATTTGGAAATATCTTAAAATCCAAATACAATTTCAAATTTTCAAAATTTACATAAGTTACTATATCATTTTAGCAATATAAACGCATTAATGATTAATCGATATAAATATTTTTAACAGAGTTGTAAGGTTTTTCCCAAAACCTTACAAAGTGTCAATTCCTCCTACCATGAAGGAGGTTTTGACAGAGGACGTTTTTAAAATAATAAAACAACTTATATATTGCTTTTTTGATCAACAAATAAAATTTTTTTATTTTTAACGCATATTAATCTTTTTTTATTAGTTCAGTTTACTTTTATTTAAGTTTAAAGGCGTAGAATTAAAATAACAAAATAAATTGACCAACAGAAAAAAACTTTTCATAAAAACTTAATTTAAAACACTTGTTTCATCGATGTTATGGTGGGGATGTTTTTTCTTGTAAATATTTGGCATTTTTACATTCTAAAAAGTTGTTTTACCACACAATTTTTATTTTGACTTATAAAGAAGGATTTGACACTCTGTCAATTCCTCCTTCAGCAAAAATGTCAAATCCTCCCTTTTGATTACTTTTGGGACTAATACAAAAAAAACTTTTGTAATGGTGCTCAAGATAAACTATTGTTTATTAATGATTCTAAAACGAATGAAGGTGCTCTACATTGCACTTTCAATGTCAAAAGCTACATAATTAAAATATTACAGTTAGATTGCTTACCATAAAAGTTAGATGAAATGGGCACAAAAATAAAAAAGACGTCTACTTCGCTTATCTCCTAGACCACAGTAATTGTTTATTTATCACTGAAACCAATCGTAACTAACTACGTTTTCTCATCATTTAAAGTGCTGTCAGGGTTTTAGTTTTTCAGAAAAGTGCTGGTGTCAATTCCTCCTGCATGTCAAATTATCCCGACCTTACCCTACCTATTTACTTGAATAAATTCTGTATTTACTTAAAGTATTTGCAATCAAGTAAAAGCTTTTTGTTCAGCATGAAACGAATGAAATGAAATGAAGTAAATACTGAAAATCGGAGCTTCTACTTCAAACTCTAAGACTACTTCCACTTCTACCTTTCAGTATTTACTTAAACCTTTTACTTGAAGTAAATACTTTTTTTTTATGCATACCACCCATGGTCTCAAAGGCTCTGTGGCCTAAATTAGATCGGAAAAAAATCTGCAGAATTATTAAAACTCAGCAGATCAAAGCTACGAATGCCAATAGGGATACTGTCCGGGCACTGTCTTCTTAGGAAAAACGCTATGAGATTTGATTTAACAGACACGGACATGTGCAGATATTGCGCAGACCTACATGTCGCAAAGGATATTACTCATCTTCTCTGTGAATGCCAAAGCTATTGCTTGGTACAGGTGGAAACACCTTGGAATGCACTTCTTCGACAATTTGGAGGAGGTTGGCCTCACAAACAAAATTGAAACAATTATCAGGTTTTGTATGGAAATTAATTGCTTGGGCGAGAATTGGTTAAGGTTTTGTCCGCGGTAGGCCCAATATTGTTCCTAGTCCTGTGATGAACTCACAAACTATACCACCTAACCTAACCTTCCTTCTTTGAACTTTTTCACTGACGTTGAACAAGATCTGCCCAAAAAAGTAAAGTAAAAAGCGACTCAATATTACGCTAGTTAGTGTGGGCGTTAAAAATCCTTGGATGTCGGAGGCGGTGGTCCTGTGGACTTCTTCGTAGCCATTCGATGAAATCCCGCACCCTCAGGGAATGATATTAGTCTGGCGAATACTTGTGCGAAAAAAAAACGTTTCGCACGGCAGGCAAGGGATCTATCATGTAGATATCACATTATTTTTATTAGCAATAGCAGTCTTGAGCTAAGAAGCTTCTACCAGAAGATTCTGCACAACATGGATAAGGGTGGGCAGCAATCTAAACCTATACACCTAACACGAATATCATCTTCTAAAAGTCTAAAAGTCAGATCATTTTTTTTATAGGAGCCCAGCTAAATTCGTAGGTTATGCCAATAAAATTCAATTGCTTATTACATAAAAGATCTTCCGCTTTTTTAATGTTGTAATCTGAACTGTCAACGTTTATACAGGTGAAACTAAGTTAAGTATGACATAGACCTATATAACAATATAATTTTATTAATGTTTCAGACGGTTACCTAATTGCGATGATTAGAAGCAACTAAAACTAAAAAAAAAACGTAGGCTAGGTATAGGAGTACTCAACTCAATTGAACCAACCACTACAACTCAATTAATGATATAACAAATTGTAGAGGTCAGTCTTTGGGTGTTCCCGTTCCTCTTCTGCAACTTTCTTCAATTACTCGTATGTATTATGGCATGTTGCTCCACATAGACCCAATTTTAATATTTAAACCATTCTGAAGAAACCAAATAATTGTCCGAAGTTCATCAACATTAAGTAAATATACTGATACGCACATATTTTGTCAAGGTCAAGTCGAAAATATCTAAGAGTCTATTTATGAAAAATAGAAGAAAATATATTAAGTATGCATTCGATTGTTAATCGCTCCACTGACTAAATTTTTTGCTCGAAGCAGTGAACATTATACAAATACAATACACTTAAAAGTTGTGTAGGGTCTACGATAGTGTATGTGTACTGTGCACCTACTTAGCGTTTAGCACAGGGTTGTCTTAAATATAATATATCTAATACGATACTCGTTTAATCCAAGTTAGTACTGCTTGAAGTGCGGGTTGTAGCCAGTCTTACTATAAGAATGAGTTCAGCCGTGAATTTAACCGAAGATTATTTTTGGAATAAATATGACAAATTGTCAGATCAAAGAACGATCGGGTGGTTACTTGTGGACTCGCCGGTAGACGTCGCTATATTGGTCCTTGCTTACCTGGCTATGGTGTGGTGGGGTCCAAGATTAATGGAAAAGTTAAGAATTTCTCAATTAATCGTTCTAAATTTTAACAAAGTTTGTTCTTATCTGGCTTCGTAGAAGGAAACCGTTTAAATTGAAAGGCTTGCTGATTGTGTATAATTTCCTGATGGTGCTAATAAATGCAGTTATTGTAAAGGAATACTTTGTAGGTGCATCAAGACTTGGTTATGATTACCTTTGCCAACCATGTCAAGTCAGCTTTAATCCATATGAATTAAGGGTAAATTACAGTGTGTTAAAAAATATAATATATGGTTTAATATTTAATAGATCACACGGGCAACTTGGCTCTTTTACATATCAAAGTACTTGGAATTCGTAGATACGCTCTTCTTTATTTTAAGGAAGAAAAACGAACAATTGAGTGTGCTGCATATCTACCACCACAGTACCATGGCTTCGCTGATTTGGATATCAATTAAGTGGTACCCCACAGGGGCGGGTAAGTGTCTTGTAATTTTTTTTTATAAACCAGTTAATGTGAAGTGTATTTTATTTTCAGCTGTTCGCCTAGGTATGATAAATAGTTTCATACATGTAATTATGTACTCTTATTACGGCCTTAGTGCACTTGGGCCAAAAATTCAAAAATATTTATGGTGGAAAAAGTACTTAACTCGAATGCAGTTGGTAAGAATTTTGAAAAACATTTACTCAAGTATTTTGATTGAATTGAAAGTCATTGGATCATACTCGCGTTTTAAAATGAATATTTTTATTATTTATTTCTAAAAAGTTCGATAATTGTTTGTATGCATTTTTGAGAAAAAATCACAGATTTAAAAAAAAAAACAAAAATAACTGGACGGCAGATACATACATAGCTTAATATCCTTGAACAATAAACACGGATTTCATTAACACGATTCGAGGAAAAGAATTTAATCTAGTTAACCATGGCCATACACGCCTTCCTATGAATATCGTGTTCGTCTTCGTGTCCAGAAACAGGTCGATTTTAAGTGAGTAGAAAAGAGAAGGTATTTTCTGTGTAATCTATCCTTCTTTTCTCAACTAACCTAAAAATCTACCTGTTTCGGCTGGCACAACTCTCATATGAAGGCTTGTGTGTCCATGCACTTTTTACTCTATTTGTTTTTAAATACATAACTAGCGAAACCCCTGCACACTTCGTCGTGCGAAATAAAAAAATTAAATCAATTTCAAATTCATTTAAATCAGTGATAAACAGTTTTTATTGTAATGCTATGTAGTACACATCATTTTAAAAATTTTGGTTCCCATGATTGACAGAATAAAGTTTGCAATGATTTTTTTTTTTTTTTTTTTTGTATGTGAGGCGCCACACCCCTTTGTCCAATTTGCCCAATCTTCACAGGAACGCCAAGACCTAAGATTGTATGTAAATTTGAGCTCAATCGATTTGGTGGTTTTCGAGATAAAAGTTTTTTTGTATGGGAGGTGCCACGCCCCTTTTTCCAATTTTCACTAATCATCACAGGAATACTACTGGGCCAAGACCTAATATTTCGGTGGTTTTCGAGATATAAGCTGTTTTGTATTGAAGGTGCCACGCCCCTTTGTCCAATTTTCACTAATCATCACAGGAATACTCCTGGACCAATACCTAAGAGCTAAGATTATCTGTAAATTTAAACTCAATCTATTCGGTGGTTTTCCAGATATAAGATTTTGATTGTTTTTTTTGTATGGGCGGTGCCACGCCCCTTTGTCCAATTTTGACTAATCTTCACAGGAATACTCCTGGGCCAATACCTAAGATTGTGTGTAAATTTTAACTCAATCTATTCAGTGGCTTTCGAAATATAAGATTTTTTAATGATTTTGTTGTATGGGAGGTGCCACGCCCCTATAACTCATGAACCAATACACCAACCTCCAACTTTGGAGTACCTAGTTTCGCTACGATTCGACTACGTATGCCTCGATAGGAGAGCTAAGGCTAAGTGGTTGGCATATATGCAAACGGAGTTTCAAAAAAAGAAAGCCTCGGCACAGCAGGATGACTAGTCTAATATAATTTAGGTGCAATCGTCATTCAATTGCTTTCAATTCGATTCGAGTTCCAGAATAAGTTAGAATTCCAAAAACAATGTGTTTTTTTTTATATTTTCAGGTGCAGTTTGTATTATCGATGACTTGGTCGATATATTCGTTAAAGACTGGCTGCAATCATCCGGCATTTGTTGATATAATTAATATTGTATATATGTGTTCGTTTGTATTTCTTTTTGGAAGATTTTATTTCCTCAAATATACAAAGAAAGTTAAATAGTCAAAATCAAAAGTAAAAGAACAGATGCTATTATTTATGCTCATTTGTAAATATAAATAAACCGCCGAACTAGAACTTACACCCTTGACTTTTTAATTTGTGCGGATCATGTTGGTATTCGACAGCGGTTTGAATTAATTTACATTTAGATATAACTTGTTAAGGGAAGATGGAACTTGATGATGTCGATTTTATATGGATTTTTAAGGCCGACCTATCAGGTTGTACCAAGATTTTGCTCTGCGAAGCGAATGCTTCATTATTTATCCGACGAAGTTGACTGGATCCATTTTTACCATCTGGGGCCTGTACCACAAAACTACATTTTAAAAATTTTACAGGCACTTGTTAGCAATGCCGATTTAACAAGTAACTACATATTTATAATTACTGTACCACAAAAGAAATCACTTGTTAAATATTGAAATTTCCCTTTTTTGTACAACTCATTTGTACAATTGCTTCCGTGAGAGATAGACAATGCGCAGGCAAATTTTCTTAGCTGAAATCATATTAAATCAAATATTTTTTTAATATTTGTTGGCGACATTTTTTTTTTCGGATGTTGCTGCTATCCCCACTCAGACACAACTACTGGTCTATTGTACTGCCAAAGAGACGCACCTTACTTTACTGTACTTAGTTTTCCCGTCTTTCGAAGAAAGATGAGAAGGAGCTTCAGTTATGAAGAGCTTAGATGTTCGACACTCACCACGTCAGCCCCAAAGATCCGCCACCTGATGCGAGCAAAGGCAGGACAACTATACAGAGGAAGTGTTACACTGTATCGTCGTCCTCTCGACAAGCAGGACAGAAGGTGGTGTCGCTCAAGCCCAATGCAATTAAGTGTTTGCCAAAAGCTTGGTGGCCCGAAAGGACGCCCACAAGCAGTCTACAGTCGATTCTTCTGAGAGACAGAAGGAAAGACGCGGACCTTTTGCAGATGTCCGGACGCAGTCGTTTGGTCTGTCTACACCCAGCACAGTCACGCCACCGACACGAGAAGCCCAATGGATGACCTAACCACGGATGCAGGCAGACCCAACGCAGGTTCAGGTCCTGAGAGAGCTTCTTCTGAACCTCATCATCTCATTTCCCTGGATACCATCAGTGTGACCTGGGATCCAAACAAGTTTGACCGTGTTTAGCCTACCGACCAAGTTAAAATAAAAGCTTGAGTTCGAGCACTAACTTGGACGAGGTAAGAGGGTTGAGCAGCGCTTTTAGTGGCTATCACTGCAAACGTATATATGCTTCTAGCAATCCACGTTTGTCACAATATAGCGCATAGCCATAAGGATAGCGAAAATCTCCGCTTGAAAGACAGACGCATGGTTACCCAAGGGGTAGTGTAGTGTAATGTTCTCGCTTTCCACGAAGACTGCAGAACCAGACCCCTGTCCGGTTTTAGAGCCATCCGTGAATATACGATGGCATTCTTCCCTGGCTCAGAGTCTGGCCGAAGCCATTCCGTTGCCTGAGGAAAGTTGACGTGGTAGTTTTGTCGCAGTTTTTTCTGGTGTCATTGCGTCAGGCGGCATATTCATAAGATAGGGGTCAAAGGATAATTCTCCCACAAGTGCCAGAAAGTCGACAGCGCTTTATCGATTCAGAATGCTTGGACCAAAGAAGTTTTCTATCGAGGATTACTCCCAGATATTTGACTTCATGGCGACATAAACGTACACAATTTTCAACCACAAGTTTTGAAATGGGGTGGTCTTAGAAAAAAATGTTCGCCAGTTTAAAAAATAAATTTATATTTGTATTTATTACTTTGTATTTGAGGTATATGAATTGAATATGATAGCTACAAACTTAATCATTTTTATCAATTTCATCGGAATCGAAACAAAAAATGTTTCCGTTTAAAAGTAGTCACTGAGCTGGGCACACGAATGTGTGTGAATGTGTGTTTCTACTTAAAACCACATAAAATCTGACTTGTAATGACTTATAAAAAATTTCAACTCACACGTTTGCAAAACTTTTTCTACCACAAAGCTGTAGATAGTGATAGTGGGGACAATTTGAATTTCCGAATTGTTAAGGTTTGCTTGTACAATTGTTAATTGTTAAATTGACTTGTAGTTTTGTGGTTGGTTTCTGCAATCGGCTGAACAAAAGAAGTTCTGAATTCTCTAAAGAACATCAGAGAAAATACCGAAGATTTTTTCAGAGAGGCTTTTCATTCTGCATCCCACCCTGCCGAGGACTTATTTGAAGTTGAATTAAGAGCTTCAGGAACTTCAATGAAACAAACAACGCGTTCCAATCCAAAAACCTCTTCTACTGAAGCCTTTAGAGTGTCTATACTGATTCCTTGCATAGAATCGTTAATACAAAATCTTACGGACAGATTCATGGACAACGAAAACGTTATATCATCGTTTCAAGATCTTCTCCCAGGTTTTGCTGAAGTTGAGCGAGTGAACGAAATGGAAAAGCTAACATGTTACTTTGATAATGCTACTTCGTTGTCAGCTGTGAAAGCTGAGTACATTCTTTGGCGTCGTCGTCCTTCTACCGAAGTTTTGACATTGCTTGATATACATATGCTAAAAGACTTACTTTAGAGGTATAAAGTGTGGCGACGACATGACAACGACAAACTACAAATAACTGAACGCGACCAGAACCCAGGTTGACTAAAAGTAATCTGTGGCATCATTGGAAAATGCCCTGGTAAAAAGTAATCTGTGGCATTCCTAGAAAAACGCAATTGCATTCATCTTTTTTACGCGATCTCGGCACGTCGTACTTTGGTGGTGGCAACAATTGGAGCTGTGGCTGCGTAATAAGCATTAAACATTACTTAAAATAAATACCAGTAAACTAATAATTCTTAATAAAGTTTGTACAATTAAATAACGTGTTTTAATTGCTTCTTTGGGCCTTAGCCCTTAGACCCATAAAAGTTCTTGCTTGCGGTTTTGGCCACGCTTCGAGTTGAATACAGCCACAGCTAGTGTTGAAAGAACCTTTTCAACTATGAAAAGTATTAAAACAGTGTCCCGAAGCGTTATGGGGAATGAAAAATTAAGCTCACTTGCTATGATATCTGTTAATTCGGATATTAACGTGGATTCATATAAGGTGATTGATCTCATGTCAAAAAAATTATCAAGACGTCTTCTGCTTTGAAAAAAGGTGTGTAAACAAATAATTTAAGTATGTTCCTTTAAGTATACGGGGTGTCCCAGTTAAGAAGGACAATCCTTTAAGGGAAGATTCCTGAAGTTATGCCGAACAAAAAATTGTATGGCAGGGGGAGTCTATTTTCATCGTATTTCCCGTTTTATAGCCCAACAAAGTAGGTAACCTCTAATTTGGAGGTGTTACCACCTAAGACGCTATAACTTCTAAACTATTATAGGTACAAACATTTTGAAAATACAATTAAGTAGCGCATAAAAGTCTAAAGCACTTTGGTTACATCTGGGCAGCTATAAACAAGTTATGACTCCTTAAACTCAAAATTTTGAAAATTAGTTGTTGCGTTTTTTTACTTAAAATGACTTTTTCTCAAAATTTTGACTAAATAAATTTTCATTTTTTTTTATGAAATTTTTATCCTTAAGAAATATCCTAAAAATTATGTTAAGTAACTTGTTTACGTACGATCACCAGAAGTTGTAGTAAAAGCCGTTTTTTGTCAGACAAAAATGGTCATAAAAAAAATGAAAATTTATTAAGTCAAAATTTTGAGAAAAAGGCATTTTAAGTAAAAAAATGTAAAAAAAAAATGGGTTCCGGAAAGACTTTGACAGCGACAGAAAGAGGAAAAATAGATGTTTTCAAGGAGTTAGGACTCTCAGGCCAAGAAACTGCAAGGAGGCTAAATAGAAGTAAGACTATTGCAAACAGTTATCTTGCGGATCGACAACACTATGGGAAAAATCAAAAATGACGCCCGGCAGAAGTGACAACATTGCGAGAAAAGCGGCTAATTCTACGGCTTGCCTCAAATTCTACACTACCAGCGACTAAAATAAGGGCCAATTGCGTAGTATCAGACAGGATAGCAATGGTCGGAAGGATAATACGAAATAGTGCTACCATACAGAGAATAAAACTTAAAAAGAAACCAGTTTTGAGGCAAGTACACACGGAGCATCGAATAATAAATTTTGCAAGAGAACATGTCGCTTGGAGCAATGAATGGAAACGCGTTGTCTTTTCGGATGAAAATAAGTCTAACCTTGACGGCCCCGATGGTTACACAACTATTATTTCCAGGATCTAAGAAAGAAGGAGCCTAAATAAGCTCCTCAAGGTCAAGGTTAGACTCTTTTTCATCCGAAAAGGCAACGAGTTTCCATTCACTGCTCCAAGCAACATGTTCTCTTGCAAACTACTACTACAACTACTACTAATACTACTACAATTGGAATAAGAAATATCTAATTTTGTGAATCCCAGAAATAAATGCAAGATGTCAGTGGTACGAGTGCATTTTGTTCAATGCCAAATTGGCACAATCGTGGTTCGCGTCCAGAAAAATGCATCCGTTGAATCAGTGTTCCCGTTCCTCTTCTTCGACTTTCTTAAATTATGTATTATGCATGGGCATGGCATGTTGCACCACATAGACCCAATTGTAATCCTTGAACTTTTCTGACAAAACCAAATATACATAACTGTCCGAAGTTCTCCAAAATTAAGCAAACTAATAGGCACATATTTTAGTTTATTTAATTTCGCAAATGTCTAGGTCAAGTCGAAAATATCTAAGAGTCTATTTATGAAAAATAAAAGAAAATATATTAAGTATGCATTCGATTGTTAATCGCTCCACTGACTGAATTTTTTGCTCGAAGCAGTGAACATTATACAAATACAATACACTTAAAAGTTGTATAGGGTCTACGATAGTGCATGTACTGTGCACTAGCGTTTAGTACAGCGTTGTCTTAAATATGATATATTTATTACGATACTCGTTCAATTCAACTTAGTACGGCTTGAAGTGCGGGTCGTAGCCAGTTTTACTTTAAGAATGAGTTCAGCCGTGAATTTAACTGAATATTATTTTTGGAATAAATATGACAAATTGTCAGATCAAAGAACGATCGGGTGGTTACTTGTGGACTCGCCGGTAGACGTCGCTATATTGGTCCTTGCTTACCTGGCTATGGTGCGGTGGGGTCCAAGATTAATGGAAAAGTTAAGAAGTTCTCAAATAATTGTTCTAAATTTTAACAAAGTTTGTTCGTAGAAGGAAACCGTTTAAATTGAAAGGCTTGCTGATTGTGTATAATTTCCTGTTGGTACTAATAAATGCAGTTATTGTAAAGGAATACTTTGTAGGTGCTTCAAGTCTCGGTTATGATTACCTTTGCCAACCATGTCAAGTGAGCTTTAATCCATACGAATTAAGGGTAAATTGCGGTATGTTTTCCTCTTAAAAAAAATACCTACATGGTTTAATATTTTATAGCTTACACGGGCAACTTGGCTCTTTTACATATCAAAGTACTTGGAATTCGTAGATACGCTCTTCTTTATTTTAAGGAAGAAAAACGAACAATTGAGTGTGCTGCATATCTACCACCACAGTACCATGGCCCCTCTAAGTTGGATATCAATTAAGTGGCTCCCTACTGGGGCGCGTAAGTGTCTTGTAATTTTTTTTTATAAACCAGTTAATGTAAAGTGTATTTTATTTTCAGCTGTTCGCCTAGCTATGATAAATAGTTTCATACATGTAATTATGTACTCTTATTACGGCCTTAGTGCACTTGGGCCAAAAATTCAAAAATATTTATGGTGGAAAAAGTACTTAACTCGAATGCAGTTGGTAAGAATTTTGAAAAATATTTTGATCGAATTGAAAATCATTGGGTGAGACTCGTGTTTTAAATCAATGTTCGAGAAAATTGCTCGCATACATTGAAACTTTACGTGGGGTCAAACATAAGCAATAGGTCTTTTGGTTCTCCATGGTGAAATTTAAAAAAAACAATGAAATGACGTCTGCCGATTTGTGTGAAAAACTAGAAGAACAGTGTTAGAGGCTAGTTATAGCGTTGCCATCCGTCCGGGTTTTCCCGGACATGTAGGTACTCTTTTTCGCCTATGCGGGGAACGTCCGGGATAGTTTTTCTAAATTGTCCGGGTTTTTCATTTCTCATCGTCACGAGAAAAGGAAACTCGGAATTAGCAGAGCTTGAAAGTATTATAGTTTTTATTATTGTAATACCAACTTTGGTAATAGACGTAAAAAACGTTCGAAAAATATAAAATATATTTTGCTGAATTGCTCGACAATGAATGTAGAATACCTGTCATTTACTATTATACCATTCAAAAAGGAGATGGCTTTCGACTTGAAACGTGGAACGACTTTTGCTTAATTATAGGTATTTCGAAAACGTCAAAAATCAAACGAAAATATAAAAAAATTGTCTGGGTTGTATAATACATACGGCACTGTTTCTTTCAATGAGAAAAAACTTTTTCCGATATTTTGAAAATCCGTGAATGCCAAAATTCACGTAATTTATAACACAATATTTTTGTTTGTAAAATATGTACGAAATATATTTTGTCGCCAATAGCTTGGGACCCAGGCCAAATTTCCAAAATCCCAGAAATTGAAATTGATTTTTTTTATCTCTCCCCCTTTCCATTTCCCCCAATTGGAAGTTGAAAAATGTGGAATATCCGACTGAGGAAATATCTCATTTTAAGATTTGAGTTTAGTGAACTTTTTTTTCAACACTTCCATGTGTCAGAAAATCAGCCGACAATAATTATTCGGCGCAATAATTGACACACGGTCTTAAAACATAAAATAGGTACCTACCTAAAGCAATGAAAGCGAGTAAGTTAAGTTTTTGTAAGAATAGAACGCGCATTTTGGTCTTAGTTTTGTACTTTTTTTTAGATCCTATTTTATCTGGGAAATTCCGGAATTTTCATGCTCGATAACTACTTTCTTCAGATTATTTCTGGCAACCCTAGGCAACCTAGAAAATCATGTTGAGTAGTTGTTTCTATATTAATCGATGACGCTATTTCTTGTGGTACATATTTAGGACCGATTTTTCAATACTCAGATAAATCGGCTGATAGCTAACTAACGATTAAATTAATTTCACTTTTTATCTGCTAGATAACAGTTTTGAATTTTTCAATCATAAAATAAGAGCTAAATAACTATTCGACGGTTAAGTGGGCGTGAGAGAGACAGATTGATTGACAGTTTGTTGTGTGTAAGCATATAAGATAGTCAATGCCCATAGCTTGACGTTTATCTTAGTTCGAAATCGGAATTCTGCCATTCATTGTATCTAATGGTTAGGTCTCTTTCTCACTACTTTTTGTTTCCTTGTTGGGTTGAAGTAATTATTTCCTAATTCTTCTTCCTCAATAATAAAATCGTCGATACAATCGAATAGATCCATTTGTACAATATGTAGATACATATTTCCCAAAACAAAACTTTGTAAAAACTTTACAATTTTAAAATTTGACAGTTCTCCTACTTTAACTATAGAGTTATATTTTATCCGCCTCAGAAACGGGTAGATAACTTTATGGGAAAGTTAGATGTTTTATTCTTCGAATAGCTGCTATTCGACTAATGAAAAATGGGTCTATGTCTTATCTGACAGTTAACCCCTATCTGATTGGCTATCTGACTATTGAAAAATCGGCCCTTAAACTACTTAATGTTAACCAATTAAATTTTTTTTACGAAATTAAAGTTTATCATTCATAGATGGGTCGAAATGAATAATATGTAGTTTCAAAAAACCGTTTACAGAATAGGTAAAACAATATTTTGAATTGTTTGCCCTTCTGCATGTTGCGTTGAGTTGCGTTTAAATGTATGCTGTCGAATTTCGACCATTGGGCGAGCCTAGTGCATATTATAAGGAATCTATTTTAAGCAGAGAGGTTCACACTTTCAGCTATAGTGCTTATGTTGGTATCCTTTTAATCATAGGATTGTATGAAACTGATATGTCAACAGCAGTCCATACCAGTGAGTAGTACCTACCTATTTGAATTTGATAACATTTATCTAAGTTATTGTCATTTCATTACTTACTGCGACATATGGCAACACATAACCTCTATACTCAATTGATAAAAATTGCTTGACAATTCATCAACTAATATTTGTATTTGTAAGTTTGGTGCGTTCCAGAGCTGTGGTCGAGTCATGATTAGGAGATGAGCAGTGCAGTTTCCGCCCGGGCAGATGAACAACCGACCAGCTATTCACTCTCAGAATGGTACTTGAAAAGCCTTGGGAGTATGCTACACCTGTTTACGCATGCTTCATAGATTTGGAGAAAGAATACGACCGAGTCCACAAGGTAAACTCTGAAGGGTATTACAGGAGTATGGAATTGATGGTTCTCTCTTGAGAGCCATTCAATCTCTTTACACAAACTGTAAAAGCTGTGTATAAAAGGCGTTAAATCAATCCCTATCACCGTGGGCGTTGAACTTCGCCAGGGGTGCGTCTTGTCTCCTTTCCTTTTCATTACTTATATGGACTCGATGCTACAGCACAGTCTTGGCGAAGAAAGTTTCGAATTGGGAGATTTGTTCTTCGCTGATGGATTGGTCATCCTTGGGTCCTCTCATCAGACTGAACTTCAGAGCGCACTCGATCGGTTTGTATTTGTAGCCGTTTCTATAGAAGCTGAGATGAAAATAAACGTGAACAAATCTGAAGTGATGATAATCTCCAGAACGCCTGTTCAATGCACTCTGCATGTAAGTGGAGTCCCATTGAAACAGGTGGAGAAGTTTAAGTATCTCGGCCTCTCGGGGTCTTATTCACGAGTGATGGAAGGAGCAATGCTGAGTTTTCCTGTAGGTCAGACTGGATCAATTTTGAGACAGCTTTGTCATTCTGTTATTATAGGAGGACTGACTCTTACCTATGCTCATGAGGTTTGGGTAATGACCGAAAGAATAAGATCGCGGATACAAGCTGCCGAATTGAGATTTATCCGTTGTATTGCCGGTGTGATCCATAGAGGTCGCATTAGAAATACCAGAATACGTGAGGAAGCTATACTTCTCCATGCTTCGGTGGTTTAAAAAATAAATAAATAGTTGGCGCAACAGGCGTGTAGACACCCTAGGCCTAGCTTCTCACAACCATTCGTTTTGTGTGAGTTTTTTTTTTTTGGGACGAATGGAAGGGACCTACAATTTTATGCCGAATCCGAACGGCTGAATTGAGAAGCTTTTTCAGGACAGTTAGACTCTCGGATGTTTGTCAGACGTTCGCGAGAGGTGGCGCAGTAGAAAAAACCTTAAGATGTAATTTGTGTTTTTCCGGGGATCG